>WAAF01008181.1:598893-616858 GCA_013400475.1 Tricholaema leucomelas
AGCCTCCTCTTCTCCAGGCTGCACACCCCCAGCTCCCTCAGCCTCTCCTCATAGGGTTTGTGTTCCAGGCCCCTCACCAGCTTCGTTGCCCTTCTCTGGACACGTTCCAACACCTCAACATCTCTCTTGAGTTGAGGAGCCCAGAACTGGACACAGCACTCAAGGTGTGGCCTGAGCAGTGCTGAGTACAGGGGCAGAGTAACCTCCCTCCTCCTACTGGCCACACTGTTCCTGATCCAGGCCAGTATGCCATTGGCCCTCTTGGCCACCTGGGCACACTGGTGGCTCATCTTCAGCCTACTATCATTCTCTGCATCTTCTTCCAATTCAGAAAACTTAAATTAATAACTTTTGACTGCAGATTCTGAGGTGTTTTGCTATTAATTTCCCATCTTTACTTCCAATGTAACACACTTTTAATTAGGCAATAATATATAATCTTCTGCTCTATCTATCGCTTTTGCTCAAACGTATTAGGTAATGGATAATAGAAAAAAAGGCTCATCAGAGACCCTTTGGTGGAAGAGCAAAGCCAGAATAAAATGCCATCTCCTGACAGTACCTTTAAGGTTTCATAAAAAGATAATGGATGTGCTTGTCACTGATGTTAACGATCAAACATTTTCCCACTTTTACTGGATATTAAATTGCAAACTATAAAAGAAAACCTCACAACCTAAGTAACGTGGGGGGGGGTGGAAATCTTGCTCCATTTTTTGTCTCCTTTGATATCTAACCAACATACACTTTCTTATTCCACTGTTACTTTGAATGCACTCTCTTATTCCACTGTCACACTGAATAGGCCCTTTGCCACGAGCGGGTGATGCTTACTTTTACTGCAGGAAGAGAGACAACTCCCCAGAGGTTGTAGAATAGGAACAGGATAGGCTATGCATGTGACACAGAACACTGATTCATCATAGCACCTTTATGAAATATGAAAATTAATCTGGAATGAAGCAATTTTTTGAAAGGGTTATTTCTAAATTTGTTAGATGATTTTGAGACATACTCAAAAGATATCTTCTGCTTAATATTTTCATTAGTATTACCATTATGTCAAAATAAAGAGAAGAGGAAGCCTCCAAGCATTGTGATGGGAGCAATATAAAGCAAATAATTAACAAAATGACAAATGAGATTAATACTGAAAAAAAAAAAAAACAAAACCAAAACCAAAACAAACCCCCCACAGATCCAATTTGAAAGCACTGAAAAAAAAAAAACAAATGGCATCTTACTTTGTTTATGAAGAGGAAAATACATAAACAAGACCACACTCTGTAGTCAATTACAACAGAATTAGACTCCTGATACAGGCAGGTACTTCCAAGTTGTTCTGAATTATTTTTCATTGCAATATATTCTCATCTCTGTATTCAATCCTGCAAATGGTTAACTAGATCATTCTTGAGCCCATGAAAAAGATCACCAGGCTACAGTCTGGAATTACTAGAGTAAAGGGAGCAAACCCACGTGCATCAAGTTACTCATAAAGGAAAGGTTGTGCATTAATTTTTGGCTGTTGGGAATGTGCAATGTTTTGCTGAGTGATAGATGGGTAATGACAGAAACGCCACTAGGCTTGGCACAGATTGCTCAGTGCTTACTGCTAGGCTTAATCCTTGTATTTCACCTACCTCTGCAGCCAGTAAGACACCACCAGTTGGTATGATTTGACACAGAAGCGATATGTACATTCAAACCTAATGCATTTCCTTAATGTATCCCAACACACAGCAACAAAACATGTTAATGCTTAATTAGACTCATCTTGCATCACTACACCCTCCATAAAGCTCTAAAAGCCATTGCCCAAAATATGAAAGGGCTTTTGTGACAGTATTTTTGCTTTGTTCTGGTCTCACTATTCTGAGTTATATTTTTACACGAATGTTGTAAGCCAGCACACTGCTGAAAAACTGAGATTTGGGATGGAAAACACAACAGTCCTCTTCAAGGAACAGTTCTTCTGAGAAGAAGCTCTGTGCATGAATAGAACTATTCCAGTACCCTTTTTCCTCATTGTACCATTTCCAATTCTAGGCAGCTAGGCTCTGTCACAAAAGGAAGCACTGTACTTTGGAGCCCCACTGATTTCAGTGCAGTGATTTGGGGAATAATGTACTACTACCAAGAATAAGGACATCAGGCCTTTGAGTGTGCTGCAGTGATTTTACTTTCAGCATTAAAAGTGTAAATGGTGGGGGGGAAATGAAGTCACAGAATACTTGGCTAGGATTTCTACTCAGTAACCCCAGACAATAGCCTCCAAATAAAGGGTGACAATATAAACACAAGACTAAATGACAGCAGAGGTTCCAATACCTACACAAAAAGGAAAATTGCTTATAATTAAAGAAAGCATAATCAAGACTCACTTCTGAGGGTGCTTCTCTTTGGCAGAAATGATGGTCTCACAGTTAGAAAACATCTACCTTCCCAGTGCAGATGTTATTCAAAACGAGAACTAAAAAATACAAATACATTTTTTTCCTTCCTTTTTCTTTATGACCAACTTTTTGAACCAGACCCTTGGAAACACAATTGACTATTTCAGTAGGGAAAACCACTGCCTCTTAAAGAGGTAAAAAATGAGGAACTTAAGGCAGTGCTTAACCTAAAGATTCCCATGAATCATTCTTCCATCCCCCAGTCCAGTTTGTGAGCCACATTAAAAAATGTTTCTTTCAGTTCTTTTAAAGTCCTGTGATTAAAAAGATAATCAAGAGCACAAAGCATAAATTAATAAAATAAAGAAACAAGCACACAGTTAGCACAAACCAGGTCTGTCCTTTCTCTCCCTTCTTGAGAGCAAAAGAGGCTGCAGCCAATGCTGACCCAAAACATTCATTTCTAAATAAACCTGTCATAAGACAGAAGACAGCAAACAGCACTGGCAGTATTAAATCTGTCTATCATGATCTTTTCTGGATCTTAAAGAGACTCCTTTCATAATCCCTTTACATTTCTTTTAGCTCCTGCATTTTACCAGATGGATGTATGTTAAACAAACATTTGAAGTCTCACATTAGCTGAGTTCAAAACCCAAACTTGTCTTTACATCTGTCCTTTCCTAAAAACAAGGCATAAATAGATGCCTGCACTCACTCCTATCTTCTGTCCTTCAAGGGTATTAGACTACTCATGCAGTCTTTGTCACTAGACGAGACTGTTTGTGCAAGACTTGCATTTAAACAGAATCTAAAGAAGATATAAATAGTCTGCTTCTAATGGCTTCTCAGTCAGTAGTCCTCGATTTTCCAGGGCAAACACTTCTCTTTGCCACCTTATCATTCTCTAAGGAAAGATTCTAACAGACTTTCATTCTCAGCCTTGCTTCAGAGTTGAATCAGGAACTCACTGGGGTTTTGTTTGGGTTTTAAATGCACTTGCTCCACACTGCTTTAATTTTTATCATTGTTTTCCCTTTGCCAAACAGATTTCACCTTCACATTTCTGATCTTTTATTTAGAAGTAAATCTTGCTTCTCCATAAAATGCAGGCCTTCAAACAGAACAGTCTATATGACAAAGGATGCTTCGATTCAGAATAAACAGAAAAATAATCTGAATGCCGCCAAAAGTTGTCTGCTGTGGACTTAATAATAGTATTGTAAGGAATCTAATATCACAGCATACCCTCCTATTTCCATCATGATAGATCTGGATGAAAATGGTGCTGTTGCAGCTCTAAATATTTATTTAACTGGCCTCTTGTTAAGAAATGTCACAGCACAAAACTCAGTGAAACCACAGCCAAACTCCTGGGACTCGCAGAGGTCGTCTGTGTTAAGACACAAGAAACCCAGACCAACAAAGGTCATATGAAAGTGAGAAGCTAAGACTTTATTTTGTCTCTACATCTTCTCATGTGAAAAAAAAATCCCTGTGTTACTTCTCCCTGTACATCCAGGCATTTTAGATAGCAATGAAACGAGATCTAGGGTATCCCACAGGCAGCAGAGAGTAAAGCTGAACCTCTCACCTTATGGGATATGATCAGGTAAGGCAAGCTGAGAATTAGTCAGCTATGTGTTTGAAACCCAGATCTTATTTAATGTGACCACAAAGGGTAGCATTCTGCTGCATGGTGATGAACAAGGCTTTTAAATCAGCAGAAGTTAATATCTACTATGACTATGCAAAAGGTTCTGCTTGGAGGCTGCCTTAAGACCAGGCAGAAAAAATGCAAACTGTGCAGATTCTGTTTTGGGATTACTGCTCTGCTTCTACACTACCTATTTAGTGGCATGTCATCATTACTTATTTAATACATAACAGATAGGCACTGTACCAGGTACAAAGTGTATGGACAACTTCTACATATAGTTAATGGGTACCTATATTTTACTAAGAAAATCCTGCAAGCCTGGTACAGGGTTACTGTAGTTAGTTTGAAAGTCATTTCAAGTATTCATACCAACCACTGGATTCTACCGTGAGTTTTAGAGGTTTTAACGTAATAGGTCCCACTTAAAAGCAAATTAGCTCACTGCCCCTTGGGGGTCTGTAAAGACCACAAAGTCCAAAGAACCACAAAAGCACGAACACAAATGAAACCCTCCTAAGCTCAGTAAGATGTTAGCAGTGAGTTACCTCAGGGATCACTGTTAAATTACATGTGGAAAAGTCATTACCATCCGCAAAAGCGAATTAATTTTCATCTTTCGAGCAACTAGCCCTCTCAAACACTGCAACTCCAAGAGATTTAGGAATTAGACTAAGTAATTCACCAAAATAAACTGTGCTTTCAGATAACACATACTGTATTACTGGAGAGAATACTACTGGCATAGAACATAGACCAATGTTTGAAATACCAAAGATGAGAGCATTGGTGTAAAACTAAAATGTCTATTAGAAGCACACATTACAGGTTATCAATTGCTGCATTAGTATGTGCCTAGGACTTCAAGTCACTTATAAAGTGAAACACAGGAGGAGGGATTAAAACATACCAAATGTCAGAATTGCCTTCCTTAAAGAAGTATATGACAAATTAAACCTTCAACTGGATACTAAGAAGATAAATCCAGCAAAAAAACAGTTGTGGTCTTTCTGAAAATGATTTGGTCCCTCATAAAACATAATTCTAGTTTCAAAATCTAAAGCCAAAATCTATTCCCTCCCTTCAAAATTCAGGTGTACTCAGATGTCACATTTTACCACAAACGAAACCACTGGAAGAAAATTACCCAGACGAGCAAATCAGAGGTGATGAATTCAGGGATTGTGCTAAACAGATTCAAAGCACAAGAATGGATGAAATGGAACAATCCCACAAAAGAAAACCAGAGTAGCAGATACTGCTAATGGCCATGAATTGAAAAGTTGACTGGTCTTCAAAACCAGCTCCCTGTTGTGAATGACACCTGGCCTATCCGTGGCTTCAGACACAGGAGGGAATACTCCCATACCTAAGTATTCTGAAAAGTTACTGGTCCAAGCCCTGTAACATCCCAGAATTCAATTCCTGCTTTCAAGAGTCTCAACATGCAACATTTTGGTAGCGTATGCAGAAGTAAAGAGCAACAATCACACTGTCACAAGAGCTGGCAAACTTACATCACAAATGTGAACAAACAGCAAGTAAAAGTTTTCAGAAACAGAGTCCAGCAGAGGAATACCCCACGGGGCTGACAACAGCATCAGCACATCCCAGTCACTGTATTTGAAACAGTCAAAAGCAACTCTGATTGCTCTCTAATTTGACCTAGAAAAGAGATATTGGAAGCACTGGAACCACAATGAAGCTCAAAACAAATGAGTAAGAAGTACAGCTCTTATGAAATAATGTTTTCATAACCTACTTTGCTTTTACAGAACATGAAAAAATCATGATCCTCAAAACCTGGTCTCTTTCTTCCAACAGAAAACCCTACTGTCTGTGACCCAATGTTTTCGAAAGACCTAATTTAGCTGTCTCTGAAGTAAAACATCACTGTTATTCACAGCAGAAAAACCCAACAAAACTCTTCTGTCCAACAGCTCAAGAGTGTGAATATCTGTTTCGTACCTCTAAAAGCACGACAAGAGGTTCTTCTAGATAACACTTGCAACATCTTAATATCTCATTCCCAGAATACAAACCTTTTCTTTTACAAAGGCAATCAAAAGTTGCTGTTCTTCTTTTGCCTGTTTGTTTGTGGGTTTTTAAATACATTCTCACACATAACATGAATTGCATTGCAGATAGCAGGGATTAATGGAAAGCTGAAAGCTTCTTACCAAGTACCCCAAGGCGATAGTTGACTGTGATGACTATCACATTCCCATAACTTGCTAGAACACTGCCATCATATAAATTTCCAGTGCCTTCCATGTAGGACCCTCCGTGAATATACACCATCACAGGCTTAGGTCCCCCACTGTCCCGAATGTCTGGAAAAAACATTAAGACACATTTTATCTCAAGAAAGTACCAGGTTAAAAAAAAAAAAAAAAAGATACATGCAGTTTGTTTGGGTTTTTTTTTTAATTTTTATTTTAGTGAGGTTATTTTTCTTGAAGTGTTTCTCGAGCAACATCTTTTACATAAGAAAATGGGGGAGGTGGTCATAAGTGTTTCTTTGTGGTTTGCCTGTAGCTGAAGTTCATACTTTTGAAATACTTGTCAGCCTCAGAAAAGCAGGAAGGAATTGAAAATGGTAACATGTTTGCTCAAACGTAATGGGACAGTGGATAGATTCTGGCCTTTGACGTAAAATGCCTACTACCATTAGAGTGAACTCGTTTAGGCAAAGTCTGAACACTTCTGAAAGCTCAGCCTACCTTTCCGCTTACTTAGCTAAAGGTGATTCACCATATTAAGGTAAACAACATTTCTGCTCACTCATCAATTGTTGACTGCTTCCAGTAGGGCAAGATCAATAATTTATAAGAGAGTATAATAATTTATAAGAGGTTGTGCCAGGGGAAGTATTGGCAGGATGTTAGGAGCAAGTTCTTCACAGAGTGATTGGCATTGGAATGGGCTGCCCAGGGAGGTGGTGGAGTCACCATCCCTGGAGGTGTTCAAGAAAAGACTGCATGAGGCACTTAGTGCCATGGTCTAGTTGACTGGATAGGGCTGGGTGCTAGGTTGGACTGGATGATCTTGGAGGTCTCTTCCAACCTGGTTGATTCTATGATTGTATATAAACAGCTGCTCTTTGATAGGTCTGAAGTCTACATTCTTTAAAAAGTACTTGGAGGCTGTTTGACACTTACACCTCAAATGGATATTATTTGTAACCTGGGTAGCCTGATGTTTAAGGCATGTGGGAACTTAGAGTTTGACTCCATTATTAAAAGGTGCCTTTATATTTGGAAAAATAGCTGCCTGGAACAATGCTTCTAAATTAATTCATGCAAAGTGTAAGGTTCTCAGAAATTACTCTGAACACAGCTAACAATTTCAAATCTTAGAAGCTCTTCCATTCTCACAGACAACAAAATAAGATATTGACATATTGTGTTGAGTGAAAGGAGGTTGTAGCCAGGTGGGGATTGGTCTCTTCTCCCAGGCAACCAGCAACAGGACAAGGGGACACAGTCTCAAGTTGTGCTGAGGGAAGTATAGGCTGGATGTTAGGAGGAAGTTCTTGACAGAGAGAGTGATTGGCATTGGAATGGGCTGTCCAGGGAGGTGGTGGAGTCACCATCCCTGGGGGTGTTCAGGAAAAGACTGCATGAGGCACTTAGTGCCATGGTCTGGTTGACTGTGCTAGTTTGGACTGGATGATCTTGGAGGTCTCTTCCAACCTGATTGATTCTATTCTATTCTATTCTATTCTATTCTATTCTACTCCAGCATTTGAAGAAACCTCAGATGTATTGTTTACTCCTCTGATTTGGAGGAATCTCAGTTAAGAACCTTTCAAGTAAGCTCTCTGTAGAATTGTTTGAATTGTCTCTTAGCACCATAAAGACTACTAGGTGTGAGCAGTTACACTAAAAGCCCTGCTTTTAAAACTTGCTGGAGAAGATAGCACAGATGTGTCTGTTTATGGAAAGCCCTGTTGCTATTCTTATTTTCTATTGACTCGTATTTGAAGAAAATGCCAGAACAATCAAGATCAGAAATTGGATCTTCAATATTGGAAATACTAGAACAATCATTTACTCAAGACCAACAACCTGATGAAAGGTTGGGCATGAAATTGCTTCTATTGCTTTCCTCACTCAAGCATACAGCAAGGGCTTTCCAACATGCAATCTTCAGAGCATAAAGCTGAGGAGATTTATCTTCATTGTCCGTAGGATAGGATTATGAGCTGCTGAGGTTTAAAACCTACACCAAGGAAACAGACCTTCCAAGCTCATCTACTGTTTTCAGTAGATGGTTTGTTCATGGCCTGTGCTTCTTTTTTTTTTTTTTCCTTTTTTTTTTTTTGGATACAAATATGGAAGCAATAATAAATTATTAATCTGAATTCACTGTGTGACTGTTCCCAGCAGAAATTGTACACAGTTAATTGTATGCTTGGTGGTAGCACAGGGGGAGATTGTCTCAGAATTCTTCTTTAATTAAAATTACATAGAATTACAGAGCACCAACTGTGAACAGTAATGAAATGCTGGTAGTAGTGGCCTGTTTATCTGGAAAATAATACTGGAATATTTAGAAAAGAATGGGTGCCCTTTATCTGCAAAAAGAAACACACAGTCTTGAATAAAATCTGGCATAAAAGAAGTGATGCTCTGAGTAAATTCTGTCTATACCATACTTCTTCCCACCAATAATAACCTTGTAAAGATTACAGACAAAGAAACACTGATTTTCAGCTCTGCCTGTCTGCCATGTCAGAGCAGATGACATGAAGTATGAATTTTCCTTAGGCTGCTTTTCCAAACTTTTCAGACTTAATAGAAATCCCTTCTACAAAAGAAATATGGTGCTTCTGTGTGTGTCCTGGGCAGTAATCTAGCACTGGATGGAGACATCTGTGAGGCTATGCAGCATTCAGCTGAGGCTAGTGGCAGCTCTGGGGCTCTTCACATGAAGAACAGAGATCCCTGCATCTTAGACTTACAGTCTGTGCTTTCCTGCCAGTTGCAGTCTCTAGCTAGGAATATCTGAAAGGTGCAAACATTCAGCTGGGACAGTACTGTTTAAATGCAGAACTTATTAACTGGTAGGTGTCATTAAAGAATAAGATCAAAGAGATAAAAGATTCAGACCATAATCAGGAATTGATTCCTGCCAAATGTTCCCCCATGAAAACCATCAACCTTTAAAAAGAAAATGGAGGAAGCATTCAGATAATACTTTGTGAGGAGATACTCGGTATTGGTTCAAAAGAAGGTTTTCAGAAGTGCTTATTAAAGTGCCCAGCTCAAGAAAGAAAAGAACTGAGATTTTGACAGTCATACTTTGCAAAATCATTCTTCCCTGCAGGCTGGTATCACACAATGTTAGAGGCTGGAAGGGACCTCCAAAGATCACCCGTCCTTTGCATGTGTGTGCTGCTGGAGTGGCCTCAGCAAAGTGTAGTTACAATTTCTCACACAGATTAATAGCTATTTATAGATGGAGATTGATAGTTATTTGTGGAAGGAGCTCATTTGGAAGCTGAAGAATTGGGGTGCAAATGGGGCATTTCTGTCAAGTGGAGATTTACAAACTGGTTTAATTTAGTTGTGTAATGTACTTTTTGTTGCATTTTTTATTAAGTGTTGCTTTAAGAAAGCAGACACTTAATATTTTCAAGGACATATAGAGAGATGGTGCTGTGCAAAAGTCTTCTTGAATTCAAATCTGTTCAGTTTTTATTCCCACAGCAGACAGGGTCTGAGTGTTGTGATTTGTTTGGCTTTAAATTGCTAGTTCATAAAACATCTAAAGAAGACCTTACTGTATAGCAGAGAATGATCTTATTTACGTGACACATACATGAGCTTTCTTATTATGATATCCATCATCTCCTTTCTTCTGTACTGTTCCAATGTTTGTTACATCTAACTTTTATGTCTGGCCTTAATTACAATCACAGGCAATTTAGGAATAGGGCTGTCTTATTCTGTGTTTGCTAGATCACACAACAGGGAACCAGATCTGACTGTGAATGCCAGTCACAATTGTCATATATAACAAAACATAATTATAGCTTCAGTCATTTGAAGCTGACGTGAATTAGCCACGTGACTTAAGAAGTATAGATTTGCAAGGAACAAGTGAAATAGGAAAGGAAGAAAGCCTAGCAACTTAGAGACAACTTAGCACAAAAAAACACAATTAGTATAGCTCAGATGTCACTAGGAGAAATATTTTAAATGTCATTTTAAAATGTTGACATTTTGATGTAGAGTGTTATGTAAATCTTGGTTCTCAAACATGAAACCACACAAGGAGAAAAATATTAAATTGGCTACTGTAAAAACTATGTGTTCCTCATGTAGAAATTATATGGATGGCTGGGCAGAGGCCAGTGGGATGAGATTTAACAAGGGCAAGTGCAGGGTTCTACACTTTGGCTACAAGAATCCCAAGCAGTGCTACAGGCGGGGGACAGAGCAGCCAGGTAGAAAGGGACCTGGGGGAACTGGTAGAGAGTCGCTGAACATGAGGCAGCAGTGTACCCAGGTGGCCAGGAGAGCCAATGGCATCCTGGCCTGGATCAGGAACAGTATAGACAGCAGGACAAGGGAGGTTATTTTTTCCCTGTACTCAGCACTGGCCAGACCACACCTTGAGTGCTGTGTCCAGTTCTGGGCTCCTCAATTCAAGAGAAATGTTGAGGTGCTGGAACGTGTCCAGAGAAGGGCAACAAAGCTGGTGAGGGGCCTGGAGCACAGCCCTGTGAGGAGAGGCNATGATTATATGTAGGTATAGTTCTTCCAAAAGGCTTTATCCGAAAATATTTAAGTAGAGCACAGCACCAACCAGTGCTACTCTTAATCACTGGAAAGCCTCTAAACAGTATTCAAACAGAGTTTTAAACAGTATTCTAACAGGTTTTTTAACAGTGTTCAAAAGTATTGACCTTTCAGTTCAGATCTGCCTGACGCCTCAGAGATGCACTGCTATTTTAATAAGCTAGATGTCCTGAGCCTATTATAGTGATTATTGACCTTTTGTTAAGAGTGGCAGAGAGGTTCTAGACATGTTTCATACTTTTAAAACACAGCCTAAACCCATCAAGTTTTTAGACAAATAGAATTAATCTCCTTTACTTCTTTTTGTTAAACCAGTGGATCATTTTGTGTACTCTCAAACTAGATTTGCCTGAAAGTGGTTTGAGATCCAGATGGAAGATTGTAGGAATGTACATTCTAACCTTAAAAAGAGCCTATGCTTTTACAAGTGAGGTTTATGTTTTTATAGGTAAGGAGCTAGAGCAGATTGTCATTAGAATGGGACCTGAATGGACTACTCTAGGGAGTCTAGGTAGGACTACTTCCTAGTCAGCTAGGTAGCAATTTTCAATTATTAAAACATGATAGTTAGAAATGCAAAAGCTGTCAGACTCTTCACTGTACAAGCACTATTTGGCAGTGCTAAAAGTACAATAGAGCCCCAAAGAGGTGCTTAAATTAAAGGTCTGTCAGAATTTTTATTGTGCACGTTTTCAACTGTTAATAATATCACCACACCAAAAAAAAAAATCAGTATAACCTCAAGTTCTCAGTGTAAAGGGAAAATGTAATCAGCAAGAATGAATACACAGGTGACACTGGAATCTGTACTTGGGAGCTGCAGTCGCAAAGCTAACATAAATGGGTGACAGGGTGAACAGGAATCATGGCTATGTCTCTGTGTATCAGTTAACAAGTTCATCCACAGCTGTAGGATCTGTGCTGCTCCAGCCTGGCTGGAACTCATTAAAGACTATAATTAAGGTTGGAGCATGTGGTTGCTTTGCGAGGTAGGCAAATGTGTTCTGCTGTTTACTGAGCTCTGAAGTCCGAAAATGTACCACTAGTGCCAGACAGAAAGATCTTCTCTCCCTATTTCTTGCCATGACAGCTGAAAGCAGCTGAAATGCTAAACTTGGCAACTTGGTTTATTTTAATACTAATGGACTGATAGGGGTTTTGGAGAAGATCCTCAGTTCTGAAATGTGTTCTTTTGCGCCGATGACGCTACAGTCTGTTAAGCATAAGAAGGGATTTGCAGATGCATTCTGCATCATTAGCAATTTAAAATTTGAGTGGTTTTTTGTTTGGTTTGATTTAAAACATGCTCTGGACCAAGACCTTCCTCCAGTCAATGAAGTCAAATAGCCCATATAAGACAGAGCATCAGCCTAAATGATCAGAATCATCACAGTTACAGCCTGTGAACAAATAGCAACATCTGTTCCTAATCTGTCTCCCTTTTCACAGGAGAGATGGGAATAGAGAAGGGAAGAGTAGAAACAACTAGCAATTACAGGGCAGACCTCACTTCTGAGGCATGTAGGCTGTTCCCTGCTTCACTACCGGCATGGTGTCTGCATTCCTCAAACTCAGAGTCTGTATTCCTCATTTCTAAAACTGGAATAATAGCATTCCTCTGTCGCAGAGGGATGCTGTGAGACTGAATACATTAAACATTGAGAGAGGCTCAAATAGAACTGGGGACTAAATAAGGATCTAAGATTGACAGATTGATGTGCTGGGTAAGGGATGTATGATAGAATGCTGGATAAGAAGAATTCATGTGTGAGCAATCCTTCATGGATATTTCATATAGCACTAACTACCTAGAAGTCCACTTCTGGTGCCTGAGTACATAGCTGATTAATGCTTTGTGTTCTTGTATTTGAAGTCATGCTAAGGATTTTAGCAGAGAAGAACTAAGGGTTCATAAAGAGCCACTGTTTGTTTTGCTACAGCCAAATTAAATCAAGTTAAATTACTACCTTGCCAAAATTAAGACAGGGATAAAATATTAAGATTAAAATATTTTCATTTAAATTTTAAACTAAGCCTTGTTTCTAGACTGGGAAAGGTACAGTTATTCAACTGCTGAGCAACTGCAAGTTAAATTTTGCATCTACACTAGATACTGCTGGCCTGCCTGTAGCACATAGGCAAACCCACCCCCACTATCAAAAAGGGACAGCCCCAGTGCTCACTGATTGCAGATGCCTTTGCCACTCTTATTTTTGATGCCTGCTTGTCCCAGTAGGGCATAAACCCTGCCAGGCAGGTTTAACCCTGACTCTAGTCCTCCTGTTGAGCTGGCATCCAGGAGTCAGATGAGCAAAGCCTTGAGGGCAAGGTGGCTTAGCACCACATGTCAGGTGTCTTGTGCTGCCCTCACTGTGCCTGCATGGTCAAAGGAGGCACGAAGCTTTGAATTCATTGGCCAGAACAATGGTGCTAGTGCCTATTGGGCAGTTTGATTTTCAAACTCAAGTATTTAAAGGGGGATGATTTAGAAATTGTGTCTTTTCTACATCCTGCCTTTCTGCACCCTGCCTTTCTGCATTCAGAGACTCCAGCGGCAGCATGGCGTGTTCTTGCCTCTCCTCGTGTGCGGCTCGTGAAAGGCAGTGATGTGCATGCAGCTAACACCAGCAGCTTAGCAGCGTCTCTTCCCTCTGCCTGAAATAGTTGTATTTTACCCTGGGATCATGACGAGTTTGAAAGCATCTTTGATACAGGAGGCCTCAAGCACAAGGCCTACGAGGAGAGGCTGAGGGAGCTGGGATTGTTTAGCTTGGAGAAGAGGAGGCTCAGGGGAGACCTTATTGCTGTCTACAACTACCTGAGGGGTGGTTGTAGCCAGGAGGAGGTTGCTCTCTTCTCTCAGGCGGGCAGCACTAGAACAAGAGGACACAGCCTCAAGCTACGCCAGGGGAAATTTAGGCTTGAGGTGAGGAGAAAGTTCTTCACTGAGAGAGTCATTGGCTACTGGAATGGGCTGCCCAGGGGTGGAGTCGCCGTCCCTGGAGCTGTTCAAGGCAGGACTGGACGTGGCACTTGGTGGCTCTGTGGTAACGGGTTGGACTTGATGATCTATGAGGTCTCTTCCAACCTTGGTAATACTGTGCTACTGTGTGATACTCAAGAGACCAAAAGCGCCATGAGTACATCTGCTGGAGTGAATGCCAAGACTCCAGCGGCATAGTTAGAATTATTCCTGTTCTCGCACTCCTATTTTCCAAGTCCTGATTGTTTAAACTGTTTAATTCTGTGCTTTAATTCTTTAATTGCTTCCTGTCAACCGAAAATCCAAAGACGGCATAGTTAGAATTATTCCTGTTCTCGCACTCCTATTTTCCAAGTCCTGATTGTTTAAACTGTTTAATTCTGTGCTTTAATTCTTTAATTGCTTCCTGTCAACCGAAAATCCAAAGAACTTAAGGGAATTTTCCCGATTTTTGAATAGTAATAATAAAAAAATAGTATTCATAGAGGAATTAATAGTCATGATTCATAGAGATTATTAATTTCTGATACTCTGCTCAAATGGTTCATAGAATCATAGAATGTTTTAGGTTGGAAGGGACCTCAAGGATCATCCAGCTCCAACCCCCTGCCCTAGGCAGGGACACCCCTCACTAGAGCAGGTTGCGCAAGGCCACCTCCAGCCCGACCTTAAACACCTCCAGGGAGGAAGCACCAATACTTATCAAAAAGCAGGTAGGCAATTTCAAGTGTAGATGTGAAAGAGTTAAGCAGAAACAAGAATGCATTCGGACTGGGGAAGAAAAATATACATTTATCTAATTTCTGACTTGTTGCACATTTTGCACTCACAGAGTTTGAAAATACCTTCATTTTTTAAAGAGAAAATTTGCAGATCATTAGCTGGTAATGCGCACTACTGCCTTTGGGTCTTTTGAAAACAAGAATGAAAAATGATCTAATTAAGCCTGGTCTACTGGTTGCAGAACATACCAGAAATCCAGGTTTGATTACTGATTCCAGTGCCTGTGCTAGCAAGGTTTGGACTACAATACAGTGGTAGTGGCATGTAGCAGCAGATGGGAGTAGGATTACTGAAGACTATTTTTATGATGAAATTTTCTTGTGAAACCTTGATGTTTGAGTGACATAATTCAGAATGATTCCCAGGCATTTCATCAAAGAAGCAGATCTTTCTTTAGGAAAGGTGTGGCAGAACAAATGGACATAGGAGCTCTGAATTTCTTAATAGAAAGACCTTGTAATTTCTTAATAGAGAGACTTAACAGAGGTCTAGAGAATAAATCTGATGAGGAACGGCTGAGGGAGATGGGGATGGTTAGTGTGAGAAAGAGGAGGGGTCGCCAGACCCTATCTGCAACACCACATTGGTGTTTGCATGCTGATGACCACCTGCTGCCATTACTGAACCAGGGCATTGTGGCAGAACGGCCACAAGGAGGCTGAGGGGAGACCTCACTGCTGCCTACAACTACCCGAAGGGAAGTTGTGGAGAGGCTGCTGCTGGTGTCTTCTCACAGGTAATTGGAGATAGAAGGGGGAATGGCCTCAAGCTGAGACTCAGTAGATTTAGATTGGTCATTAGGAAGAAGTTTTTCACAGAAAGAGTGGTCAGGGACTGAAATGAGCTGCCCAGGGAGGTGGTGGAGTCACCCACCCTGGATGTGTTTAAAGGTCGTCTGGATGTGGCACTTGGGGATATGGTTTAAAGCAAATCTTGTAGAGCAGGGTTATAGGTTGGACTTGGTGATCCTAAGGGGCTTTTCCAACCTGGATGTTTCTGTACTTGTGTGATTTCAGGAGTCACTGGACATAGTTGATGCAGAATGGTTACACGACACAGCTGTTTTTCACCATGCATAGCCCAATCTCCCTACTGGTCCAATTTCATCACTCTTTCAGCTTCACATTTGTTTTATTCTGTTCTGTTATTCTTTTGCAGGTTTTTGTCTTGAGTGAAAACTACCACAGTCCAAAAGATGAAGGGTTTCTTGGACAGGCTAACAGAAATGTAGACAGCTAAGGTGACTTTTTTGGTTGTCCCTCTTTTTCCTGCTCTTCATACCCAAATACCCATGACTTGAAGTCTGTGAACTGCAGTTCTGCATACGCAACAAGGGATGGTGTTCCAGTGCAGAAGAGCACATTCACGAAATGCAGGTCATCTGCTACTGCTCCTTCACTGAGGAAATATGGAGCTTCAGCAGCCAGGAGGGTTTGTACCATCCCAGCAGCCTTCAGTCTCTACCGATCATAAAAATTTAAATTTGCCCTGTCTCTCTGTGAGTCTCGGAAGCAGTAAAAGTCTAATTACTGCCTGTATTCTTCTGTTGGCACATAAAGGAGAACAAAATTGTCACTTGTATGCCAGAGAAAATTAATCCCAGTCCTATGAATTAAAGAGATTTATTAGTGTTGTAAATGTGTTTCTACCCCTCTAGTCGGACTGCTGGGTTCTTACAGACCTTTCTCCTTCTCCTATAATTGTCAGTGTGGGAGATGGGTTTTCTCTGACATGGCCACTTGTTCTCCAAAGAATGAGATCCCTGCTCTCATCTGATTCTAAGTACTACACTGCTTTCTGATAGCAACCACTCTCTGCTGAATTCCAGCAAACTGAGCAGTCTCTTTCAAGTGTGTCTAAGCAGAGAAGGACTCAACAAATGTTAAGCCATTAGCATCTGTCTTGGCAATTATACAGCAATTTAGGAGAGCCATTAAGGTCCACTGGATGAATAACCCAGGTTTCAAATGGTTTCTTAAAACATATTGTTAAACCAAGACAGAGTAACTTTTACGATGGCTAATTCAATATCACAGGTCTTGGAGAATACACAGGAATGTCCCTTGCAATATCCTGTAATGAGGTAAAACCGACTTGCCTTCCTAGAGCTAAGTGGATCTGAATTATCATAATTAGTTCTGAATAACATGAAAGAAGATTTTCAGTTAGGTTTTTCTTTCAAATCTTGGCCCAACTGGTTGGTTTTCATTCATATGCTTAACATACACATTCAGAGGAGGATCATAAAACAGATATGCAAAAATTTGCCTGTTTACTTGTAAATCTCTGTCCAGTTATTGGGTAAGAAGCTAAATGTTCCTATTTGGCTGCTTCATCATCTTTTGTGCTAAGATGCATGTTTCTGATTGAGTAAAACAGTCAATGTTCTGTGTGATGAAAAATTTCTTAATTAAGAGCCTTGCAGTTTACAAGTTAAGCTTCATCTGGCAAAAAGAACACCAGACATTTACAGAGAAGCAAGTGGCAACTCTTCTGGTCTCATATGGTAATTTGTTTTACTCATTGACCATAAAACATACAAAGTGTGTGTTTAAGATTCAGATATTTTGAAGCACATCTACTTGAAGGGATGAGACTGCTCAGGAGAAAGAGCCCCTTGTTACCATTTTCATAGCCCTGAAAAAATACCAAATCTGCATAGCTTCTATGATTAACAGACATAATTCATAAACAGAATAATATGCTTGACATTTGAAACTTCCAATTTTACTTGGTAATAGAGTCTTCTAAGGGTCAGCACAAGCAGACAGGCATCTTTAGAAGCTTGTAGAAAACAGAAGGGACCAGATTCCTTTAGAAGAAGTCAGTTTAGCTACACTGATGAAACTGGTGCTGCAAAGAGCCTCACCAGCTACAGAACCCCTGCCATTTTCCAAGGTACCTCTCTTCTGCAGGGAGGTGGAGTAGTCTTGTGTTTGCTACTATTTGTTCGTGGCAGTGTAAATGCAGAAGGACTTCTATTTGGGGAAGTTTGGTTGCTCAAGAGACACTTTCCAAGAACTTTCTGTATTTTTCCTTTTATAAAACACGACATTTTTTACGTTTCTCAAACTGAGGTCAGTGAAAAAGAAAAAAAAAAAGAAACATCTTTGTACTTGGTGAAATACATAGGGTTAGAAAACATGCAAAAAGGTGTACAGAGAAACTTTAAAAGAGTGTTAGTTTAAATAGTATGGACAAAATTCAGTCAAAAGGTGGGATGCAACATATCAAAAGTCCATTTCAAGAAAACAAAAAACCCTCCTCTTTAAATATTGTTACTGGTTTGGATCAAAAGGTAGAACTTAACAACATTCTTTCTTTTTAAAAAATTAAA
>WAAF01008181.1:616894-671252 GCA_013400475.1 Tricholaema leucomelas
AAAAATAAAAATAGATATAGAGATATATATATATAACAACAAGCAAGAAGACAAAACACATCAAAAATGGGAATTAAAAAAAAAAAAAACCAACAAAAAACTCTTCAAAAGAAGACAAGAAGTCAAAAAAAGAGGGGAGAAAAAAGATTTTCAGGGATCCTTTTCATGCAAATCAGTTTGGCGGCAAAAAAAATACCTTCATCTTCAGCACCGTCATTATCACCTAAATCATCTGTCTGTTTCTTTGTAAGGGGACCTAGGATTGAGAACGGAGAAAATGGAGGAAAAAAGACAATTCAAGAATATACAAGACTGAGGAAAAAAACAGTGAATATTAAATTCCCATGGATGTTTCAAGAAAAACATTTGCAGGGAGGGAAATCTTAGTTTATAACAACCAATTCTTCATTACTTTTATCAAACATTACAGCAAAGCTTCCCTAGGGGGTATGGCTATTAGAAACATCTAGCACAAGAATCAAAGAGTGCCCTGTGCTTTATTGTTTTTAAATGAAGAATCAAAGCTTGTTTACTAAAAGCATACCCACCACAAACTGTATTTATCAACTTAATTTAATTGCTTTTTCCTTGGTTTCGTTATTAGGAATAGAAGAGACAAGAACTGCCAAATTACCTCTTGCAATTGATGCAATAAGGTTGTTAATAAATGACTTGACAGTTGGTTTAAATAACATTTTCTGTGAAATGTTAATTCACATTTCTAAGTTCAACCATTTAAGCTCATGCTTTACAAAGATAAGCATGGGTTTGGCTTTTTTTCTTCTTTGCCTTTTTTTTGGGGGGGGGGGTTGTTTTTAATTTGACACACTCATTACATTCTCTTTTCAATAGAATTGTAGATTCCCTTGAAACCTTTGACTACCTGCTGAGATATTTGTCAAGGAACATGAAAATCCATATGCAAACTAGAAACAAGAGTAAAATTCCAGACCAACTGAAGCCAATGGGTTTTGCCATTGATTTCAGCGGGGCCAGGGGTTTCACACACAGTGCACTAAAGCTGCACTGAGTATGGAATTGAAGCTACAGTTTTGGGGCAAGGCGCACAATGCCTCGCTTCTATAAATGGATTGCCAAGACAAAACTCATACATGCCCAGCACCTGGATCATTAATAAGTATTAATAGATTCATGATATTTTCCAATGGGAAAAATGCCCACTCCTTTCAATGAGTAATAAAAACATACACCAGAAGGAAAGTCAAAGGCCATTCTGAAAATATTTCCACGTCATATATTTTACACACTTACGCACAAACAAAAGACAGTTGGAACTCAGCATTATCTTTCCTTTTTTTTTTTTTCAGAGCTCTCTCATTTCCATGACATTCTGTAATTTGCATGCAAAAAAGCAATCAGTACGAACACAGGACTAAGTAACAAAAAAAGAAAAAGCCAGCCAAGCACGGAGTAGAAAACAAGAACTTCCTCATGCATAAAACAGCAATAGACAAAAAAACAACAACAACAAAAAAAGAGATGAACAGTATGTGTTGATATTTGCAGTAAATGCAGGCAAGAGACATGCTTTAACTGTAAGCACTATGGAGTATTAAGACATTTGTATTTAAAAAGCTCTCCATCTCTGTTATTTTACAGGTTATTAGTTCATTCAGCATTAAATCTATCATTTATAGGCAAAATACCATATCTTTGAGCGATGCATTTAAAAAACATAAACTCATCAAATGTTTGTACCAGGTGCATGGTTTGGAGAAACAGAAGCAACCCATGAAGTACCATGAAATTTTAACTGTAGATCTAGGACCTGGACCATATGATCAAAAATCAAAGCTGAATACCTTAATTACTGTGTCAGTCAGGAGTACAGTTTAAAACTCATTCTAAATACAAGAACACTAGAATTACACATAGACATTTTAACTGTGGATCTAGGACCTGGACCATATGATCAAAAATCAAAGCTGAATACCTTAATTACTGTGTCAGTCAGGAGTACAGTTTAAAACTCATTCTAAATACAAGAACACTAGAATTACACATAGACATTTTAACTGTGGATCTAGGACCTGGACCATATGATCAAAAATCAAAGCTGAATACCTTAATTACTGTGTCAGTCAGGAGTACAGTTTAAAACTCATTCTAAATACAAAACACTAGAATTATGCATCAGAAATTAAACACAAGCATTCTTATCCTCACACCTGCAACAATCATTCTGTTTTGTGCAGAGCCTTGGTGGTGCAATAGCTTTTCTTAATACAAGTCTTTAATATAATCTTTACAATCAATGGTCTCCTGATAATGTGACCCTATCCAAAAGCACACATTTGACTGTCTTGCTGCTCATCATTCTCCTACCACAGCAACTTTATTTCTAAAAGCATAAAACCAGAAAAGTAAAAGATGTCTGCAAAGAATAACAATAATTTCACGGCAGGTTTTCAGCACTGTGAACGGGAAGAGCGAACTGAAGAATTTCAAGAGTTAGGCACCTACTAGAAAGCCAGACAGAGCCAAAGAGATGCACATGTACACATTTTAAAGGCTTCTTGTTATCTTGGAATATTTTTAATGTCACCAGAAATTAGCATCTGGAAAGACAAACAGCATTTCTCCAGATAACTTGCACAGGGAGAGGCAAGTTCTTTTCTGGATAAACCCAAGATAATGAATATGCTATTTTTATAATGGCTGGCCTCTGGGAGGTATTTTTTGTAGATCATAGTTCCAGGTTTCAATAGCATCAAACAGGTCCCACAGGGCATCAAACATAGAATCATAGAATCATAGAATGGTTTAGGTTGGAAGGGACCTCAAGGATCATCCAGCTCCAACCCCCTGCCATAGGCAGGGACACCTCCCACTAGAGCAGGCTGCTCAAGGCCTCATCCAGCCTGGCTTTAAACACCTCCAGGGAGGAAGCATCCACAACCTCCCTGGGCAACCCGTTCCAGTGCCTTACCACCCTCACTGTAAAGAACTTCCTCCTAACATCCAGTCTAAATCTCCCCTCTTCCAGCTTAAACCCATTCCCCCTCGTCCTAACATTACTAGACCGTGTAAATAGTCCCTCCCCAGCTTTCCTGTAGGCTCCCTTCAAATACTGGAAGGCCACTATAAGGTCTCCTCGAAGCCTTCTCCTCTCCAGGCTGAAGAGCCCCAACTCTCTCAGCCTGTCCTCATAGCAGAGGTGCTCCAGCCCTCTGATCATCTTCGTGGCTCTCCTTTGGACCCGCTCCAGCAGTTCCATGTCCTTCTTGTATTGGGGGCTCCAGAACTGCACACAGTACTCCAGGTGGGGTCTGACGAGAGCAGAGTAAAGGGGGAGAATCACCTCCCTTGCCCTGCTGGCCACACTTCTCTTGATGCAGCCCAGCACTCGGTTGGCTGTCTGGGCTGCATGTGCACACTGCCGGCTCATGTTGAGCTTCTCGTCGACCCAGACCCCCAGGTCCTTCTCCTCAGGGCTGCTCTCCAGCCATTCATCACCCAGCCTGTATCTGTGCCTGGGATTGCACCGACCCAGGTGCAGGACCTTACACTTGGCCTTGTTAAACGTCATGAGGTTGGCCTGGGCCCACCTCTCCAGCCTGTCCAGGTCCCTCTGAATGGCATCCCTGCTCTCCAGCAAGTCAGCTGCGCCACACAGCTTGGTGTCATCTGCAAACTTGCTGAGAGTGCACTCAATTCATCTGTCCATATCATCTCAAAGGGAATGATTGATCTCACACCATCTCTGACTTTACAATATGGTGAAGTACAACTGAGGTTAGCTATTACAAACAACTTGAGTAATTTCAGTATTTATAGAGCTAGGAGTTTCTCTAAAAAACGTTAAAACCAGATCATCTTCCTTATATCAGAGAACTGTTTAGGTTGGAAAAGATCTTCGCCGTTATTGAGTTCAACTGTTAACCCAGCACTGCCAAGTTCACCACCAAATCATGTCACTAAGTGCACATCTTACAAGTCTTAAATAACTCCAGTGATGGTGACTCAATCCCTTCCCTGGGCAGCCTGTTCCAGGGCCCAACAGTTCTTTTTGCAAAGGGACTGACCTATTTTGCATTGCCATAGATTAAACATGCTTTCTAGAACAGCTAGATATTGATGTCATGATGCTCTTGTACCGTGGCTCTGCTTGACACATCCCCTAAGCAGGACGTTGCATCCTTGATGTGGTACACCCACCAAGGCACCATTAAAGGTGTTCTGTTAAGAAAGATGAGACAAGATTCCTCCCACATATCTGTAGATAGAATGGACCAGCCCTCAGCAACAGCTAGCATAGAGAAACACAGACCAAAACACTTCAGATAGACTTTCTGCTTCCTGTTTAGTCCATATGTATCAGTGGCAAAATTGCATGCCTGTTGTCTATTCTTTCCCTATATATTCATTTGTATTTGTAAATTGCTCTGAAATCTCCCAGAGAAACACCCCAAGTGTTTCTCAAGCCCCATGGTGCACATGGCTGTCTAAAATGGCAAACTTGAATCCTCAAAGAAGAAGCAGAGCTCTGAGCTTAACTGTTGGATGTTCTGTGTTGCCTGTTTCAAGTATGGCTGCTGAAGAAACCCTTCTGACATCATGAAAGCAGTATTAAGAGAAGTCCTGCATTTAGCCTTCCATCCACTTCAGTAGTAATTCTTCTATTCTCCAGATAACAGACCAGCATCACTGTGTCTGTATGATTGTAAAGACTCAAGTCCCTAGTCACAGGATTCCAGGATGTTAGGAGTTGGAAGGGACCAAAGGAGATCATCAAGTCCAACCCCTCTGCCAGAGCCGGACAACACTATCTAACATAGATCACAGAGGAACACATCCAGACAGGCCTTGAAAGTCTCCAGAGGAGGAGACTCCACAATCTCTCCGAGGAGCCTGTTGCAGTGCTCTGTGACCTTTCCAGTAAAGAAGTTCCTGCCGAAGTCACCATCGGATAAACAAAATAAAATCATACAGAAAGATCCTACAAAGTGTACCAGCAGTAGCCATGTTAAGTAAACATACATCAGGGCTGAAATTGCTTAGGAGATTTATCATTTTCCGTTATTTTCTGTAGGTTTGAATTAACAGGCTAGAGAAAGTTTATGATTTTGTAAATTAAGTGTATTCCTCAGCTAGATTTATTTCTTTAGCCTTGACTGTTTACTCGATATATGATTCTTTACAATTCCTTCACCTCTTTAATATTCTTTTCAGGTAACAGAAACTGATCTTTTAAAATACAGATACTAAGATGTGATGGAGTAGGAGGCAACAAAACAAAAGAGTACAGATTTCACAGAACTATGACTGCCAAAAGTCTTTTGTCCACACTTACTTTCCACTGTTGTTCCATGTCAGCTTCTCTTCCTCTTTCACAAAGGCTCACTTATTCCTAGGACCTCTTGGAGTATTTCACTTACAAAAAATGGGCATCCATTACAAAAAGACTGTTTTACTGTATTTAAGGCAAAAGCCTTCAAATAAATATGCTGCTTTTTTGTACTGGCCTAAGTATTTGCTAAAGTTTATGTAATAAATATTAAATATCATCAAATTAATCAGGTACCACAAATAAGGAGGTGTAGGGAGGAAGGATACTAAAGCTTCTAAAATGCTGATGTGAAGATGATTTACTTATCAAGAGACTCTCTAAGGTTCAGTCTCCTGTTGCTGCATACCCATAATTCTCATTAATGCTAATGGAAAAGTAGACCTCTAAGTCAGTTTTTAAAAGGGAGGAAGAGATTACTACATTTTATGTCTCCTAAAGGCAATGAATAGTCTTACTACCAAAGCTAAAAGAATGATGTGTGCAAGATGAACTCGGAGCAGATTCTCTACTCATTCCAGCTGAAAACAGTTCTTACACTATTTGAAGGATTATTCAAATATTTACTCTCTTTGTATTGCAATCAATGCAAAGGAAGTAACATGATTCATGTGAAAATCTGGACAGTTGACTACTGCATTTTTGCAGATGGCTTTCCTGTGCTCAGAGTAGGAGAAATAACAAACCTCCTGTCCACTTAGCTAAAGAATAATTATGCGCTCAGAAATAATTAAAGTCCAGCCCTATTAATTCTGGGGTTTATCATTCCCTTTGATGGACTCAGGTACTTTAGTTCCCAAATATATTAAAGCTGATTATAAATTCTCTCTTTATGGTCTTGATTCGGCAGAAATTATCTGTGGCCTTTTGGACCGCATGTGTGTGGGAGGCATGGAAGCTGTGGATGTCATTAGCTTTTTGGCCTGGGAAAGCTATTCATCATCAAAAAAGTCATGCTGCGAGTGGACAGCACTTTGTAAAACAACAGTGCAAACCCTCTAAACTTAATAAAGCTGTGCTTATGTATACAGTCATTGTTTGGGTCAAAATGTTCTTTGATAATGAGCAACGTGGGAATGAAATAAAGGACCTTTAGCATTAGGTTAAATAGACTCCATGGATCTAGCAATTTGGAAATCTCTATAGCAATAATCGTTCTTTTGAGTTAAGGAGTCTGTTCAATAAAATGGGAAAGAGATGAGATTAAGGCTGACTGCAAAAATAACATGGGCAGTAGAAAATTTCACTAAGTGGGTTGAAACATCATGGAATCTGGTAGTGCAGGTTAAATACAATTAGATACTTTAAATTTACCTAAGTGCTTCCATCCAGCTATTGTTATTTCTTGATTACCTTGTTTTTGAATTGAGCATTGAAGATCTACAGAGTGAAACTGCTGTGGTGGTAGGCAGGCCTAAGCAGGCCAAAATAGGCTTATACATGTCCTGCCTTGCCCAGACATGTTTTTCTGCTCTCCCTCCTTCTGTTCTGGGGAGAAGCAACTGCAGAAAAGAGGACAAAGCACCTGGAGCCAGAGTCCAAGGACTCTGGCCTGCCCAGACTTGTTTGTATCCTGTGGTAAACAAAATACACAGGCTTAATTTGTGCCTACCTTGTGCAAGGCCTGTGCTTTTCCCAAATTTGGGTAAAGCAAGCCTCTGGCTTCACCTAATACGGCCAAGCTTGGATAACAGCCATTCCAATTGCCTATTTGTGCTAGTTTGAGCCTAGCTAGCATGTTTTGGTGAGAAGAACTAGATGATAGGCTGTAAAATGAAAACAATGGTGTCTACTTCCCTCACAGTCTTGCTGGGATGTGTAAAGAAGAAAGGCAAAACAAAGATTAGGGCACTTGCTTCTTCTCTTCGCCGGGGAACTTTGCCTGCCGGGGAGAGCTCGTGGCTGCTGGCTGGACTCCATCTTGCTTTCTAACCTCACCCTCCTTTGCTTGGCTGCTTCACCTTGCTTTTAACCCTTTTGGCCGAACCTCCATTCTTCCTTGGGACTGGGGTAAGGTTGAGAGGGGTAGGGGGAAGGTGAGGGGTGGTTGAGAGCCCCTCCTGGGAACTCAGGTTTCTGGGAGGGGAATTGTGTTTGTATTACCTTTTTTACCTTGTCTATTTCTGTCTATAACTGTATATACTGTAAATATCTGCTTGTAAATTGTGCCAGCTGTAAATATAAGCTTCATTCAAATTTCCAGAGCCGACTGAGTCTAGTCTGGGTAATTTCTAAAAAGTGGGGGGGGCGGGGGATACCCAAACCATCACACTATTCTGTGTCCAAAGGCCCATTAGTCTTGGGCTGTATTGATAAAAAGAGATGAGCAAGTAACACAATGTGCTCTGCCATTGTATTCATGCTTGCTACTGCCTGCTGCCATTGCTTACTGTATGCTGAACTGCCTGGAAACTGTCTGCCTCAGGTTTACCAGGAACAGGCTCTAAGTGCCTCCACGTGATCAGTCTGCATAGCCAGCGTGACACTGCGCTAAGACTGCACATGGCAAGACATCCTGCCTGCACCTGAAAGTCTCCTGCCAAGACAGGAAGTCCTGAAGATATACAAATCAGCCAGAGAAACCAGGACAAGCTCAGAGATTGTCTACCTCTTTCCCACACTCTGTGAAGCCTGGGAAGAATCAGAAGTCTCAGCAGCTGAGAAGACAGTAACAGAATTCCCTGAAAACGTTTAGATACTGTCTGAAGCTGTAGCTAGCCCTGCAAGTCGGGAGATAATATTTTGTGAGTAGATACTTAAAGCCTCTTGTAATTCACCATTGCCTTCTGCCATAAGCAGAAAAGGGCACCTTGAGTCCATCTAGTGGACCGGTGGTATATTGACTGCAAGTGGTGTACTGACTGCAGGAACCTTCTCTTCCAGTTCAATTAATGTTTATATATTTTTGCTAGGTATTTCTAGATCTAGTTATTCCTCTGTATAATGTTTTCATGACCATGCAAAGAACCCATTACTATTAAAATTAGTTGTTGGGAGGGGAAGAGGAGACTCCTGGGTGTCAATATTAATAAACATTATTACTTTTGAAAATACCATCTTGCATTAATTACCTCTTCACTACAACTGCTTCACCTTTTCAGCCCTACCCTCAGATCCAAATATAAAATAACCAAGCCTTTGTTTTTTTCATCTACCCTTCTTATGCAACAGATCCTTCAGCTTAAAAGACACCAAGTAAACAAGCAAAAAAAACCAAAAAGCAAAACCAAACATAAACCCAAAACTGTGTAGCAGATGTTAGCTAAGGCTCAGTAACATGTTGTACCTATCTCTTGTTTTTAATTTAAAAGAAAGCAGTGATGAGTTATAATTAACAATCTTCAGACCCCAACATTTTCAGTGAATTGAATTCAAAAATCAAATTCTTCTATGTTGAAATTAAAACACAGCTATATAATACTTTTTTCCTCTAAGTGTAATGACAAATTGGAATGATACAGCATAATAGCTACCTGATGAATAATTGTATAAAATCATCTTCTTTCATTTGAAAAGTAGAAAGCTGCCAGCAAAATTAGAGGACTAGAACTTGTAACAGAAAAGAGCTTTGGAAGGTACAAGTGGCAGCTGGGTCTTAAGAAACACTTCACTGAAAAAATATCTATTATCACACTTTGTTGCGGAAGACAAAACAACCTACTTTGTATTTTCCCTTATTACTGTCTTGCTTTCACCACATGCTCACTCCTTCCCTTGCTATCTTTCCTCTTTAAATTCCTTTTATTTCTCTATTGTACTTTGTAATATTTGTACTTATCAGCAGGGCAAAGCCCTGGTCGACTTTGCTTTTTGATGATAACATTCGCACTCATGTTTTAACAACAAATGATGGCACAAACCTCAGCGCTTCCCATCCTACACCTGATTTGTGATGACAATCAAGCACCCTAATTAGAGCTGCAAGTAACTCAAATTTGCATCTGTGAGTGAATGACAGGTGCAAATTGAACCCACAAAAGGGCTGCCAACTTTCTTTGAAAATTTACATGTATAAATGCTTTGTCACTAAAGGAGCTATTCTGGCACTTCAAGACTAGCTCCTGCTGTGTCTCTTATAACAGCATATTGCTAAAGTGTCACACAGAAAGAATGTCTAATCCCAAACCTTTTTATTCACAAGATTAATCACACTAGTTGAATCTTGATTTCCCTTAAATCTGAAGGAGTTTCATTACTGAACACTAGATCCGTGTGAATTTAAACAAGATTAGAATCTGGGAATGTAGATAGAATTTCACCCCTCTGCTTCTCATTTTAGGTGGAGCCTGAAAGTCTATGTATTCTCAGAGGTGAAGGCACTTTATGTTCACATGTCCTGTGGAGAGCAGGCCAAATGAAGCTTCATTTCAAGCTCTCTTTAAATCTCATTCCCTTTGCCACTCTCTAAATCCAATTTCCTTTCTAGAAGCTTTGGTTATGTGATATGCCTTTCATGGAATCTTTGTACTTATCCTTATGTGGATAAGCCCAGCTCTCTGGGTGAGCCATGGTCCCCCACGGCACATCCTCACAGCAGCCAAGTTCAACCCTGACAATGCACACAGCACACATACCTCACCCTTTTGGATGTCTGCCTGCATTGGGCACACTGACAGCATCCTGCCAGGGAGCACTGAGGATGGATAAACCTCTGTTCCACCCTGCTCAGCACAGGAGTGCACAGACACAGTGGTACCACTCAGGTGGATGAGATTTGCCAGGTTCAAAGATAGCACAGGTACTTTCTGCCTGATTTTCCATGAAATACAAAGGTTATACTCATGAGGAGCTGCCTGCTAATCCTTCTAGGGTTGCAATGAAAATTTAGCTTGTGTGTAGAGTATACCCAGTACACAGAGGAAGCAATTTTACACATGGTACCTTCTGAACCGCTCTGACTTCTGTTTTAGCTAATGGGTGAGGGAGAGTGGGGGAAATTACATTGGACAGGGGAGAGAGGAGTGAAAGTCATTCATTTTCTTTCCAGTGAAAGCAAGCAAATGAATAGACAGTTAGGGTAAAGTAATGGCTGTCATAGAATCATTAAGTTTGGAAAAGACCTCTAAGATCATCAAGTCCAGCCATCAACCCAACACCACCACACCCACTGAACCACATCTTGAAGCACTCATGTCTACACAGTTCTTTTAACACCTCCAGGAATGGCAACTCCACCACTTTCCTGGGCAGCCTGTTCCAATGCTTGACCAAATGCTTGTGCCACCCACTGGAATTAGGCATGAGGAAAATGATGTTTTGAAAAGACCAAGGTTGATACAGAAAAACAAAGCCCACACAGTTAACCAGGAACACTGCACCTGGAGTAAGAAACTCCAGAGGTGAGGGATGGGCAGGTAATAGTTCTGGAAAATAAAATTTGTAAGATGTTATATGGCTGTTATCACCAGCATTTACCACTCCAGTGCCACCTCACTTGTTTATATCACAAGTCCATGCAGCTTTTAACATCTTACTTGCATTAATAATTCATGTTGTTTTACAGATACTCAAATTTCAGGGTGACACACAGTTGTAATGAATTGAATGCAACACCACACAGCTGTGCCACCACCTGAGCTTTTCAATCCTGAATCAATTCTCTCTCTCTACAGGTAATGACTGCAATACAGATCCTAATGAAGACTTATGCTCATGCTTAAATTTAAGCCTCTGAGTAAGTTTTCTGAAGTCAACAGGCTAAATTTCCTAATAATATAAAGATAGATCCACTACCATTAACAGAACTGCTCCTCTTTGCATTTGGGCCAGGAGGTCAACTGAGGAGTAAAAGCTAAGCAGGAACGAGCATCCCAGATTTCTAACTTCCCTCAGTTATTCTGTGCATAAATCTCATCAACAAATAGAATTTCAATCTCTCAAACATACTACCAAAGCTCTGTGATGAAATTAAATTTTCCTTTTTATAAATGCATTGCTTTTCATCTGCGTACACACAAATAAAACTCCACATTCATTTTCTACAGCTCTCATAATTAAATTCCTTCCTGAATTTAAGGAAGATACCAACTTCCTTGGGAGAAAAAAAAAAAAAAGGGATCATATTTAGCTCATGCAATAGAAGTGAAGGTTTATAATGTTAAGATCCAAATATTTGGTTCCAAAAGGAAGATCTGAAATTGCCATCAATACATCAACATTAATCTTCACTTTCTTTCAAAGGTCTCTCTAGCGCAAGTCAAGATGCAGTAAGTGCATCCTTCATATAAGGAGATATGAAGAGACGCAGCTGAGAAAACCATCATCAACTCAGGTTTGCTCTCTTTCTGCTGCCTTTGTGGGTTGGGTTCTTCTGTGTTAGTTTGTTTCAGAAAGGTAAGGTGGGTCATGTACAATGAGGTTATCAAAAATCATCCTCTGCTACCTCTTAACTTTAAACCCAAAAATATAATTAAAACTATACTTTAAAAAAATAAATCCATCTTCTCTTTTTGTTTCATTGTCTGCTCTGCTCTCAGCTCCAAAAGAACTGGACAAACGACTTCTGTAATCTTGCCTCCAAATACCTCTTTCTGGAATGAAACTAGCCTAGAACAACAGTTTCAGCAGGTAAAAGAGCTTTGGGATTCTTGCACATGTAATCTCCTCTATCAGGGCCAAACTCTGCCTTCTGCTGGAAAAGGCTTCTCCCCAACCAATCCTACTAACTGCAGGGGCTGGCATTACAGCAGCTATACAGTTTTGTTTATGGCACAGCTGAGCATGCAGCCCAGCTCTCTTGAGACACAGTTTCATAGCCCAAACAGCAGAGCAAAATGGTCTTCATGTAACCATGTAATTGAACATTGCAGAGAAAATCAAGTTAATTGTGCATAGTATTTTCATATAGAGTTTGGAATTAAATAAGTTCTCCCACCCCTCTCCTCAAGGTACCTCATGTCCTCTGGTTTGAAGCCACATGCTTTGAGCTCTACATAATTCACTGTACCACTGCAACCTGTGCAGTATCTTGCCATCTAGAGATCCATATGGTATGCTCCTGCATACCGTAGAGATCATAAATAATGCACAAGTGGCATCTTCTCTGTTTTCTAAATGAGCCACTATCAGTAAAAGTTCATTCTTCAGCTGCCTCACAGAGCTGAATTTCTTCATTTCATTCAGTTTTGTGTTGAATAGCTGATTGCAGTCCAACCCCCTCCTTGCACTCAGCAGGCAGAGGGGCAGGAAGTTATAGGCAAAGCACTTTGTTGATCAGCTTTTCCATTCCCTCATACTAAATCCAAATCATTGCAATTTTTTTCGCTGTGGATTTTGCACTGCAATGAAAATATGATTCTAATAGTGAGCAACTAGGATAGGCATCATGTTTGTCAACTTGCCTGCAGCAGGCTAAGTTAGAACTGCATCCTCCATCATTGTGAAGGCTTGTCTTCAGCTTGGGCCAGACATTCCCACTCATTTTGATTCTATGCTTCTATGATCTAATGCTGATGCTGGTATCCGAGTCAGAGAGTTTCCTTGTTCTTATTATCATACCCAGGTTTGTCTCTTGTAGTGTCAAGGGCAGAGATAGTATTTCTGACTCTTTACATCTCTCTGGATGTCTGGCCATATTTAAATACTATAAAATATTCATACAACAAAGTTTCTTCCCAGAAGATAAACACAGATTATTTTCTTTTAGCTATGCATGGCTATATATGTGTTATCAGGCAGGTTCTTCTATATGCCTTTTTCAACACAGAGAGTTTCCTCCCACAGATCTGAGGCTCTGGGCATTACTGACATATACATAGAAATACATTAAATGTAATTAATGCTGATACTAATAACCTGATATTCAGAACTACAGTCTGTCCATTAACCTGGATCTTAAACAGAATGAAGATGCTTCAAGTCAAATGCTTCTACACTATTCAGAGCTTTCAAAGCATCCCTAAAAGACCATTTAATGGTGACTGTGGTCACTAGCTATTAGAAATGTAATTATATCTGCTCTCATTACCACACCTTTTGACAGGATCAAAGAGCATAGCTCTGAGAAACAGTGATGAGACTACTGAGAGGGCATCATTTATGTAAAAGGCTGTCAGAAGGAAAGTGCCTGGCCTTACTTATTTTCTCCTATTTGCATACTGTGTTTTTAGAAGAGCATAATTTTAGGCAGGAAAACTCAAAACATCTCAGCAATGAAGCAGTCACAAAACAAGAACAGCACAGCCAGCAGCTGAAGCTTAGTGTCATAAGAAAAATCATTTTTCTTCTGACGTGTTTTCAGTATTAGTAGGGTTCCTGTTTTGAAACTACAGTTGACTTGCTCTGCATTTTATATTAAGGATTCCCAAACAGATAGATAAAATCCTTATACTGAATGGAGCATGAAAGGAAATCAGTACATCACTTCTAATCTAGCAGAGCTTACAGACAGGCAGGGATACTTGGGATCACATATTTACACAGTGACTATTGACTCCTGGATGGATAGAAGCCTCCAAACCCTAGCACAAACTCTGCCTGAATTCATGCTTCCTATTTAATAATTAAATACCTTAACACAGAAGCTGGTGAACAGAAAAATGACCATCACAATAAAACAGATTTACAAAATGTCAAGTCTAGGACTACAGTATATTATTTACAAAAAGTATATCAAATTTAAGAGCAAAATGTCAGAGTAGCCCTTGCTTCCATTTTCACCACAGCCATTTAGGTGAGAGTTGATGGGTTTGGGACAACATGACATTTTTAATTCTTTATCTGCTGACAATAAACATGCTCTCTGGAGGACAGCAACAAAATGCACAGCAGATAAAAAGCATAACATTTCTCAGCACTTGACAAAAGGTACTCTCACTTCTGGTTTTATTTGTTTTCCTTCTCAGAAATCTGCTTGCTTAGGATGACAGTTACCAGGGAGTTTATACTGAGTTATGTTTCTTTTTGTTTTTAAAGTTGACCCTATTGGAGCAAAAGGTATTTTATTTCCCCAAAACAAATCCAGTATGAGCTACTAAATTATAATGATGGTCCAAGGTTTCATGTATGCGTCCCTTTGATAACAAGACCAGAAGGCAACTGAAATATGGCATTGTGCAACAGCTAGGTACATGGCATTTAGTTACGTTACAGTCCCTTTAACTCCTCAGTGGCAAATAGCAAGGTTTAAGAGTAGTTCCTAACATAAACCTTCCATTTAGAAAGTAAACAAATCTATAAGGAATATTTCTGAGAATATTTGAGCAGTCCTTAGGATCTTGGTCCTTGCCCAACTCAACTGAAGTCAGTAGGAAGATATCAGAGTAATCCAAGCCCCTTTCCTACTAAGCAGAATGAAAGCCTACAGCAAATACAGCAAAATACTGGCACCAGAACAGTATTTTGAACTGAGCAACCACCAAACAAACTGAGGAAAGTAAAGATTGTTTCTGTATTGGAGAGCTAACAGCCTGCTCCTATGGAGCAGCAAAGACTGCTTTTGCTTATGGACCCAACAATACAGGGAATCTTGGTCCTTGTTGTCACTTCTAGATCAGCAAGGAGTAACTTGCACAGTAGGAGGCAACATTTTAAATGTGTCCTTTTCCTTTAAGATTAGAGTTTGTTGGCACTGTGCATTCAATACAGTTTTGGTAATGTTAGATTCATTCCAGATCTTCACCCAGGAGATTATTAACTAAACTAGATGCAGGGTAGACAAATGGGAACAATCCAATTAACTTGAATAGATTCTGAGAGCATTTAACTCATGCCTTCAGACATACAGATGTGCTAAATGTGTATTAACTTTGTGATTTAGATGTAGGAAAAAGATTTGGAAATGCATGTGGTCACCGATGACTTCTACATTCTTTGCTAATGCAAGAGTTAAAAATAATTCTCTTTCTCCTGGGATTTTCTGTGTACAATTTCCAACTTTAATGGCTACATGAAATTCAGAATATCTGATGGAGAAAGAATAGATGCAGAAGAAATAGTTTCAAAGTAAAAGTAATCTATTACTGATAGCAGATCCTCAAAAATAATCAACTGTGGTTATTTTTTGTGTGGTGAAACAGAGTTTCTGGAAGTCATACCAGATAGGATGAAGGGTGAATGATATTCAGAAAGTCTTTTACATTAAAAGTTCCTATTAGAATAGTCCTGTTATCACTGTTGTGCAACCTTATACTTTTTGAAAGTAACAATTACAGACATAATCAGATTTCTATACAGACAGAACGCAGAACTACAGAATTAACCAGGATCATTGAGTCCAACCTATCACCTAATCCTTCTAATTAATAAACCATGGCACTAAGTGCCTCATCCAGCCTCCTCTCAAACGCCTCCAGGGACGGTGACTCCACCACCTCCCCAGGCAGCCCATTCCAAGGCCCAATCACTCTCCCTGTGAAGAATTTCTTCCTAACACCCAGCCTAAACCTGCCCTGGCACAGTTTGAGACTGTGTCCTCTTGTTCTACCACTGGGTGCCTGGGAGAAGAGACCAACCCCCACCTGGCTACAACCTCCTTTCAGGCAGTTGTAGAGAGCAATGAGGTCTCCCCTGAGCCTCCTCTTCTCCAGGCTGAACAACCCCAGCTCCCTCAGCTCCTCCTCATAGTGCTCCAGCCCCCTCACCAGCCTTGCTGCCCTTCTCTGGACACGTTCAAGCACCTCAACATCTTTCTTAAATTGAGGAGCCCAGAACTGGACACAGCACTCCAGGTGTGGCCTAACCAGCGCTGAGTACAGGGGCAGAATGACTTTCCTGGTCCTGCTGGCCACACTATTCCTGATACAGCTCAGGAATGAATCAATTTATTCATTCATTTAACTGGAATGAAGTTTGTTAAATTAATTTCCTCATTTAACAGAAAAATATTTAATAGTTTTCTCTTGTCAGTTACTGTTGAAAAGCAGTTGATTTATGTTTCAGTGTAAAGCAGTAGGAACAACTTTCCAGATAGTATTATTTGTAAATTAAAACTAGCATTTGTAAATTAAAGCTTAAATAAACTAAAATAACTAAATAAAAAAAGTAGATCTGCAAAGGTATGATTGACTCTGGCTTTGATCAAGGTTCTAGACGCTCGCACGCTGAGCTAGGCTGTGTCCTCAGTTTGGAACAGTGTTCATAGAAGTTACAGAAGTTCCTTGGCCATTCTCCTCACTGCAAGCCTATCAGCTTAACCTCTGATACATCCCAACCCATCACGTGTCATCGGTGTAACTTCTGATTTCCACCATGCTGTGCATCCTAGCAGGCTGCAGCCATTCACTGCAGTAGGCTGCTTCCCAACAACAGCTGCATGATGGATGTCGGCACAAATCACATCTCAGCTGGCTTTCCTGGAGTCTGAATACCACACAGAGAACTTAATCCTCAGTGATGGTTGTAACTCATTTGAAGAGCTAGGACTAACACCACAGTAACTAGCTTCCAACTACTCAAAGAGCCTGTGCTGTGTTGCAAACAAAACCACCACCCTTTGTGGTGTCAGCACAGCCTTTGGTTTTTAAGGTGCCATTCTTTGGGCCTGTGCCTTTCACTGGTACCACTGATGAGTGACAGGATTTATGCCGTACCGTGAGCAAGTCAGACTGCTCCTGCATTTCATTAGTGATTGGAGTCCTATGGTGGGTTTTCCAAATTAAAGGGTAAGAGTTAAATTAGGAGTTATAAGCTTTAAAAGTTAAATGTAGTTCCCTCCATGCAAGTTAGGAACCTAAAAAAGCAAGGAGCGAGTTGATAATGGACTCTTCAATAAACAAGGAGCATGTACACACAACAACCGAGGCAGTCAGCAGAATGACATCATACCCTAATGTAAACCTCTATATCAGGATATGATATCATTCTGCAGGCACCATGAACATTGCTGCACTCCTACACCATCTCACCTCAATACACCTTGGGCATTTAGATAATTGGCTCAGCTACAGGGCGACTCCTGTGGATGAGGGTGTCTGAATCTGGAGCTCAGTGCCACCCCAGTTTCCAGAAACTAGAAATAGACAGGCACAGGTGGTGAGGAGTACACATCTCACATGAAATAGCAAAATGTTTGTATTTCATTCCTTGTCTCAATCAATTTTGTACTCTTATAAAGCTTATCAGTTCATTGTTAATTTTTGTGTGGAGTTCATTCCGTGCAGATAGGAAGAACTGAATCTCTAAGCTCTCATTAAAGTGAACATACTGTGTAGCATTACACCTATGTAATAGTCTGATACCTCTATTGTCTTGAACAATGAGTGCACATCATTGAAAGGACAGATGGGTGATTCAAATAAGTATGTGTCATATGCAAAATGCACTGAACCTTTAAAGTCTTCCAACTAGTTGCATCTGTCATTTCTGCTATGTCAAATAACAAACTACAGAGCTATTCTGGCTTTCAAGCTTGAGCTAAAGGTCCCTATAATTCTCCTCTTCCATCATCCTTCACAGCAAAAATTACATTACTGGAACCTATGAAAAGAGAACAAAATATTAAGGGGTTCCATTTACATTTTCTCAGGCCAAAACAACCTATCATTTTACATCCACCTACTTGAAAAAAATGTTCAAATCTCCTTTTGCTAAAAATTTCGTAGAATCATAGAATCAAGCAGGTTGGAAGAGACCTCCAAGATCATCCACTCCAACCTAGCACCCAGCCCTATCCAGACACCTAGACCATGGCACTAAGTGCCTCATCCAGGCTTTGCTTGAATACATCCAAAGACAGTGACTCCACCACCTCCCTGGGCAGCCCGTTCCAATGCCAATCACTCTCTCTGGCAACAACTTCCTCCTAACATCCAGCCTAGACTTCCCTCAGTACAACTTGAGAAGAGACCAACTCCCATCTGGCTACAACCTCCCTTCAGGGAGTTGTAGACAGCAATGAGGTCACCTCTGAGCCTCCGCTTCTCCAGGCTGCATACCTCCAGCTCCCTCAGCCTCTCCTCATAGGGTTTGTGTTCCAGGTCTTTCACCAGCTTCATTGCCCTTCTCTGGACACGTTCCAGCACCTCAACATCTCTCCTGAATTGAGAAGCCCAGAACTGGACACAGTACTCAAGGTCTGGCCTGACCAGTGTTGAGTACAGGGGAAGAATAACCTCTCTCATCCTACTGGCCACACTGTTCCTGAGCCAGGCCAGGATGGCATTGGCTCTCCTGGCCACCTGGGCACACTGCTGGCTCATCTTCAGCTACTCTCTACCAGCACCCCCAGGTCCCTTTCTTCCTGGCTGCTCTCCAGCCACTCTGTCCCCAGCCTGTAGTGCTGCTTGGGGTTGTTGTGGCCAAAGTGCAGAACTCTGTACTTGGCCTTGTTAAATCTCATCCCATTGGCCTCTGCCCACCCATCCAGTCTGTCAAGGTCCTTTTGCAGGGCTCTTCTACCTTCCAACAGCTTCACACCTGCTCCTAGCTTGATGTCATCTGCAAACTTACTGATGCTGGACTCAATCCCCTCATCCAGATCATCAATAAAGATATTGCACAGGACTGGGCCCAGCACTGATCCTTGGGGAACACCACTAGTGACTGGCTGCCAACTGGATGTGGCACCATTCACCACCACTCTCTGGGCCCAAAGTTTCATTTTATCTTTGAATTTTAATTTCCTTAAAAAGAAAATGATATATTTAATGGACCACAGCTGTCTGGAAAGTACATATTTGATAGGCATACAGTACTAATTTGGAAAATGAGTATGATTTACTTGATGAGTCACAATGAATGTCTGTAAATACATATCCAAGTTCTTGACTAGAGAATACTAGTCTTGAAAGCTGCATTACAGAGAAACCATACTTAAACAGATCCAATATCTCCCTTGAAGATGAGTGGGGGCCAAAGCTAACAGCTCCCATCTTACCTCTTTCATATTTTTGGTTGATGAAGTACAGAAATTAGATGCTGTCAAAGACTGCAAATATGGAATGAAAAAGACTTTCCCAGTTTAATCTGTTTTGCAGGATAGAAATCCCATGGCATGGCACTGGACAGCCCCTGCTGTAGATGACATAGCAGCTTCATTAAAGCCAGGCACCTCAGGCACTGGCCTGGCTATGAAGGATGGAAACGGTTCTGGCATCCTGCAGCACACTCCCAGCTGCTCCATCTCTCCTTCAGGCCCCATAAAAGGCATCTTTGCCTGGTTATGTGTCAGGAGAAAACATGGATAGTCTTGGGGTGAAGGCAGGGTGGGCAGAACAAGCAGGGAGAAAGCACATGGACGTGACGGAGTCCGTGCCTTAAATGGTGAACACTGGAGATTACTCAACAAATCAGTACTTGGTAGGCCAGTCCTGATTCTCAGGCTTCCCTCTCAAATCTGTTTTGAGGAGAATTGTACACAACAGTTTGGATTTCCTAGATTTCAATGTGAGGAAGGGAAAGGAGGCCATTTTGCATCAGGACATCCTCCATCTAACAGAGATATTTGAATAATTAGTGCAGAGCACTGCCAGAAACATGACATTTCAAACTCAGATCTACAAACACATCCATTGATAGCATTAATTTAAGATAATCAAGTGACTAATTGGGTGACTAATAGTGTCAGTGAGGAAAAAAAAGAAGTCGAGATTGTAATCAGAGGCAAATCTCAGCTTCTAGAAATGCACAAGGCAGCACAGGGAACACTAAACCATAGTGATCACACACTTCTTATTTGCTAATATAAACTGCTGAAGTGTTGAAAATTAAGGAAAAACATGTTTATTGCCATCATCTGTGCCTGGAAAGATCATGGAGCGGATCCTCCTGAAGGCTCTGCAAAAGCAAATGGAAAACCAGGCAGAGGTGACTGGCGGCAACCAGCATGGCTTCACTAAGGGCAGATCATGCCTGACAAATTTAGTGGCTTTTTATGATGTAGTCACAGCTGCAATGGACAGGGGAAGGGCGACTGACGTCATCTACCTAGACCTGAGTAAGGCATTCGACTCTGTCCCACATGACATCCTGGTCACCAAACTGGAAAAGCACAAACTGGATGGGTGGAGCACTCACTGGATAAGGAATTGGCTGGATGGTCGCATGCAGAGGGTGGTGATCAATGGCACNAAGGCAGCACAGGGAACACTAAACCATAGTGATCACACACTTCTTATTTGCTAATATAAACTGCTGAAGTGTTGAAAATTAAGGAAAAACATGTTTATTGCCATCATAAGCCATCAAGCTGTCTTAAATCTTGAATTTATAAAGAAAACACACTTTTCAAAACAGTACAGCTCAGGCTCAGGGCAGGCATTTCTATGAGCAGTTTCTCATAGACAGTACAATAAGTAACTGAAAATCACCTTGAGTACCTAAGGGTGGTGCGTGTTGTACGGATGGGAAATAAAGGCTATGGGAGAAACATGGCAAAACATTTAAGGCTTAAGCATTTGAGCAAGTTTAAATACACAAGTAACTCCTGTGAGTGCCATTGGATTTACCCTGCTCACACGAACAGGATCTTCAGGAGACATTTCAGAGAAGATAATTCAGAGAAGTTTGAATTAAGAAAGAAGATAGAAGGGAAATGAGATTTGTCTGCTGATAGTTGCCAGCTGATTGGTTTTAATTATTTTAACAATGCTGGTGCTTTGAAGTTAGGTTAACTATGATACATTGAGGCCCTGTGCAGAACTGGAAAAAAATAAATCTGTAAGTTGTAAAATTTTACTTCAATCTTGCCCTTTTTTTGGTTAAACATTTTGCAGGAATAGGCATTAAGCAACTGGATAGCACCACCAGGACATCAGAGAACCACAACAATTTCCAAACCAGCTAATTTAACTTTAGGGCATATTAATAAATGTAAATTCATATTTAAAATTTTATAGAATAATTTCTCCTTCCTTCAGTGATATGATAGTGGAGCAAGATCTTCCAGTCATGTAAACTCATGAGAATAAAGTCAGCATCACATTAAAGGCATTAAAAAGTCAGCATCACGTTAAACACATTAAAAATTCCTACATCTAATGGTTAAGTTAGTCAAAGGTTAATAGGCATCTGTGAAAGAGAAACTGACGAAGCTGGTGAGGGGCCTGGAACACAAACTCTATGAGGAAAGGCTGAGGGAGCTAGGGGTGTGCAGCCTGGAGAAGAGGAGGCTCAGGGCAGACCTCATTGCTGTCTACAACTACCTGAAGGGAGGCTGTAGCCAGGTGGGGGTTGGTCTCTTCTGCCAGGCAACCAGCAACAGAACAAGGGGACACAGTCTCCAGTTGTGCAGGGGAAAGTATAGGCTGGATGTTAGGAGGAAGTTCTTCACAAAGTGATTGGCATTGGAATGGGCTGCCCAGGGAGGTGGTGGAGTCACCATCCCTGGAGGTGTTCAAGAAAAGACTGGATGGGGCACTTACTGCCATGGTCTGGTTGACTGGATAGGGCTGGGTGCTAGGTTGGACTGGATGATCTTGGAGGTCTCTTCCAACCTGGTTGATTCTACAATTCTATGAAGTTACTCCAGCAACATTTGGAACTGACTTAACATTACTATTAGAAATGTTCTACAGATTGATCTCTTGGTAATAGCAACGACTGAAAGAATTGAAAAATTCTTTTCTTTGCATAGTGTTTAATCTGCAAACAAGTGAGGCAGCTCACTGTGGTACTAAACCCCTACATTATAACACTGTAGGTAGATGATAAGGAGGAGGGGAATATTTACAAGTCTCGATCCATTTTAGTAAACCATGACTCTCTGATTACGTGAAAGGCCTCCAGACGAATATAAATGCAATGCTTTCTAAAAATGAAAAAGCCAGAAAGCCAGGACAAGGCCCACATTACAAAAGCAAGTTGCAGTTATGCCCTACTTTACAAGCCTAAGAGGAATTCACGTGATTCATAAGCCTCTGGTAGCCTTTTGTAAAAGGATGAATTTCTGTTGTGCTGCATTTCCTGAAAAACACACCAACCCTAGGTCAACATTTTGATATTAAAAATAAGTACCTCACACAGCACTTAGGTGTCTGAGATCTTGTCAGACATATTGGAGGCACTTGCACATATACAAAAGGCATTTCTTCAGAAGCAGTCGCCAAATTTTATTTTTGGAAGAGTTAAAGGATAACAGCAACTTTAGATGTAGGTTTCCTTGGGCTTTGGAGGATGAAAGGGATTAATGGAGGGTCACAAGAGGAGGATGGAAAAAGAAATGGAAATAAGAGGAGAGTGCTATTGGATGTAGCTTATCCTTTCCCTAGGCAGTGGTTAGAGGTGTCTACAAGAAGAAAAAGGATTGATTACTTCTTGCTGCATGTTTCCAACAGTTACTCCAACGGAAGGATAAGTATGGTCAAAATGGGATTTTCCTGTTCTCTTTGTTGAGAGTAAGAGAAAGGTTGTAATGTCCTTTATACAGAATTTGATTTAGTATAAAACTCTCAGCTCCTTCAGGCTAACAGCTACTGCAGTGGCAGAGTAGGACTGTACATGCTTCTTGTTTTATTAGAGGATTTGGAATACAGCTGAGAAATGTACACCATGCAGCTCTGTGCTGCTTTTTTTGAAAGAATATATATTAAAAAGAAGATTGCCAATACTACCTGAAATTTGTGGCCATTCACATTCTAATATCTAAAGCTATGGCAGCTGCATCTCAGGAACTTAGTACAAAATGATTCTTTGTCACACACTTGTTGCTGTATTGTTGGTTTTTTTAAATGTCATTAGGATGAACAACGTAGCCATAAATTGTAGGATTGAGCTTGGAATCCTTTCTATTATTTCAAACTAAGAAAAGATCATCTTCCTAGGGACATCACCTGGAAGAGATCTCACTCTTAACGTAAGTTTTGTAGCCTGGAGAAGAGGAGGCTCAGGAGTGACCTCATTGCTACTACCTGATGGGAGGTTGTAGCCAGGTGAGGGTTGGTCTCTTCTCCCAGGCAACCAGTAATAGAACAAGTGGACACAGTCTCAAGTTGTGCTGAGGGAAGTATAGGCTGGATGTTAGGAGGAAGTTCTTGCCAGAGAGAGTGATTGGCATTGGAATGGGCTGCCCAGGGAGGTGGTGGAGTCACCATCCCTGGAGGTGTTCAAGGAAAGACTGGATAAGGCACTTAGAGCCATGGTCTAGTTGACTGGATAGGGCTGGGTGCTAGGTTGGACTGAATGATCTTGGAGTTCATTCTGCCTCTGTACTCTGCACTGGTTAGACCACACCTCGAGTACNCTGGAATGGGCTGCCCAGGGAGGTGGTGGAGTCGCCGTCCCTGGAGCTGTTCAAGGCAGGATTGGACGTGGCACTTGGTGCCATGGTCTAGCCTTGAGCTCTGTGGTAAAAGGTTGGACTTGATGATCTGTGAGGTCTCTTCCAACCCTGATAATACTGTGATACTGTGTCTCTTCCAACCTGGTTGATTCTATGATTCTATGATACAATCCACAGGTTACAGATGTGAGTACCACTGCTCTCCTGCTGCACAAAGCCAAAAGAAAAAAAAATGCTGCATTTTCCAGAGTATAACCCATTACTCCACGAATATTTGATGGACTTTGCAAATGCAGCACACACAGTAGCGCACAAAACAAGGTTTTCTAAAAGCCTTCATTTAATTTCATTTATAATAGAAAGCTTTCCCTTAAAAATATTAAGTTATGTACTTTGAGTCATCAATTCTAAATTTTGATATATAAATCAATTGTAAACATTGCCATAATTAATGTCTTGTTATTAAGTCTGTACATAAAATCAACAATGAAGACAAAATCTCTACGTAGATTTCAGAAAGCAGAGCATTAGCATACATTTTCTGAGGGTAGGAAATGTAACATTAGCTGGTAGGCCTCTGGTCCTGCTAAGCATGGAATGAGATAGTGCTGGGAGTAATGTGTATATCTCTGACTACCAGATTATAGGAAGCACAGTGCAAAGATTCAAAATATACAACAGATGGCAACCAAAATGAGTCAGGCTCTGTGAACGTACGACACGGAACGACTATGCTAAAATTAATTTCTAGTCTTAAGGAAACAGGAAACCGAACAGATATGGAGCAGACAAGAAAATAAAGAGATATGCCAGTGAACTCTTGGAGATTAAACCTGAAATACAGGCATCATATATTAGTGGAAAAGCAGGAGGACCTATTACGGGAACAATACATTTAAAGACCGAACTTAGGCTTAACGTAAGGTGACTTAAGTATAATTCTCCCGCAGCGTGGTCAAAACCAGAAGCTTTGTGCAGCTCTTGAAGGCTGAGCAGAGGGAAAAGAAAGTCAATGGTTCAACCACTGTGCAAATTTAACATTAATTGCAATTTATAGGGTTAGGTACACTCAGGGTCTTCTGAGATGTGAACTAGAACCAACTGGAGACATTTTCAGAGGCACAGAAGGGAGTTAAGCAGTATGTTTTCACTGCCTTTTGACCCTCACTTCTTTCTGCATTCAACATTTCTAGTGTTTGTTATTGTTCTTACAACACTCATGTGTATCTGAGTACTTCTTATATGTGAAGGAATTTACACTCACAACTCACCTGTGAGGTACAAACGTTTTTGCATTTCCATTTTGAAGAATGGAAAACAAGGGACTGATGAAATGGTTTGCTTGAGGTCGCATACACAGTGTGGTAGAAGCGGCTTAAAAATTTTTCATCTCATTGTGCATTCCTCCTCACCGAGCCTGCACACATTTTAAGCACTGAAAGGTGAGAAGCATTTCATCTGCCATCTCTGTGATTTACCAACATTTTAAGAAGGTTTGTGGGAACGCAATGTGAGAAGGAATTATAACGACCAGTCTGTGAGCATTCTAACCTTGGTTCCCACAGCTTCAGGATGCCTCCCGTGGGGGAGAAGAGATAGTGGACACCTGGCTAAGGAGAAAAACAAGGCATGATTTTGTGACTGACACTAGAAGTCTGTGGACTTCACTTTAATTATATTCAGAAAGCTTTCTTGAGCTTTCGTTGAGTCACCTCAACGGGTGTTCAAGAAAAGACTGGATGGGGCACTTAGTGCCATGGTCTAGTTCACTGGATAGGGCTGGGTGCTAGGTTGGACTGGATGATCTTGGAGGTCTCTTCCAACCTGGTTGATTCTATGATTCTATGATTCATGTATGTAAAAGACTGGGTTGTGCTTACCTAGATTATGCTAATATGTAGGTGTGTGCTCTACGCTCAAGACTATATAAATGGAGTCAGAACGAACAATAAAGGTCTCTGGTGGGTTTCACATTGAATCATGTGGAGTCCATGTGGTACCCCTCACTAAACAGGCGGTGACCTACACCACATTCCTGAAGGAAGCATCTGTGGCTAACAAAGGTTAACAGCATACTGTTTATTTCTACATAGTCTTGCCAAAAAAATGGGGATATTCTAGCCATTAGAGATCAGTTTTCAACAGTTCTGTTTCTGGGAGAAGTGTTCAACATCCTTTTCTCTACCTTCCTGTATCACTACCTTAAGGTAAATGCTGTTACACAGTATATTTCTGTTTCTAGTACTCCCTTTCTTCCAGAAAACAGCAAGGAAAGAGAATCTTTCTTTTTTTTCAGTCACTTACACTGAGCTTTGACATTTTCTGCATTTTTTGGTGACCTTAGGAAAAGTAACTTCATGACTAACACAGAAATACAAGACAGACCTCAGCAAGAAATGACAGTCTAAATGGTTTCTTATGAAGTCTCATAATTTAACTTCCCTATTATAAAAATTCACAAAGCAAAATTAGGTTTTTATATGCACTGGAGGTGGATGCCCTTTATCTTTTGTCTGCTGTTAATTGCTTTCTTCATCTGTGTGGCTTCAATATGCTGATTCTTTCTGCAATAATGGCAATATTGAAAAGGCTACGTTGCTTTTTCTTCTCTCTAAATGGGAAATTGCTAAAACACTGAAAAGGTAAACACCTAAATGTTACTTATACTGCCTCATCTCCCTTCAGAATTCAATGATGCCTTCCTACTTGGTTTTAGCCACAGAGTAATCTCAGTCTATACGGATAAAACCAGTTATTGGACAATAGACCACAGATAACATCTGCTGCTGTGCCATGAAGCAAGCATGAAAGAGATGTACCTTAATATCCCCAGCAAGCCCTGTTCTGTGGAGTAATGAGTGTACAACCAGTGCTGACTGACTTAGAAGAATAAATCAAGTGTAATTGTTGTGCTTTTTCACTTTTGTCCTTATAAGATACATTTAACCATGACATACTACAGCAATAGCTTGCTTGGAACTCTTTGGCTAAGACAAAACACAGAAAGTCTCTGTCTTCCACTGGGGACAATATCAAGCACATGTGTTGGTCTTTTACCTATGGTCTCACAGGTCATTTGTATCTTCCATTTGATGACTTTGTGGAGGATCTGTTCTGCTAAAAATCATAACTTAAGCTTAATATATCAGCTATATCGACCAAAAAAAAAGTCTCTCTGTAGAAAGCACAACTTGCTGAGCAAAGCTAGGCCTGCACCTGTATCCAAATGTGTACATGGTACAAATCACACTGCACAGGGGACACTTCCCTCTCATTCAGACTTGCCCTCAGACTCCCACACTTTGCTCCCGGCAGGCTCCTGATGACAGCACTTGCATTCTTTCGGCAAGGCCTGAAATAAGAGAGCTTTTATTTTCCTCCTGCTAGCTGGCTGAAGAGCATTTTACAAGGCTTGCTGAGAGAAAGCTATTGTAATGTTTTTGTGTGGCTATGTGCCGCCACAGTGGAAAAATAAGCAAACCCTTGAGGCTTTATTGGAAACTATGTGGGAAAAGGGATGAATCCGAAAGCAGTGAATGTATCCCCTTTATTTTCCATACCCTGTCAAGGCAAGGCAGGACTCAGCTACTAGGTCCAACCATGAGCCCAGATACTCAGTTTTCAAATACTGCAAAGCCTTGAGCCTGCTAAGGGAAAAACTCATGTGAAATGTGCAAGAATGCCTTTCTTCAAGACACTGTCTTTCAAATCACCTTGCATTCTTCCTACTCCTCCTTCTATCTCCACTTTCATCTTTCCAAATTTCTGCTGGAGTCTCTAAAACCATCTTACCATTTCCTTTTTTTAATGTCTGGAGTTTAAAAGGGGGGGAAAAAAAAGGGGAAGGAAAGAAAACAAACCTCACACTAAAATCTTCTCTCCAATTTTTAGAGAATTTTATTACAAAGCAGGATTTCCTGCAGCTGCCCACCCACTCGTCCCTCCAGCATCCCTCCACTGTGGCTTTTCTTGCTCTTTTTTTCATCTGAATATTGTTCTGGCTGCCGCAGACAGAATGTTCTTCCATTTGAGGTCAATTAGATTTTACTACTATGTCAACAGAGTGTTCCTCTGTCTTTACTTTCAGGTCTCAGCACAGCATCAATCCAAGCCTCACTAGAATTAAGATCTTGGTTCTGTATTTTGTTGTTACCTGTCCCCTTCGGGAAACATCTGTAAGTAAGCTATGTCTGCTACTCCCTCTTTTGAAGTTCTAGTTTTAAACAGCCTTGCACTACTGTTGCAAAAGTACATGTGAGATTTTTTTTTTTTTTGCCTGAAAGGGTAAGTACAGACAGATAAGAAAAGGAATCAAGATATTGGGAATTAAATCCAGGTCTTTATCACTCAAGTTCAGAACACTTTATCCTGGCAACTGATGATTAACTTTCAATTCGTCATTTCAGTTGGTAAATCATCTTCAAACAAAAGAACCCTTTGAGGACCTCAATGTTGTATGGCCATTTCCTTCTTTTTTTTTTTCTCCCCACATATCCTTCAAGCTGATTTTGAAAGTTCTTTCCAAGGCTTTTGAAAGCTGAGGAAGAAGTAAGTGTTTATTCTTTTAGCTCCATCAGATTTCTTTCTGGGTGTTTTTTTCTTCTGGCAATGTCATAGATTGTTTAGAATGGATTATTATATATTTGTCAGAAAGGGAGTGTTGAAGCTTTCACAGAGCCCAGAATGTTAATGAGGCACTGCTGCTGGTCACCTAAAAAAATAAATTAGTCTAATAGTAAATTCCTATCCTCTCATCTGCTCTGCTTTCACTTTATTGAGTTCATAAAAGTCAATTCCAATGAAGCTACTCCTAAACCAGTAAAAAACAAATCTGTCTCCATACTTACTCAATTTTCATTTATCCAATCCCTCCCGATTAAGGGATTTTCCTTCACTGCTGTATTAAAAAGGGATCTTGCCTGGATGTTCTCATAACCAATTTCCTATCCACACAGCAAAACTCTTAAGTCAGGCATGGGGTAACTAGAGCATTCCTGTTGATCCTTTTAGGTACAGTCTAACACTACAGTGCTGTAAAATAGTAATCCACGTGCTTTGCACCGAGACATGCTAAACCTCTCAGGTAAAAATAATCCGCTCACAACTATTCAACATTTCTCCACGGTCCCCAAAAGACAAATTCTCCTGTGCTTCTCTGATAAAGAGAAGTAGACCATCTCAGCTTAGAGGGTCGCTCTGAACTCTAAAGGTGACATCTGACATCCTTTGGATACAAACAAGTGCTGACAGCACTAGCACCAAGACAAAAAAGCAGAATGTGCTCAAGGTTGGTTTTTCAACGCAGCTGCCAGAGCAGGAAATAGCTTAAAGGCCAACACTGAAACTACCTCCTGAAGACTCCTCTTCCAAGCTAGACCAGCCTTCCAAGGGAAATGAAAGCATGCTGGTTTTCTGCTGAAACAAAGAGCTTCTTACACCAGCTGGCTCGCTAGATTAAAGACTCCATAAACTTCCTTTGCAATTGCCAAAGTTGTTACTATTAGCGATGTGATGCCGTGCAACACTTTGCAACTGCACAGAGACGTTTCCAAGGCAGATACTTGAGAGCCCAAGAGAACACAACTTTTGGACACTGAAAAAGCATCCACTTCATAGCCAGTTGTGCAGACTAGAAACATTTCACCTCTAATTGCCATGGCCAAAGATTCAGGTTCACGACACAGGTCTGACTAAGTATTTTGTCTTTCCTGCCAGTATTAAATTACCAGTCATATTCATTTTTATTCAGTTGGTTCTTTTTTCCTCAGAACCTTGCCATGAATTCTTTAGTATGTGTTACTTATAAAATATTTAAGAAAAATACAACCTTATCTACAAAGACATACTTCCCTCTAGCATACTTTTCACGTGAAATCAGAACCATTGCCTATGAACCTCACAGTAAATTAACTAGAAACCACAATTAACTGGAAAGAAAGAAACAAATAAGCCAACAAGAAGCTCTAATAGCACAGAAAATCTAAAAACCTGTCACAATGATAAGAATCAGAAGTCTAGCATCTTAAATACCAAAAGGATTCCTGGCACAAGGCTCCCTGAGGCAATGTGCACCCATTGACCAAAGATCAAGGTAAGTTTCATTCCAAAAGTATTGTTTTTGCAAAGAAAATGAATACAAGATAGGTGGCCATGGTCCTCCACTTAAAAAAACTCATAAATCTGTGGTGCCTTGCTGCCTGCAATTCCTTGTCTTAGGCATGCCTCCTTTTGGTGCATTTGGTTCTGCATGTGAACAGAAATCTTCAATTAATTCAAAATGCAGTCATTTAATTTCTTAGACATGTCAACAGCTAACAGGGTACCACCCCCTCTTTCTTTCACTACACCAACTCGTCACAGAGTATTTGGTCAAATTCAAGGTTTTACTGTTACACTTTGAAACCCTCCAGGGAAGTGATTTAAAACACCTGCGGGAGCTCACCTCTTCACAACACTAACATCCCAGGAGAACAACGCTCCCCCAAAACTCTCAAGCTGTCATATTCAGAGATGACACTTGTGATTATAGGAGACAGGGCTGTTTCCACAGAGGACTTCAGCTTGATTTCACACCAGAGGAGTTTACAGTGATAGTAAATGCAACCAAAAAGTATTCTTGAAGGTGGAAGAGAAACAGTATTAGAAGGAAAGCATAGAGAAATTAAGTTAAAATCTGTATCATCTCAGATATGTGGGATGTAATATAGATGAGTATTGCAGTTCATGCTGTGATTGCTTGGAAAACATAGTTTCTGCAGTGCAGTTACATGAAAAACCAAGAACACAGATAAGGATCAGACTGAAAGCAGAAGTGTTTTTATAAATTAGATTTATGCCTCTGCTAAACAGAAATTTTTAGATCTCATAGGAAAACACTTGCCAAATTTTATTAATGCAATCATCTGAGGAAGATACTCCCCATTTACAAAATATGAGTCATGGTTTGGCCTGTATTTTTCCCTTTGGTAATGGAACTAGAGAGGATCTAACGCTGCTTGTCAGCGTAGAGGTTGCCTTCTTCGCAAATTAGACAGCCACCTAAGCAAAGGTTCACAGAGCAGTGATATAGAACACACAAGAACTGCACAATGTGAGGGCGTTGATACAAAGCCATGAAGCCAGGCCATTTCAGAGTTAAGCCTATCAGTCTATCTTTACCCTATCTCCCCGTGTCTGGCTATAGCAGTAATCTTGTACAAAATCATTCAAGGATATTTCGTCCCATGTGTACTGTAACACTGACCTGGAGAAGGCACAGTGCTGAGTTAATAGGTAAGCAAGAGCTTTAGCTTCCATTTTCATTGATTTTATGGACTTAAGTTAAAACCCTTTAGTTATTTGAAGGCTTCTTTCTTCTTGATGTTATTTATTTAAATATGTTTCAAGGCTATAGCCTGATGCATAATAGAGGAACATGGCTCATTAACATGCAATATTACATTAATCAGTAGCATCGATTCTTGTTGCCTGTTAGAAAGATAATGTGCACTAAAGACTATTACAATGACAGTTACACCAAGAGGGACAGGTATCTCCCGCCCTGTTGAAGCAGGAGCCAACATGAGAATCTATTCAAATAAAGTGCCACAGACTTTCCCTGTGAGTCTTATATGAATAGCACTACTAAAATCCACAAGAGGAACAGACACCAGACCGAGCTATTAACAGGACACAAGACTGTAACCATGTCCCTTCACAACAAGTGAGAAGTCATGTTCACTCTTTCACATATAAAACAGAGAAAGACACTGACCCGATTTACACTAAATTGTTTAAAATCTTGCTTCCTATTTCAAACTCAGACACGCATAGGCTTCTGTCTAAAATTACTTGTCTGCTTTGTCTCAGAGTATGTGCAAAACTCCACAAAAACGCAGGCAAACCCCAAAATCAACTATTCCATGAGCTAGAACTGCAACACATAATTCAAAGGTTATACCATATGGGGAATGTTGCCATCCCCAAAGCAGGTGAAAACTTCACAAAGGTGAAGTTATGCCTATTTACCTTCTTCCACTTCTCCAGAGTACTACTGCAGATTAGACAGATTCACCAAAGTAAGCCAGAAAGCTTTAGAGCCTTCCCATCTGCCTTGTTCAGTGGGATCCTCTGTATGATGTGACAGGACCACAACAGTGTAGTACCCCTCCTGGCAAAGGACCCACCAGGGTATTTTACATCCTAGACCATAAGTACAGCCAGAATAAAGGTACCCGATGGTGCAAGCTCCTTCATGCCAAACAGGCAGAATGACAAATCAATTGTGACATTCATCCTTTTATTCATATAGGATAAATATATAAGCTCATTACTGCTCTTGCTTACTACTCCATCCTGTTTCTACAAAACCATCTAGAAATGTTTAATGTCATGAACATACTCAGATTACTTTCAGTTGTCTTAGTTGTAAGAGAAATGTGCCAAACTTGTTAAAAAATAACACTGTATGTGTCCATGTGAGTCTGTATGCGTCATACATATATGCACAAGACACTTCTTCAAGAGATCCTTGCCAGCTACTTGTTTTACCTCCACCACCTGACTGACAGAACATCTAACCCGAGGCTGTGCCTCAGCCAAAGTCTACAGAGTGACATGTGCGATGTGTTCCTGCCAGAAATTCATCTCTTCCTGTAAAACGATCAGGTAATATGATCATGACATACCATCTGGATTTAACAGGCTATTTTGTCTTTTTTAAGAGGTATTCATTCAACTTCTAAAAGGTCAGATTTGAACCATCTGTGATGTAAACTGGTTAGGGTATTTGCGATAAAAAGACAAAGCTTCAGCTCAGACAGCTCAGCAGGTTCAAGACCTGGAAATAATGAGGGAAGGAAATAAATGATACTAACCTGTCTCGTTGATGTTTCTGTGCTTTTTGACAGGATACACTTGGCATGGATTTATTTGGTTGTGTGTATACTGGTCATAACTTTTGAGCTCATTTACAACTGTTTTATATTGAAATATTACGACTCTTTAGCTTTTTCCCTCCGGCTTTGATCAGGGAATATTAATTTTACATTATATTTGGGTATATTTTGGAGTTTTTTTGCTCTGGACTGTTCAAAGCAGCACCAGAACCAAAGTAGGGATGAGTCAGGATCCCAAAACTGTTGGAATACTGTCACTATTACCAAGGTCGACGTGAGCTCTTCTTTCAGCCTTGAAACCATAGATGATGTCTACATATGTGAGAATAAATTTAGCATTTCAGCACTACTTTGGACAGACATCTATTACCTACTTTTCTGGTTACTCACCTAGAACAAAGAGTTTCCAACTTCAACTTAGTGTATTAGCTGCTACTTTGACCTGAAGAAAGGCCACTGGCAGAAAATCCTATCTTCTTTTCCCTACTACATCAGGAGAAATTGTGGACTAGCACTGCCACCAAAGTAACCTGGTATTTTAGTAACTATGTATCACTTTGTGAACTTACAAGAAAAAGATGGAAGGTGCAAATAATTAAAGCAATGAACTAAAACTAGAGGCTTTCATTTCCTAAAATATTCTACCAGTCATGAGGTTTCTCTTTTGTTTCGGTTTTGGTTTTGTTTTCTGTAAGACTTGGCTATAAAGGGAGAAGTTATGGTAAATTGATAGCAGTCACAAATCCTAAATACAGAGTCAAGCTTTGAAAAGCTATGCAGAAGTAAATGAGCCCTCATTTCATTTTACCACATCACTAAAATTTCTCAATGGCCTTTTCTCTGCGTATTTTATATGCTCTCTGCTCCTTGCCTTTTTTTTTCCCTTCCCCTTTTTTTTCCTTAAATAAGGCAATGCCTACACTGCCATAGGAAAATACATTAAACAAACCTTGAATGCTGTTTATTAACTGCAAGGAAGAAAAAGCTGATTCAACATAATAAGGTTATAATTGTAATAATTGAATGCTAGTGAAGCAATTGTCTTATGTATTATGTTTGTGCTGACAAGAGTTCAGTGAACAGAAGTGCTATATATACATAGTCTAAAGCCATTTAAAAATAATCAGTAAGTGAACTGATGCTTCCAGTATTTTCCAGATAAATCTAATCCAGATGGCAAATGAACTGCATGTCAAGTTGTATTCAAATCCAAGGCAAAGTGTACCACTGACTATTTGAATTAATATGAGCACAAAACCTGCCTATGATATAATTTTGCTCATAAATATCTCACGCCCTATCAAAGCTATGCAACCTGTTCATGCTTTTGACTCTTCCTGTGTTTTCCCTTTTAACTCTTTCGGTGTCTTCCCACCAGCGAACGCCAGAAGCATCTGGACTGCTATGATCTTCCACTAACATAGACACCATTTTGTTTCATAGACAGCACATTAAAAAAAGCAGTTTATCTAATAGGAAATAATCTCTTTCTCCAGCTTTTGCACCACCAATGTGAAGTTTATCCACAATACCTATGAGTTGACCTAACAATATCCTAGACTCACTTTAAGAACCAAAGCAGCATGAAAACAGACTGGATTCACCTCTTTACCTATCCCTACATTTCTCTGATACAAGAACTTGCTTGAAAACCTGACACAGAATACAGTGATTTGATGCTGTTTCTTTCCCCTATACAGACACCATAAATGCCTTTTTTTTTCTTTAAAAGGTCATATTTTCAGTAGTTACTTAGAACTGGTGAAAACAAGTGTCTTCCAAACCATTATCTGCAAACCTTTCTCCACCACTGCTTTGGTTGTGGCAGCAACTGTAATTCCAGACTTTCAGCCCTCATAAAAAAGCCAACACAAAATAATAACAAAACCTATTAGAAACATGGCACTCTGCTGCTACTTGTATCTTTATATATGTCAGTCCAATAGGTCACTCTAAAATATTCTTTATTCAGGCAAAAAAACACTCAATTCTGGCTATTTGCATTATACCTCAGTAATGCTAATCTAGCATTTCAAAACTCTGACTATAATCTCTTCCACTGCACAACAGCTGGAGTCCACTACTAGAACTTACTACTAAAGTAGAAAACAAAATGGCAATGGTGTCTTTCTAGTTCTGAGTTATTTACAAATGGTAAATTCAGAAGATGTCCTCAATAAAAAGTTCATATCAGAGTACCTCAGCCCCGCACAGGCTGCAAACCAAAAATGAAGTACCTGATCAAACACATTGTTAGTGCCACACCTCATTTGGGAAAGCTTGTCTGAGACTAAGATAGAAACTTACAAATGACCATCGTAAGATTCACAAATCTCTACTCAAAGTTCAGAATAGCCTTAAACCATTTCATTTTTTTAGACACATGAAAGATCAAAAGTATGGATTAAACCCAAAATAAACAGCCCCTGTAAAAGCAAAGCTTGTACCACAGAGCCTAAGTTTGCTTTGCTACATAAGAAAAGGGAGAATATGAGCCATGTGATGGACACTACTCATCTTGCTAAATGCTCTGTTAGAAGGAAATACTCTTAAGAAGAGGATGGTAGAAGGATCCCCTGTAACAATGTAGCACAGAACATATAAAATACGGACTTGTGATAAGTTTAAGGGATGCAAGAGAGAAGCAATCCAAAACTTAGATCCTTTTTTTATTATTATCATTACTGAGACTATGGCAAAGTTCACTGCATCACACTGACCATGTCCAGCAATCTCAGGGAGCACCTGAATCGCACACCAGTATTACACAAAGTCTCCTGAACAGCCTGAATCACCACAGAAGCAAAGAGAATTTCTAAACACATGGTTGTGTATTCTTGAATAGAGACAACTCAGTTAAGGTTGACGAGCCCACAAGATAACGTCAAATGGCAAGAGGGAACAAACCCATCCATTACACAGTGGTGAGGAGCTGATGTTTGGGGAGTTCATTAAACTGCCAAATAAAGCTGTGATGTTCTCCCAAACCTTCCATGGATTCTGACCTGTCAGTGGGTTCACGACCAGACAAGAAAAGCAAGATTTAAAACGGAGCTTTCCTTCTCCAGCGCTAGTTCGCTGAATTATCTGAGCATTGCAGCATGTCCAATTTTCATTAACAAGCAGCATATCTCCAAACACTGTTTTCTTGGATACCACAAATGTTGCAATAGCAATCTAACAGCCTGCAATCATCTTGTTGCAGGCTTCTTTTAACAAGGCCATCAAGCAACTAGATGTAAAAAGGAATTAGTAAAGTCGTTGAAATATCTGGTAAATATTTAATGCATACTTAATTTGCTTTAGAGGAAGTAGAGTGCAATTAACCCTGACAGTTCTGCAAAGCATAGCATTGGAAACATTTCTTCACAGAAAGGGTTGTCAAGACCTGGAACAGGCTGCCCAAGGAAATGGTGGAGTCACCATCCCCAGTGGTATTTAAAAGACACAGTTTGGTGGTGACTTGGCAGCGTTGGGTTAACAGTTGGATGCAATGATCTTAAAGATCTCTTCCAACCAAAATGATTCCATGATTGCCACACCCAAAAGTATTTTCCTCTGAAAAAAACTGAACACAAAATTCAGCCTTATATTCCTGCAAATGCATCATGTACAAGGGCTTCTGATCGTATCAGTTCTACACAAAATAGTTACTTGTATCCTGACAAACTATCTGGAGTGAGTGCAAGAGGAACAAAGATTTCCAAAATCCAAAACAGGTGGTTACTAATGTGAGCCTCTAAATCAAGCAAAACAGGTTGGTGAGGTTTCTTAGAGAAATTAACATTTACATTGGGCAATTTATTAGAAATTATTGCCATATTCAACACTTTACATCCATGTATATCTAACCTTAGCAGTGGTGAATAAAATACAGGATAGGTGAACATGATTATTTCACCGCTCCACTGAGTGTACAGTGACCTGTTCCCATGCCAAATAGATCCAAACACATGGCCCAGCAGGACACTTCCCTTATCACAGTGCCAATTCCACTGTAATTCTTCTTGTATCAGTAGGGCACTCTGGGAAAGGCAGCTTATGGAGAGCTCTAACCATAGCCAAGGTGGAGGCAAAGCACAGGGAGAGGTTTATAGAGTCTTTGAGTCGGAATGAGTGATCTAGATTGCACCTCTTCTGCAGTGAGGACATGAGATTCAAAGCAAGCTCTTGGGCAAGTGCCAAGAGATGATTATCAGAAACTAAAATAGAATTAAGTCATCCTACAAAAGCATGGCATCATTCTTCTTCACTGCCATTTTGCAACAAGATCTTGAGCAGGTATGGTGTTCCACAGCTAGCTAAGGCTTAAAGCTTATCAGGTAGCAGTGATAATGGTTTCAACACACCTGAGTGAGTAAAACTGTTGAGATGAATGTTTACTCTGTAAGAAAGTAGTTGAGGCATATTTTCCCAAGAAATTCCATGATCACAGGAAGTGTTAAAGCTACACTTGAAATGATTTTTTTTTTAAGTATATGAGAGTTTAGAAAGGGCAGATAAAAAGGGAGATTTGCTGGTAACCTCCATTTTTTGAAACCTACATCCAAAATAGAGTCTTGCAAATGTGAAGACTAGTTCTCTCAAACAACCCAATAGTAATTAAGAGCTGGACACAGAAGTCAGCACTGGTGAATCCAGTTCATGGGGTAAAAAGAAGAAGAAGAAACATGAACAAGAGTATGGGAAAACTCCACAAGTGTTTCCTTCCATCTGGCTTATAGCTGTTAGCTGGGTTTCTGCATTACAGCATGCAATAATTGAAGGTCGTGGGTGTAAATCCCCTATTGCTTTTAGTTCACAGCTAACCCAAGATGAACGCAGGTGACGAACACTTCTTGATTGTTTCTGTCAATCATTTTTCCAGCTGAAATGAGAAAAACTACACAGGGTTAACTGAGAAAGCAGAGTTGGAGCTCCTTTGATATAAATGGGAATTGAACTCCTGGGGCTGCGCTACTGAGAAAGATTTTACAACGTGTTTTCACCTTTCCCAGGATTTCTTTTTTTCATTCTCTAGGCACCTTGCAAAGCCCACATTTATTCATTGGCATTTAGGGAGTGAAACAGACCCACTGAAGTCAATAGGAGTCCTTTCATTGACTCTAGTGACCTTTAGATCAGTTTCTTAGAGAGACTGACAGAACAGAGATGGAAGGAATATCTGATGAAACTTCCCAGTTTGGTGCAGGCTATGGCCATTGCATTTTTACTTACAAAAGGATCTGTAGCACAGACTTTTTTGTTCAGCTATATGTGAAAAAACATTTTTGACCAACTCATTTTTTCCTGTGGTGGATGTTATGAGCACTGGATAGTTATCTGATGAAATAAAATATGTTAACCTTAGACAGCACATGGAAAAGAAAAATATGACCCCATATATAAGACATGTCTTATTATTGAACATGCACTGGATCAGCTAGTCAAAGAAAGTGAAAAGGATCCAGTGAAAGGTTAAATATATTTAACTGAAATTCACACATTAAAAAAAAAAAAACTATATCAAATTTAACATTAAAATGACTAATTTAAGTATGACAGCATGACAAAATAATGCAGTTTAAGAGAAAAGGCTTAAAACGAGAAAAATTGAAGTATTTGTCTTCAAAGGTTAGAGAAGACATTTTCTATTCTGTTCATTCAACCATTCTTGTTAGCTGATATGGTTTAAATATTAATACAACATAAAACATGAAGGGGAAAAATAAATTTTAGACCCCGAAAGCAACTGTCACCATTCTAGTAGTAAAGCTGAGCTTATTACTTGCTAGCACATCCCTTTTCAAAGCCAGGCATTAAGATGAACTCTCACAAAATGCACCAAGAGGAGAATGATTAAATCTCATGTTGCCAATTAACATGGGTCAGTCACTGTCCCAAAGGGCACAGGCAAGGGTCACAGTTCTGCACAGCTTCTTGCCAAGAACAAGTGCAGTTCGGAAAGCACTTCTCTAATTCTGGCCTAAGTATTCTAATGTGTCTCTCATCCTGAACACCCTCCTTGCTTTCTAAGGAAAGGATCATTTACAGTCCTTGCAACTCATCATAGCCAGGCAAGTTTTTCAGAGCTAAATATTCTATACAAAACATCATTTGTACTACACAGGATTTATTACACATTTTAAAGTAAACTGCAAGTCTCAGGCCATTCAGCTGCTGTCAGCAGAAGAAGCTGAAATGCCAGAGCTATACAGGAAATGCACCTGTTTACTTTCCACTGAATAAGAAACTATTCAGAGCCCACTGTAGTGATTTTATTTTTTTAATTTACTGGAGGATGAATGGCTAGAGTAATATTTCATGTTATTCTCTAACAAGATTTATTGCAAAAGACTACCCTGCACCAGCACAGAATTGGATGATCCTGTAATTTTATAGACTTTTTCAATCTCTATCTTCTCAGACCCTTCAGCCATTTGTTACAGATGCAAATGTTAACTATATATTGACATCTTCAGGGAGTAAGACATAGGGCCACACAACTCCATTAATCCAGAGTCACAAGTCGTGTAGGTCCTCTAGTGATGCAAAGCCTCCACCCAGGCTGACACACAGCACATCTCCTTGAACCAGACAATGTGACCACAGAAATTGTGAACTTTTAGAAAGGCACATTAAAGCAATTAGGCAATAAAGGCATTAAAAGTAGATAAGATTAGGAGCTTTGCCAAGAGCATGTGGTTGTATGTTGGACTCTTGAGGGATTCTATATAGAGCATTTTGTAACTTCTCTTTAATTCTGTTTTCAACTTATTTTCTCAAATTATTTCCTTTATGTGCTATAGACTTCCTTCTTCTTTCCTCTTTACCTTCATACTGTCTCCCCAATATCTTCTGTATCTTCTCATATTTTCCAGTCCCACTCTATTTTTCCTTTCTCATTCCTTACCTTTGCATTTCTTGCACTTCTCCCTTCCACTGTGCCCTCCCATTTGCATCATTCTTCATCTCCCCTCTTTTCTCCTTCAGCCCTCTCATTTTCCAGAATAACTGACTTCCTCCATCCTTCCCCTCCAATCAATTTATTTGACCAGTTTAAGGTACGCAGCAGTGTGCTCACTAGCGACACAGTGCTACATCGCAAAGGTAAAAACCAAACTCCACATTCTCTGAACAGCTGCAATCAGTGGTCAGTATTACTAGTCTGATTACACAAGACTTCAGGCTTGTTTGGACTATCTGAAGATTCTGGCATGTTCTCCTCTTTTAGTTTTAGTGGATTGGGTTGGTTTTTGGTTTGTTTGGTTTTTTTTTCAATAGTAGAGACACACAAGGTTTAGCAACCACTACTTTGTTCAACCATAACATGTCAGAAAACAGAGATAACCCCCAAGTCTAATATGTCACATTATCTCCCACATACTTTGCCCAGTACCTGTGAGAATAAATTCCAATCAATCTCATTCTGAATTGAAACAAAGCTCTTCCAGCTCCTTAAAGATCAAGCAGGTCTGTGATCTGTCCAACACTTCCATTAGGCATTTAAGAGAAAACTGCTTTATTTCGCAATAACAAAGTGCTTATGTACTGCAGAACTTCTCCACCTCCTCAAGGCAAACCTCTAATCGGTTTTCAAAGTGCAATACTTAAAACAGGAGAAACCAAATAATTCTCCTTGTTTGCCATGATGCTAAAACATGCAACACCTTAGGTCTTAAAGAGACACAAGAACTGCATCCCTACATGTTAGAAACCTGAATTAATTAAAAAAACCCACAATCATTATAGAGACTTTTGCAAACAAAGTACTACAATGTCCTTTAATAATGTGACAGTGAATAAGCATTTGCAAAATAAAGCTGTGCACATATTTTGTCAACAGCAAGTGGTTGCTTCAGTGATCTACAAAAATCCTCCCTTAGCTCATTTGGTGAGAAGGGTTTTCATTTATTTTTTTTATGCCTCTACCCACCCCATGGCCTGACATTTAATTATGAACTCTCAAGAAGCCTTTCCTCCCATGTAAAAAGTTCCTTTGAACGAGGTCTTTGACAAAAAGGCAGAAGGTCCCTGTGATTTTTGCCTGTCTTGTATTAAATCATGAGCTAATATAAGCAAACCCCGTCATCTGGCAGGGTAAACTGCTCTGCTACACTGTCACTGTCAAAACCCTGCTATTCAAGAAGCACACAGGCTTGAGAGCCTTGTCATCAAGGTGACCTGGACAGACAACTTTCACTTCCTTTAGGAATCCTAAGAAGTCATTATGCTACTGATGTTCCTGTTCATGGATATTTTTAAATCTTCAAAATCAGAGAAAAGATTTCATGTTACAAAGATTACTGAGAGTGTCTGATCGTGCCAGACAATCTCACACATACATCTGCTTATCATTTAGAAAAGTAATGGCACGTTAATGAGGAAAACAACTGCTGAAAAAGAAATTCTTGCCATTCTTTTTCTTCTTTTCCTCAGTAGCAATGTTTGTTATCTAGAAGCCCTATAAAAACACATACTTCTACCAACACCATGTGCACAATTATTTGAAAGATGCTGATATTGGAATGATCTAAGAAGAGTTCTTATTGCCAGTGTAATTTTGTGAGATTTTTGCTTTTTGTTTGCTGAATCCTGAAGATAGCACCAAAACTATTGCCTTTGCTCTTTGGAGAATTTAGGAGCCAAAAAGAGCATCATAATATTGGATCTATAAAGCTCAGTTCTGAAAAATTTAAGGCCCACTGAAGGACTGCAAAGTCTTATTTGGTGATGCAACAAAACAAACACTTGCACCTAAACTGGCTTTCATTTACATTCATAAATTCACTGAAACTTAAACTCTACTGGGTTTGAGGCGCTACTTATATTTAGGCTAGTTTAAAAGCTTAATATAAGACTGATCTGTGTGTCAGCATTTGCCTCCCTACTAATGAATGAAAGGTGACTGTCAGAAATCCTTAGTGTTACCTTGCTGCTTTCTTGGATATTCCATCTTCTCTGCAAAACCACAGACTGCCATAGAACAACTTCAAGAAAAGAATTTCACAACCCAAATTATCTCCCAACTTTAGGATACCTTGCACATTGAACTGTTCTGCTTATATGTACCTGTACATGTGAAGTTTGGAAGAGTGGTAGCTTCTTTCTGAAAACTCTGCTATAAACAAACTACAGAAAAAGCATATGTAAATAGTGTGGCAAATTAAATGCAGGTGACTTAAAAAATTATCAATAAAGCAGGTTGTGGCACTTCAGTTTCATGTGCTCAAATTTTATTGAGCACTCCAATTTATGTGTTGTCATCATTAGAGTTAATATTTACATGCTCCAATCACACTAAACGAGCAGGTCCTTAATTTCAGTGATTTTTCCAGCAGTTGCTCTAATTTCTGCCTCTTCACTTGTAGCTGGCAGTTGTTCTCTTTATGCTACTGAGATGTCACCATCCAGCTGGGGACGTGTATGTACACTTCTTCCTATCACTGACATGCAGTAAATGTTCTTACTTCCCTAAGCCTTTCTTCTTCCATTTTAATCAGAGAAGTAGAAATACAAGGAATTAACAATATGAGCATGCTTATAATCAGTAGCAAAACCTTGAGATGTTCAAGTGAAAAGAATACATGAAATGAAATGGATGATTCATAAAAAATGAGATTGAGATTACTGCCTATAGATATTGCTGTCACATAAAAGACACAGACGACATGATGTTAATATCTATTTACATTAAATGCAGAGCTATTTGCTTCCATTTGTGCCTCATCTATGCTAAACCCTCCAGCTATTGAAAATAGCATACTTGTATCTGAGCAACAACATAGATGGCATTGGTAGTGATAGCATTACTATGTTATATACATTCCTAGGCACAACCCTCATCTTAAATTAGTCCACCTTATCCTTATTAAGACAGTTTGTTGCATCCTATTTCTGTGACTGGGTTCAAAAGGGCAGACCCCTGCACACAGCACAAACGTCCCTCAGAAGAGTTTAGTGTTAAAACCTTTTAGCACACTTCATGTTGTACAGCACGTTCCAAAAGTAGTAAGAACAACTGATGGTGATCACAGCGAATTTTGTAAGACAGTAAAATAGACAACTAGAAAATGTGAAGACAGCAATTTATGGGGCAGATGAGAGTGCAAAGCTCTCATTCTGCCACCGTGTCTGTAATGCAATTGATCTCCAGGACAGAAACTATAGTGTCAACCAGCTTATCTCAGCATTTTGTTAACAGCAAGTCCGTGAACAAAAGCTTTGGTGTCTGCTTTTGGACAAATCTATCCAGTCATTTTCCCAGCATGGGAGCTGGGCTTTTTGACAGGCAGTTCTGGAGCTGGAACAGAAAAACCTGAACGTAAGTCATAACTGTGCAGAAACTGCTTCTGACTGCTGGAGATCACCAACACAAGCTATGGTTGAAAGGTCCTAGATAATTTTCCAAGAGAGAAGATCTGTTCCAAAGCCTTGCATGCCAGCTCAGTTCTGCCTCCAGAGTCAGCCTGCACCAAAACCTCCATAATCGTACTTTCATAGTCTACACACATTGAAGAAGATAGGATCAGCTTTTACGCACAAGGCAAGTTCAATGTTGTCCAAAACTGGGTTTAAAATTTATTGCACGGTGACTCTTCTTCAGAACTCACTGAAAATACTACAATCGGAAGAAGCAGCCCTCTTTTCTTTCATTCACACACACAAAAAAGAAAGTTAAGTAGTGGCATCCCCATTTTTATGGAAAATAATCATTAACTCCGTGTCTTTATTATACAGCTAAATCCAGCACTTGTGGCACTTCAAACATGAGCTGACAAAGGCTGGCATCAAGTGCAACAAGGGACGGTATTTTACATACCCGACAGTACTTTACATTTCCCCGACACAGCGCCGCAGACACTGTGCATTATGCTGACTGACCCCGAGCACAGAGAAGCAGCCCAGCTCCCGCCACGGGGTGCTGCCGGGGCAGGCACTCAAACTGCCTCCAACAAAGCCGTCGTGCGGGGTCAAGGAACTTCCTCCCAACAAAACTCTCAAAATAGGTGAGAAATGAAGCAAAAGAGGGTCAAACAAAAGATATTGGGAGCTCAGCATGTCTCTGGAGTCATAACGCTCAGGTAAATCGCAGCCTGCCAAGGGCTCCCAGGAGTACAGGTAGCTTGAGTTTAGGTAAAGTAATAAGGTTTTAACGTTCAGCATTTAAAAAGCTTTACCGCTGCCAGCAGTGAAAAGGTCCTTTCCTGTCACCAGATAGGTCGCAGTTTAGCAACTGAAGGGAAAACACATTTGTTTGAACAGTTAATTTGTTCTTCTGGGGGCATCTTAGAAGTAGCTCATTGTTTTGGAAACAAAACCAACAACGGCGGAAGGGGGAAGAGTACCCACGGGGGATCAGCTCATCCTGGAACCACTTTAACCCGGATACTCTGGCAGTACCTGCTAACGCTTCTGGAAATTAACAACGACAGAGTCTCTGAAAGGAAATTCTCCGATGTTATCACAGAGCTTAGAGTTTTGATGAAGCACATACAGACCAATGCACTACTGTGATCCACCGACTTTATTTTCCCTGATCTCATTGTACACAAGGAAGGAATCATATAGAAAGGTGTAAAATCAAACAGGCTGTATTCCTCCCCCTCAACTCAGAGTCCACATGCACAACGGCTGGCACACCAGAGGCCGCACTCACACAGCAGGGCATGAAAGCACTACAGGTGCCTCTTATTACTACTCTTAAGACTGTTGCGTGTTTCCACTTATAAATCTATGTTAAAACCTCACTTGGGCACAGCCTCCAAGCATAAGCATCAGCAGTGCCTGCGGCTGACAGGGCTGACGTCGCCCCGGCAACCGAGCAGGGCCTCAACGCCGCCGCACGCTCCCCGACGTGAGGCGGGCAGCAATGAGGACCCCGCGCCGGCGGAGCCCTACCGCGGCCGGGCAGGCGGCACCGACCGCGCTGGCACCGGCCTCCTTCACGCACCGGCCTCTGTTTGCTGAGGTTTGTAACACGGCTGGGAAAATGCGTCCCTGACAAAAGCACGGCACAAGAGGTCAGGCTCTGTTGGTTTTTCCCTTCCCTTGCTGTCGTTTACAAGGCAGAACTAAAATAAAACTCACTGGTAGGGAACGTCAAAAACTGAGGAGAAGCCCACTCACCGTGTAAGTTACTAGACCAAGAAGAGTTCATTTTGACCTGTAGGTTGGGGACTCCCCTGTCTGGGAGCAGCGTCGGGGAAAGAGACCTGGGGGTCCTGGTAGGCAGAAGGACGACCATGAGCCAGCAATGTGCCCTTGTGACCAAGAATGCCAACGGCAACCTGGGGTATAATAGAAGATGTGTCGCTAGTAGGACAGGTGTTCTTCCCCTCTGCTGTGCCTTGATGAGGCTGCACCTGGAGTACTGTATCCAGTTCTCGGCCCCACAGTTCAAGGACAGGGAACTGCTTGAAGGAGTCCAGCACAGAGCCACAAAGATGATAAAGGAAGTAAAACATCTCCCTTGCAAGGAAAAGGCAGAGGAAGCTGGGGCTCTTTAGCTTGGAGAAGAGATTGAGGGGTGACTGAATTCATGTTTATAAATATGTGAAGGGCAAGCACTGGGAGGATGGAGCTAGGCTCTTCTCATTCATGTGAAATGACAGGACAAGATGAGTGGAAGCTGGAGCATAGGAGGTGCCATGGGAACACATGGAAACACTTTTTCACTGTGAGGGTGAGCACTGAACGGGCTGCCCAGAGAGGTTGTGCAGTCTCCTTCTCTGAAAACATTCAAAACCCACCCGGATACGTTCCCGTGCAGCCTACTCCAGGTGATCCTGCTCTGGCAGGGGGTTTGGACTGGATGATCTTTTGAGGTCACTTCCAACCTCTAACATTCTATGCACTGCTGTGATTCTGTGACAAACTGCTAATTCACGCTATTTAACTGCTCTTTATAGTCCAAGTAGCAGTGTAAATAAGAAAGATAATAAAATCTGATGAGAGATTAATGCCCAGCTGAAGCAGTAATTCCTTTTCAAAGAAATATAATCAACAGATTTATGGTGTAGAGTGAAGGAGTAACCACAATTTAATGGATAATGGAGTATGGGCCAAATCCTGCTCCCAGCTGTACTAAACTCATTTTGTTCTAGACTCAGACTAGAAGTTTTACACATTTTTAATGTATTAATTTTCCCAGTAGCATTCCTTATCCTGTAGAAGAGATACACAAAGCTATGAACTTATTAAAAACCTGAAATAAACTATGTCAGGAGCATAAAGTTTTGGAGGAAACAAATTGAATAGGTGCTTTATGAACAAATATAACTATATTTGTACCAGCATCCTGGTAGGGCATAAATTCTGCCAGGCTGGTTTAACCCTTGCTCTCCTCCTCTTGTTGCAGGTTCAGGAGTGGAGTTAGAGGAGCAAACAATAAGGATTTGTTCCCAGCAGAGCCTTGAGGACTAGGGGCTTAGCACCACGTGTCAGGCGTCTTGTGGCACCCCTCAAACTGCATGCGTGGTCACAGGAGGCACGAAGCTTGGAATTCATTGGCCAGAATAATGATGCTAGTGCCCTTGGCCAGTTTCATTTTCAAAGTGAAGTATTTAATGGAGGGTGATTTAGAAACCCTCTTTCTGCACTGACCCTCCACCGGGAAAAGAACCCCGTTCATGGCTCTTTAACTGGGAATCACGGCAGCCACTGTGTTTGCAGCTAGCACTAGCAGCTTAGCAGCAACTCAGTTCTTCTCTCCTTCCCTCTGCCTGGAATGTTTTGTATTTTACCCCAGGATCATTATCACGAGTTTTGGAATAGTCTTAGTACAGGAAACTTACTCAGGGAACAAAATATCATGGACACATCTGCTGGAGTTAATGCTAAGGCTCTATAAGCGTAGTTAGAATTTTTCCTGTTTTCATGTTCCTATTTTTCCAAGTTCTGATTGTTTAAACTGTTTCACAATAATAAATACCCTTGGTGCAACTACTTCCTGCCAAACGAAAATCCAAAGAATCTCAGGGAATTTCCTTGACAATGTGAATATTAATAATTAAACAGTTCATATATAAATTAATAATTCATAACAGATTATTAATTTCCACAACAAACAGTCAGCAATTGCTGTGGTAGAGGAACAGAAGCACTGGGCTGAGGAGAGGGCTGGGGAAAGCTAAACTGACTACTATAAACAAACACTTCTACAAAGTTTTGTACTTTATGGTTTGCCACAGACACCCTCAGAATGTGCACCTGGTCTGTAAAGCCCTTTACCAGCACTGCTTGATTTTTCTTATAAAAGCATTAATTTGAGGAGAAATTAGACCCCTCAAAAATCAATTTATTAAAAATCTGGTAGGATGATTGATGACTGAAGGTGTTCAAAGTCTCTAAATTCATCCAGTCAGGAAGAACAACAAGCTGAGCTAGGGCTGGGGAGGAAAGGCGCTCTTCAAATTATTCACACATCAGACATCCATGCCCTGGAATGGATTAAAGTTCTATCTGACAGCAGCAATCATTAACGTTTGTTACAAAGTACCATACTAGATCAAAGAGCAAGATTTAACATGTATGATATAGAGAAGAAAAATGCATTATCCAAGGGGACATCAGTCTGGAGGACACAGGCTAGTTAGTTTTTTCACTCTGCCAGTGCTAAAATATCTCTAAAGAAAGTGTAAATGATCACAGGCTGGTTACATTGGCTGTGTACTGACACAGCTCATGCCCAACAAGACCTATACATAAGTATAAATAATAACTGAACTTCTTAACTGGGTTATCATGGAACCCAACAAACTGTAATTCCATTCTCATTTCAAGAGAAGACTGCTTTGCTTAAAAAGTCATCCTGAACAACAGAAAAGGTTAAAGCTGCACTGCAAAGTGTATGGATAAACTTACAATCAAAAGAGAGCTGGAAAGCACTAATAAAAAGAACTGTGGCAAATGGTGAAGCACAATAATAAAGAAATTTAATCTATCAGTGATGCATACACCCATATCAAGACTTAAAATATCAATAAAAATGTATAAAAACGATTATTCACTAAGTACTCCTGTTTATATCTGGAAAAAACAGAAGATATGTAGATATGCTACACAGTTCATTTAACAGGGTTTTATCCCTGCAGTAATTAAAGAAAACCAGTCACTGATGGTGGGTTTTTAAAACGTTTCATCCAGTTCTTCTGCAAGAATTAGCTGCTTTCTAATACACCTCAGCACACTTCAGAAATTGCAGAATAATAAAGGATGCTCTTTGGGCAAAAACTGTGAGCTGCAAACCAAATGGATTCTGTACCTGCAACTCCTGAGCAAAACAACAAGCGGTCGCCAAGTGCTCAAACTATAAGGATTTGGAAGGGGGGAGGAGGGAAATAATTTAATTCACCTTGTTTTTATAAACATGTTTTTAAGTCTTCTCCAAAAAAAAAGCTATCAGCTGTAGCTGACAAATATATATATCTGTGAGACATTTAATTTTGAAGCACACAATGTTCTAATAAAAAAAACAGCACTATGCAGAATTAAAGTGGCACATTTAAATGTGCTAAATGTGCACATTACTACGCTAGGCTGACAACTCTAAAAGTTGCTGTCAGACATTCATTGCTCACTAGAGCTGCTGATACTAGAGATCTTTGAACTCTTGGTCCTATACAATTCTGTGGCACTTTCACCAGAAAGTTAGGGGAAACACACATTTGTATAGTTTAATATACAGAGTTTTGCAGAGTTGTGAATGCAAAAAGCCACTGGGAATTTTGATTGGAGTCTTCAATGCTAGACAGCTCTGGAAAGTCCATATGAAGGGATAATCCACTCAGCATTTTCTATGAGAGCTAACATAGATCCTGGTTGTATAAACTACTATCAAGAAGGTCTAACTAAATTGCATTATGCTTGTATGAAATTAGTGACACTATTCTTCAAGTAGTCTGCAGTTCCTGAATGTGTACTTTAAAAGAGTTTTTTAAAGATATGGAGGGGAGGGAGGTGTTTAAAAAAAAACAAACAAAAAAACACATATGAAACACCCATATCTTGGTTAGGTTCCTTGTCCTTCTCTGAATCAAGAATTTCTTTCTAGAAACTGCCAAACTGCTTTTTCCCAAGAGGAAAAAAAAAAACACCCAAAAAACCAACAACAAAACAAAACAAAAACAAAACAAGAAACCAAAACAACCACTTAACTCTGAGACACTTCTAAAGAGCAAATATTTTGCCTTTTAAATACACCTCATTGCACCAGATGGTGTGTAAAGATATATTTTTAAGTGTTCCTGTGGATGAATACTCCCACATACTCCTTACAATAGCACCTTCATCACCGTTCAAATCATCAAGACACACTCAAAGGCACACAATTGCAAACTTAGTCATGCAAAAGAGTAGCAAAGTGGAGTAATCAGGAACAAAGAATGCCATTCAACTGCATAAAACTCCTGCGCTTGTTAACATCCCTGGTAGCAGCGCTACTATTTAGCACTTAACGCTTTTACCAAGATCTAGAAAAACACACAAAAACCCTAGCATAGCAAATAGAAGAAAGTTTTGAAGTTGTACATATTTATCCAGCAGACCAGAAAGACGGCTTCGACTTAGTTCATGATTTATTAATACTTTTAATGGATCCAGTTCTTTAAGGAATAAAGCACAAGCTTCTTACTGCTCTGCGCTGGGCTGCCCACAGCTTCACTGCCACTTGCCTGTCGATCGTAGCTCAGTTATCGTTTGTGCGAGTGTAACGCCAATGACATTAGTGGGTTTCTGCCTAGCTTACAACACAGTGTAGGAGAACAAACCCTATGGTCAGGCTTTCAGCTGATCTCAGTGAAATTCAATTATTCTGCGTGGAGCTATGCAGATTTCACAGCAGAGAAAGCTCGACCCACCTCCTTCACTCAGCAACAATGCCAAATTTAGCTTGTTTCTTCTAATCTGTGTCTAAAATTTCCCCTTAACTTTCTACAGAGGGAATATTCTGCTGGTACAGTAACTCCTCCATCATGCCAAACTTACCTTACTTTTTTTTTCCTTCTCTATTTTTACCCATTTTTAATTAGCCTTAGTGTAAAAGCCGTATTAGAATGAGCACCTTTGCTGTAAATTAAACTTCAAAATTAAAACTAAACCACAGACAGCAATTCCCAGAGACCTAAAGACTGACCTAAGCTACAGTCAATACTATCTTCTTTCACAGTTAGCCAAGTTGTCAGTACAAAGTAATCCTTCAGTTGCATACAAAAGTCTTGTCACATCATACTTGACTTGCCCTACGAAACCAGAAGAAATTTCCTATGAGCCTAAAATTCCAGGCTGCTGGTCCCTGGCAATATTATTGAGGCCACATGGGAAATGGCCAAAGAAACACATTCATTGCTTTCAATGCCGCTTACCGGTGCTTTACTATTTAAGCAGATTATTCATCTCACAGCATAATACCTCCTAGCCTCTGCCTCTCAAATACAGATAAATGCATAAAATCCACACAGAGAACTGAGCACATAAGCTCTAGCATGTGGAACTCTATACACTTCTGCCACGTTCACTAGAAGTGGATCAAAAATGACAGTAGAGGAGAAAAAGTCCAATGTTTTTTGTTCCCTGAGCAGTCTGTTGCACACGGCTGAGAAACAAGATAGTCAGGTAGCTGGTTATAGCTTTTCAGATTCTCAGGAGGAATTTCTACTGCCTTGAGTGTTGCCATAAGGTTAATTTGGTGAGGATCAGCTGAGAAAATAGGGATGATTAACAGAAAACTGCCATAGTTAAATTCTTACCCATCATATCCAGTCACTAGTGGTGTGCCCCAGGGTTCAGTGCTGGGTCTGAACCTGTCCAATATTTTTATTGATGATCTGGATTAGGGGATTGAGTCCAGCATCAGTAAATTTGCAGATGACACCAAGCTAGGAGCCAGTGTCAATCTGTTTGAGGGTAGGAGAGCACGGCAGAGGGACCTGGACAGGCTGGATGGGTGGGCAGAGGCCAAGAGGATGAGACTTAACAAGGTCAAGTGCAGGGTTCTACGTCTTGGCCACAACAACCCCAAGCAGCATTATAGGCTGGGGACAGAGTGGCTGGAGAGCAGCCAGGAAGAAAGGGACCTGGGAGGACTGGTAGAGAGTAGCTGAAGATGAGCCAGCAGTGTGCCCAGGTAGCCAAGAGAGCCAATGGCATCCTGGCCTGTATCAGGAATAGTGTGGCCAGTAGGACAAGGGAGGTTCTTCTTCCCCTGTACTCAACAGTGGTCAGGCCACACCTTGAGTATTGTGTCCAGTTCTGAGCCTCTCAATTCAAGAGAGATGTTGAGATACTGGAACGTGTCCCAAGAAGGGCGATGAAGATGGTAAGGGACCTGGAACACAAACCCTGTGAGGAGAGGCTGAGGGAGCTGGGGGTGTTTAGCCTGGAGAAGAGGAGGCTCAGGGCAGACCTCATTGCTGTCTACAACCACCTAAAGAGAAGCTGTAGCCAGGTGGGGTTGATCTCTTTTCCCAGGCACCCAGGGGCAGAGCAAGAGGACACAGTCTCAAGTTGTGCTGGGGGAAGCATATGCTGGATGTTAGGAGGAAGTTCTTCACAGACAGAGTGATTGGCATTGGAATGGGCTGTCCAGGGAGGTGGTGGAGTTGCTGTTCCTGGAGGTGTTCAAGCAAAGCCTGGATGAGGCACTTAGTGCCATGGTCTAGTTGATTGGCTAGGGCTGGGTGCTAGGTTGGACTGGATAATCTTGGAGGTTTCTTCCAACCTGGCTGATTCTATGATCTTTTATTTGTAGAAATACATTTCTACAAACTTGCATTGAATAATAAAGGAACACCATCAGGAAAATAAAATACAAAATTTCTGCCATCACTACACGTTTTTCTTTCCAGTAACTTCTTGAAGGCCCAGATACAACCTCTACTTTCATCTTTCCTTGTCTAGTTTGTGTTGCAACAGTAGTGCTGTTTCGAGATTCTTAAGGTTTTTTATTTAACCAGCAAAGGATGCTGAAAAGCAGCACATCACAGAATGTAGAACATGAAAAAGAGCTTTGAAATTGTTATGCCTTTAAGAAGGCTGCTGAGTAATAATGCTGGTTAAATTATGCAAGGAACACTGCATTCTCCCACAGACACACATTTAATATCTCCTGAGATTTGCTGTATTACATAGTCGAATGAAAAATGTGAAGATTCTCTTATAAGATTTCTTTGTAAAAATGCTCCTGGAGATAGTAGCAGTTCCACAGAGAAGAGTTTTGTGATGGATAATTTTTCATCTACATGGCATCAGTATTAAAATGGAAATTAAGTCCATAAAAGTTTTTGGTTTTTTTTTGTTTTTGTTTTTTTTAAAAACTCACTCCCCCCAATAGATTTGAATGTACAACTTCTTTCAAAGGCCCAGCTCCCAGCCACAAGAGTAGTCCTTGTTTGTGCAGCACTTTCCAGACAAGTAGCTGCATGTCTTCATTCTGCACTGACACCAATTTTTGCCTTTTCAGCCATGGCACTTCTACTATGTGAGGCATTTTTGCTGAAGCCTTTCATAGAGTTGTTCAGAACACAAATCTTCCTCTCATCCGAAGAGAAACACTGAGCTACAACAGCAACTTGAAGGAGAATTTCTATTTAGTTGTTTATTTTCCCCCAGTGACACAATATACTGTGTTCAGTTCTGGGCCCCCCAGTTTAGAAGGGACATCGAGATGCTTGAGCGTATCCAGAGAAGGGCGACGAGGCTGGTGAGAGGCCTTGAGCACAGCCCTACGAGGAGAGGCTGAGGGAGCTGGGATTGTTTAGCCTGGAGAAGAGGAGGCTCAGGGGAGACCTTATTGCTGTCTACAACTACCTGAGGGGTGGTTGTAGCCAGGAGGAAGTTGCTCTCTTCTCTCAGGTGGCCAGCACCAGAACAAGAGGACACAGCCTCAGGCTGCGCCGGGGGAAGTTTAGGCTCGAGGTGAGGAGAAAGTTCTTCACTGAGAGAGTCATTGGACACTGGAATGGGCTGCCCAGGGAGGTGGTGGAGTCGCCGTCCCTGGAGCTGTTCAAGGCAAGGTTGGACGTGGCACTTGGTGCCATGGTCTAGCCTTGAGCTCTGTGGTAACAGGTTGGACTTGATGACCTGTGAGGTCACTTCCAACCTTGGTGATACTGTGTGATATTCTGCTTTGGTCTGTCTTCTCTCTCCCCAGGATGTGCAACAGACACACCTTAGATCTTACCGGTAGAATATTCACCGAACAGTGATGTAGACAGGAGTCTAAAGAAGAACGCTGTGTAAATCCAAACTAAAAGGTTATAAAACATTGCTGAAGGTCCAGGTAAGTATCTCTTCTCTGCGTATGAGCTGAGGCTTTTTGTCTCTTCAAAAGACTCTGCACAAACTGCAATAGTTTGCAGAGATGCAAGTGACTTAAAGACGCTTAGATGTGGATGCTCTCCTCTTTCTTTTCTTAGACAAGCATTTGTTAAATACCCAACCCTTTGCCAGAGGCAGCATACTGATCAATGACTCCTCTGGCCTCGCAAAATTTAATGTCAAGGAAGAAACAAGCCATGAGTATTCTGATGAGAGAGCAACAGAAAGCAGGAAAGCTTACAGCAGCTTTTGGAGAGAAGGATGGCAGAATGTAAGGAAGGAGACGAAAGAGGAAGTGAGGGTTTCCAGGGACCATGCTGGGGTTGAATCAGACTGATAATTTATTTTGAAAAGAAAGGGGGTGGGAAGGGGAAATCGCAGCTCTGCAGAAGAAAATGGCAAACTTCCACTGACTTTAACAGGCGAGCATTCAACCCAAGCACGCTGAACAAACCCTCTAAACTGAACTTACATCCCTGCTGCAGCAGTTGCTTCAAAAAGAAAAACCCCAAAACCCAAAACAAAGAAAATCTTGTTTTTTTTCATGAGGAGACCCAAGTTAAATATAATTCCACTTTACTCATATTTATTAAACACTTAACAACACAATTCATGACACTAATAAGAGCTGCAAAACTCCCACACAGCATTCAAGTAACCATTATTAGCCCTAAATATTAAGAAAAAATATGAAGTCTAATGCTATTAGTAGAGTAGGACTGATGCAAACAGAAAAAACAGCAAGATGTGAAGTGTTAGCTGGGTAGTATTGATGCAAGTAAAGACATAGTAGAAATTGAAAAGATGGGCAAGGAGAGAGAAAAAAAAAAGACACTAGCACACATAAATGAGTATTTGATATGGAATGCTTGGAAATCAATAGGTGTTTTGAGCATGGTGTGAGTCTGGTACTAGAGCAGCAAGACCAAAAAAAAAAGAAAAAGGGAAAAAGTGATATTAAGGATAGAATCTATTTTCATTTATAATGCAACTGCAGAAAGTGATATTTATATTTTACAGAACTGACTGCCTAGACCCAAGGAAGAACACAAGGGAAGTGTCTCTGATCAACATAAAGATCTGAAATTGACAAGTAATTGTTCCTTATTAAACCCAGGCTATTCATTACCAAACACTAAACATTACATCACTGTGTATGCCAAGGCTGTCATTTTCCTGACATTATGCTCATGCATCTGAACATTAAAAACTGAAATCGTATGTAGGAAGAGACATGGGGAAAGGGATAGGACAAGGCTATTTTGATTGAACAAGACATTTTAGCTTAAAAAAAAATTAAAGAGATGAAAAAAATTACTTCTTTTCATGTAATGTAGTCAGCCCTTTTGCTTTCTTCCCAATATCTCAAAATGAATAAGCTGTGCAGCTGATACAGGTAAAAAAATATGTTGTTGTATTTAAAAGAAATTAAAACATTAACTCAATTCCAATTAGCCTAATTATTCCTGTACAAAATCCAGTTCATCCATGTGTGCATTAAGAAGGTTTTATATTAATGTACATCTGTCATAAACAGCACAAGTCTAAATGGTAGAATATATTTGCATCTTTTTTTCTGGACTGCTGTAAAAGAGGAGAAGGAGAAGAAGGAGAAGAAGGAGGAGACGGAGGAGGAGGAGGAGGAGAAGGAGAAGAAGGAGAAGAAGAAGGAGAAGAAGGAGGAGAAAGAAGGAGGAGAAGGAGGAGAAGGAGGAGAAGGAGGAG
>WAAF01008181.1:671800-723527 GCA_013400475.1 Tricholaema leucomelas
AGAAGAAGAAGAAGAAGAAGAAGAAGAAGAAGAAGAAGAAGAAGAAGAAGAAGAAGAAGAAGAAGAAGAAGAAGAAGAAGAGAATTATTGATGCATTCAAACGGTGTGCATCTTGCTTTGTAATGTAATCTGTTTTTCTTTTCCTTAACACCTACACAGCTTATGTTCCTAGCTAGTACTGTCTAAAGAATAAATATGGACCCAGGGTATTGACTTCCAAAGAAAAACTTGCAAGAAGCTGTTTGCAGATTTGCATTTTGTTATTTCAGACCATGATAATCAAGTTCAGGTTTTGGCTTCTTGAGACACTTAAACCAGCTGAAAGGATTTTTGTTGTTGTTTCTAGAGTTCATATCTAAAGGTCCAATAAAGCTACTGTATCTGTTAATGCAAATTATTTCCCTGTAGACTTTCATAATGGAGTCAGGAGCTATTAAAACACATACAGAATAGAAGACAACATTTCCTTCTGGAAATGAAAATGCCTGTTGCACTGACTATGTCCACGATGATCCCACAAATATGCAAGCCAAGAAGAATCAGAGAGAGCAGTGGCATGCAAGCTGGTGAACCATTCTATTCCACAGACCTGCCATGGGGGAACACGCTTTAGCTTGGAAAGAACAGTGAGTCTTTCAAACAGTCTTGAATTCACTGTCTTAAAACTGCACATAATCACAAAGCATTTCTAAGATGCAAAGGGAGGCCATGGGCAGCAAAGAAACAAAAGCATGTCTATGATCTGACATGTACAGATGGCACAGCAAGGATGAGCATGTGAAGGATGACTAATGCATTGCACCTCAGTGACAGAACCTACCTACCCTTGGGTCACAGAGCAAGGAAGGGCTTGGAAAGAAAGGACAGAATTTCATGGAAGGACATCACAGAATCCCAGAACCTGGAGGTTCTGGGAATTTCAAGTCCAACCAGGCATTATTGAGTCTAACCTCCCTGCCAAGGCAGGATCACCTAGGGTAGTTCACAGAGGAATGCATCTAGGAAGCTTTTGAAAGTCTCCTTCCACAACATCTCTGGGCAGCCTGTTCCAGTGCTCCATCACCTTCACTGTAAAGAAGTTTCTCCTTACGCTGAGGTGAAACTTTCTGCGTTTCAGTTTCTAGCTGTTGCTCCTTGTCATATTGTTGCTGATCACCGAAAAGAGATCGGCCCCATCCACTTGACACCTACCCTTCAGATATTTTTACACATCTGAGGAGAAGGAAGAAACAGTCAACTGGTCAACTTCAGTCCATTATTTGTTGAATGAAGAAAATTACTGTCTGCTTTCTGAGAGGACTGGAAGGCTGAGCTGCTCGAGTTCAGCTCCTGCAAGATGCACTTCTCCCAAGTAAATGGAGCATAGTGAGTACCTACAGTCCTCTTCATTTAACTTTGTTTTGCAACAACTTTGGGCAGTGTGCTTATGAATTAAGCACCAGTCTTTTCCCAAATGGGAAAAGTGATTTTTAAATGAAGTGACTTATTAGAGGTGGCTTATATAAACAAGTCACACAGTGAGATAATAGCAGTCAGAAAAAGAATTATATGGGTCTTCTGGGACCAGGCTGGTAGGGATGAATTTCTACAGGAACAGCAGCTGAGTGAAACCGAACCCAAGAGGGACAGACACCGTCCTAACTAGTGAAACACTAGCCTACAGTCATTGTCACTTGTTTAAGTATGGACCTGAAAGACAGCAATTTAATTCATCACGTCCAAGTCCTCCAGGATTTCTCCCTGATGCTCAGTTTGGCATAGTTTTCTCAGTTTACACAAACATTTTCTATTATCTGCAGCTAAGGACAGTCCTCATTCTGAAGGGCAATATCCTGCTCATAACTAGGTGGGCTTTTGTCAGATTCTAACTGCTTAGCAGCCCAGAGCAACTAAATCATCACTGAGAAGTCTGAGACCAAACAGTCCATCACAGAACACACCTGTACTGGAGGCAGACTGTTCCTCAAGGCTGGCATGAACATTCACAGTACCTAAGCAATATTTCAGATCTCAATACTGCATTTCACAGGACATTTGTCTGATTGCATATTCAAAGATACACACGAAGAAAAAAACAGCAAAAATATCTTAATACTTTAAAATCTCCACGAGTTTCTCTGCAAAGAGAATCATGCCTCATACAAGCTGGCCAGACTGCTCCCTGCTTTTCAGGGAAACACTGGGAATCTCAGGCAACATGGACAGTATAAAATTGTCAAAACTGAAGGGAATGGAATTGGGTCATATGCTCTTGAACCCCACTGTTTTTCTCTTTTAATTCACATTATGGTTGCTAACATCACACCATCGTTCTTTCTAAGTACGTATTCCAAATAACTGTGCAGAAAAGAGCTATTTAAAAAGGGCCTATGGAGAGTCTTATGGAATTACCACAGTACTGGGGGAAAAAGGCTATGCTTTTGGGAGGGTTATTTCTTTGGGTTTTGTTTGTTTAAGTTTAAAAAACCTTATCAATGTCACTTGCACTGTATTCTTCTGGAAAGCAGCAAAGAAGGAATTCAGGTCTATGCAATAAACCTTATTTCCTGTCTTCTGCTATACATTAGATGCTATTCCTGTAAATGTTCCTTGCATCTTGTAGGTAATACAAGGTCAATAAAATTGCTTTTATACAACATATGTAGCTCTATTATTTTTCTCCAACCAAACAACCAAAGCCACCAACTATTTTTACGGCAAGCTCCCTCTCAACTTTCCAGCAAATGGAAGTTACATACATTTGAGAACAGTGACAGTGCTTTGACTATAGTAGGTTTCTCTTTCTAACTGGTTAGAGAGCAAGGAAGAAAGTGTAACAGGAGTGGACAAAGCCAGTGTCAACTCTAAAATCATGCTTTAGAAATATTTAAGTAAGTGGCACTTGAATAAAAAGTGAGCCCTTGATGAATATATGTATCTGCCAACATATTATTGCTAATATGTGCATTTGACTAAAGCTATGTTTAAAATACATGAACTATTAGAATCCATGCCATTGGATTTGCTTACAAAACCAACGTGTTTAACTGCTACAGTTTGTTGCTTTTCTTTTCTGGGGCTGTCCTGTAGATGAAAGAGATCCTCAAAAGAGGAAAAAAAACAACACCCCTGCACTTGTAGCACAAAGTTATTCAGAGAAGAAGCATTTCTCCCATGTCTAATTACATCGAATGCCCAAGAAAGAAAGAAATAATGAGCAATATATAGCATAATTAACACTTAAAATTTATATAACATAAATGGGGCTGTACAACAGGGAGCCTGACCTCTCTCTGGCAGCACACAGAGCTTAAAGTACACTCTCATAGTTCAATACTTTTATCTCTTCTTCACTGTATGATGCTTCTTGGCAACTCCACAGTTCAGTGCATTTCACACACTGCAGAATATAAGAATGGAGAAATAAAATACATCACACAAAATAAAAGTCAGATGGCAGCTATGCCAACTTAGGGCAAGAAAAGCAAATTATATAAAGATCCAAGATAGGCAAGTTCCCAGATAAGGAAGGAACTTGAAGAATAAGAGCAGAACGTAAGTGAAGTGCAAAGAAGAGAATAAATGCATCTCTTTGGATGGGTACAAAAAAACAAGGACGAATTTGTGATCAGAGAAGGACAAAGTGGAAGATGACAAAGTGCAAACAAAGGACCAAAGGAGCAGGTAGGAATGGGTAGGAGCAAGACATGCAGCATAGGCGGATTCTGCAGCTTTTCTTTGATATCAGCTCATGACTATGCAAAGTAGGAAAAGGAAACAGAACACTTCTCACACCAGCCTCAGCAGAAACCTCGGCATTTCTTTTGCCCACTGCTGCATTCCTTGTGCAGACCACTGCAAAAGGCAGACAGCTTTTCTGGTGTTGGAAAGCTTAGTATCTCAAGGAACCCCACCTTCCCACCTGATGGAAAGTGACAGCATTCACAGAGGGCAACCAGTCACAGCAGAACTCTAACTGGTTGCTCCAACAGTCTTGCTACTACTTGCTGTTTTTAACCTAGCAGAGGGGTGACAAGTCTACTACACCACCTATCTCATTACCCAAGTGTGACTCTGGACTCTGTATACTACTTGCTGTGGGCTCACAGATTTGCTCTTCTCAATTGATTGCATTCCCCAGTTTTACTACTTCACACAAGTGATAAACCTGTCTCTTGCAAAGACTGTATATTTTGTCTGTGAGATTATTCATTCCTTATCAGTTCCATGTAGAGAGCACTTTTATCAGTCACCTTGCACTGGGATAAAAAATATCTTGTTGGCAGTTGATCTAGTGAAAGTATTAGAAGAACCATCTCAAAGTGGCAGGTTACTCTGAAGTTTGATCAGCTAACACAAATAACACAGACTCGACTGACTACTGCTGCAAGCTTGTGACTCCACGAAACATATAAACCAAAGATAGAGTTCCTTTGAGAAGGAAAGCAGGGAAGAGAATATTGCACATTGCAGAATTCTGTGCCTCAGTGCTGGAAAAAGACCTCAAATACTTTTTCTGTGGTTAATGGTATTTTTCACTTTTCTAGAAACTTTTTGTAAGTCCATACAAGGACAAAATTAACACTTCAGAGTAGATTACATCAAGTTCAGCTAATGAATGAAAGTAGCTAAGAGTTACTCTGGCATCACAAAATAAAACTACATTGCTTACATTTGCTTCTGTCAGGGTAGGTTTTGTTTAATCTACAGTCCACAGTAATGCAGCGAAAGGACAGGACTGAGAAGAGGTTAAAGTCATCTACTTATCAGAAGTCATTTAATAAAAAGTAAATTGTAATGGTAGCTGGAGGGAAAATCAAATAGAAGAAATGAATTCAGGCTCTGCAATCGAAGATGCAGTCCCATTGATTAATGTCTGCTAAAATAAACTGCTGGACTGTAGACTTTCTCATTTATCGTCTGCCCCATGTTTTGGTTGCTATGATATCCTTCTAAAGATATGTGGCAATTACTCATCTGAGTGTTGCAGGCAGGCAAAGGACAGAACAAGCACAAAAATCCTAATTAAAAAGGATGATTAACAAATAACCCTTGTTGAATTATTTTTGTGCCTTTACTGAAAAGCTCTCACAAAACCTTTGCACTCTTTGACAGCAAAATTCTTACTCTGCCCCATTAACGTAACGATTTCCCTGTCCCCTGATTAGACAGGGACAAGCATTTTCAGCAGATACAGTGACTGGGAAGTATTAAATAAGCAGAGGTGGAGTCACCTTTTGCACAGATGGGCTCAGAAGCAGTAAAGAGCAGGAGCATTCTTACAAATTTATTAAAAAGAGTGTCAATTTCCCCTTCTCCTGCCCTCCATTCAGTGCCATCCCTACTGCTGCTAAACACATTCCAACCAGCTCTGACCAGCACTTCTCAAACCCTTGATGTGCCTACTAATCTGCCCAGAAACAGCACGCTCTCCTTAACCCTGCAAACAGGCTGCACACTGCCCAGCCCTGGCACAGCTGAGCTAGATGATGCTGGGCACCCAGCTCCAGTTACTGCTGGCACTGAGCAGAGGCAAACAAAGGTCCCTTGTGCAAATCTATGCATTTGTGCCCTAACTTCATGTCAGCTCCACCTGCTTTCATGGGCACCAGCTAGGCCAAATGCTTGTCAGCCCAGGGCACAGGCTGAAAGTAACAGAGAAGCTCATGAATGTGGAAGTCATGGCACCATTTAGGTTCTAGGAAGTCTTGAGAAGTCTACTAGGCTGAGAGGGGATCTTATATCTATAAATATCAGAGGGGTGGGCATCAAGATGAAGGAGCCAGGCTTTTTGATGGCGCCCAGTGATTGGACAAGGACAATAGGTACACAGCAGGTTCCACCTCAGCAAGAGGAGAGATTTCTTTACAGTGAGGGTGATGGAGCAGCGGAATGGGCTGCCCCGATAGGTTGTGGAGTCTTCTCTGGAGACTTTCAAAACCTGCCTGGATGCATTCCTGTCCCCTACGTGATCCTACCTGTAGGGTAGGAGTTTGACCAGACTCAGAACAGCTCAGTGGAGTTGTGACTGATTTCAGAGAGCATCCTGCTTGAGCTCAAGCAGGTTGAGTGCTGAATTGTCCTGACCTTGGCCTGAGGCTTGTGCCACTGGTTCAGAGCTGGTGGATTTGTTGTGTTGTTTTCTCACTTTATGGGAAGTGATGGAATTTATCAGTACTGCAGGAATGCTGCTGGGGTACTTTGTGTGAAGGGTCTGGAGGACTGGGCTGGGGAGGAGCAGCTGAGGGAGCTGAGAGTGTGCAGCCTGGAGAAGAGGAGGCTGAGGAGAGACCTCATTGCTTTCTAGGGCTGGAGGCAGGTGGGGGTTGGGCTCTTCTCTTGCCATCCAGAGGGACCTGGACAGGCTGGAGAGGTGGACACAAGCCAACCTCATGAGCTTCAGCAAGACCAAGTGCAAGGTCGTGCATTTGGGGCAGGGCAATACTAAGCATAAATACAGGCTGAGCAGTGAGTGGCTGGAGAGCAGCCCTAAGGAGAGGGACTTGGGGGTGCTGGTGGACAAGAAGCTCAACAGGAGCCAGCAGTGTGCACTTGCAGCCCAGAAAGCCAAACAGAGCCTGGGCTGCATCAGGAGAACTGTGGCCAGCAGGGCCAGGGAGGTGATTCTTCCCTTCTACTCCACTCTGGTGAGACCCCATCTGGAGTACTGCATCCAGTCCTGGAGCCTCTATTACAAGAGGGATGTGGAGAGAAGGGCCACAAGGATGCTCAGAGGGCTGGAGCCACTCTGCCATGAGGACAGACTGAAAGAGTTGGGGCTGTTCAGTCTGGAGAAGAGGAGGCTTCAAGGTGACCTTCTTGTGGCCTTCCAGTATCTGAAGGGGGCCTACAAAAAAGCTGGAGAAGGACTTTTTAGGCTATCAGGGAGTGACAGGACTAGGGGGAATGGAGCAAAGCTGGAGGTGGGAAGAGTCAGCCTGGATGTGAGGAGGAGGTTCTTCAGCATGAGAGTGGTGAGAGCCTGGAATGAGTTGCCCAGGGAGGTGGTTGAGGCCCCATTCCTAGAGGTGTTTATAGCGAGGCTGGATGAGGCTGTGGCCAGCCTGATCTAGGATAGGGTGTCCCTTGGCATGACAGGGGGGTTGGAAGTAGATGATCCTTGTGGTTCCTTCCAGTCCTGACTGATTCTATGATCCTACTTTGGCAAGGGAGTTGGACTCAATGACCTCTGGAAGTCCCTCCCAAGCCGTAATGTTCTGCGATCCCCAATGATGATGTGAGAGGAGAGGACTCAGTTTGCTTCAGAGCTGTCATCAGCTTTACAATGTGTTCAGGTGGGAAAAAATGTCCTTTTTCTTGTAAACAGAGCAGTAGAAATCTCTGAGAGCTATTATTTCAGCAACACTTTTGCAATAACCACCTTTAAACTAAAGACAGTGAATGACTTTAGAGACATCCTTATGTAATTCAGAAAGATTCCCACACATATGAAACCTGTTCTGGCAAACAAAAGATGGCTTTTGAAAAACAATCTCCTCAGATTGTTAAAAAAAAAAAAAAAAAAAAGAGAGAGAGAGTGTTTTGGAAGCTAAATTTTAGATCTGATTTGATTTACACCTCATTTCCTTTAAGTAATATTTAATTCCTTGGGTTTAAAGACAGTCCTATAGTTTCCAGTGAGCTATACTGCCATTATCTTATATATATCTGTTACCAGGCTTTGCTCTTAGCAAACAAGTAGTTATTTTTTAAAACAAATTCCAATTTCTGTTGTGTTCAGGCATATGAATATTCCAAGGGGAATTTTACCCTACCTTAAAAAAAAACCCAAATGGTTAGGAAGATTTCCCTATGGAGGCTTGTTATTTTCACTATAAATGACTGATGGAACACTATTTCCCTTACATTTCAGTTGATGAAGAGCTCAACATGAGCCAGCAGTGTGCACACACAGCCCAGACAGTAAACATGTGCTAGGCTGCAGCAAGAGCAGCGTGGCCAGCAGGGCAAGGGAGGGAATTCTGCCCCTTTACTCTGCTCTCCTGTGACCCCACCTGGAGTACTGTGTGCAGTTCTGGAGCCCCCAACACGAGAAGGATATCAAACTGTTGGAACGAGTCCAGAGGAGGGACACAAAGATGCTCAGAGGGCTGCAGCAGCTCTGCTATAAGGACAGGCTATGAGAGTTGGGGCTCTGCAGCCTGGAGAAGGCTTTGAGGAGACTTCCAGTATCTGAAGGGGGCCTACAGGAAGGCTGGGGAGGGACTATTCACAAGGTCTTTTAATGACAGGATGAGGAGTAATGAGTTTAAACTGGCAGAGGGGAGATTTAAACTAGATGTTAGGAAGAAGTTCTTTAGAGTGAGGGTGGTGAAACACTGGCACAGGTTGCCCAGGGATGTTGTGGATGCTTCCTCCCTGGAGGTGTTCAAGGCTAGGCTGGATGAGGCCTTGAGTGACCTGTTCTGGTGGGAGGTGTCCCTGCCTATGGCAGGGGGTTGGGACTGGATGATCTTTGAGGTCCCTTCCAACCTAAACCATTCTATGATTCCATTTAACAATTTGTATTTAGCTGGTATGTTGCAAAAGTCACCAGATTATTGTGGAACTAACCCTTATTTGAAAGAGTTATCAACATCATTTTGGAAATTAAAACCTCTAAACTATAGATGCTGAGTCACAGCACAGATGCCCTGAGGTTTTCAGTTAGCAGCTGTAGCATTTGGAGAAGAGCGATGCCTTCATTACCCAAAAACACACAGCGTCAGCCATTTGCTGGGCATTCTTTTCATCTGTCTGAACCAAAAACTGGTTTCACTAATGCAGCTGAAAATGATTATTGTATTGAATACTGAGTATTACCAATGCACTCCTAAAAGCAAAACTAGAACTTTTCAGGCATGAGATCCTGACTTACAGATATGTCTGCCTTGTCCCTTCGGCTGCTGAGCACACCTACGTAAATGCACTTAGAATATAGCTATGGATGTGTGCAAATGTGTTTGCACTGCAAGGTGCCCCAAGAAGGAGAAATAGCTCACTCTTCTTTTCCTTGGTGTGTAATATTACTGTTGCTTTAGTTAAGACTATCTGAACATAGAAGCGAAGTGAGGTCTGCAAGAGAAGTTTTGTCAGACCTGGTAACATGGTTATGAGGGGGGGAAAAAAGGACTGCTCTAAAAAGCCTGTCCTCAGTTTCAGTCTAAGAATAGTAACCTTCAGGTGGAACATGGTTTAGACAAATTGTTAACATTCAACTAAGTTGTCTGAAGAATTTAGAAAAAGAGATGTTCAGTATTCACAGAAGGGACTAAAATAAGATGATCAGGAATTTAGTCCAACAGGACACGGGAAAGAGACAGGAAATTGTTGCCTCTGGAATACAAGAAATTAATGGAAAACCAAATCATCCTGGTCAATAAACCCTCTTTTGAGCACGTGGTTTTAGTATCCATGAGATGTGAATTATTTTGCTTCCACAGCCTCTCGAAGGTATTTTGTAGACCTTCCCCAAGGATTCATAAGAGGTTGGAAACAGAGTTGCTGTCTTGAGAAAAAGATGATTTCCATATTTTTCTCACCAGTTGTCTGTGTGAATTCATTTTAAAGCACAGGGGGTCCTTCCCCCCACACCACTTTCCCTGAGGATATTTGGTAACCTAGATGAAATCTGCTGCAGGCTAAGATAGGCTGAGCAGGCAAGAGAGAACCCATGAATTTTGATCATCATGTTGTGAGAACCACTTTCAGATAGCGGTGGTGGAAACGCCTTTGCAAATGCTACACTTGTTACTCTGCGGGAGCTGGCTTCTTGTGGCGCATGGTGGTCCTCAGCAAAGTCTGCTTCTAATGATGACTTTTGCAAGTCTGTAATGCATTTGAAAGCTGTGGAGAGAAATTCTGGGAAGATAATTCAAGGTATGGTGCCACTTGCATAGGCTGTTCCAGAAGAGTTTTCTTGGGTAAATATAATTTTTGTTGTGAGGCTGATAACATGAATTTCCTCACAGTAAATGTAGTGGTGTCCGGTAGTGAGGCTATACATCAGTGCACCTACGTCCTCAAAACAGCAGCCACCCCCAAAGCACAGCAGGAGGCAATGCTGTTGGTTTGATGGCACGCTGTCATTTTCTTCCCACCTCCTCCACATTCATTTTTCCACAGGCAACTTGCATTTTGCATCATGTTTTTTCAGATCACAGGCTCACAGGATATTAGGGGTTGGAAGGGACCCAAGGAGATCATTGACTCCCACCCCCCTGCCAGAGCAGGACAATACTATCTAACACAGATCACAGAGGAACACATCCAGACAGGCCTTGAAAGGCTCCAGAGAAGGAGACTCCGTGACCTCTGTGGGGAGCCTGTTCCAGTGCTGTGACCCTTACAGTAATGAAGTTCCCCCTTGTGTTGAGGCAGAACCTCTTTTGCTGCAACTTACACCCATTTTTCCTTGTCCTATCCCAGGGAGCAAGTGAGCAGAGCCTGTCCCCCAGCTGCTGGCAGCCTTCAGATACTTATAAACATTTATCAAATCCGCTCTAAGTCTTCTTTTATCCGGACTAAAAAGCCCCAGGTCCCTCAGACTCTCTTCATCAGCCATGCCCTCCTGTCCCCCAACCATCCTCCTAGCCCTCCGCTGGACCCTCTCCAACAGATCCCTGTCCCTCTTAAACTGGGGAGCCCAAAACTGAACACAATATTCAAGATAAGGTCTTGAGGGAGAGGAGAACCTCCCTTGATCTGCTGGACACACTCTTCTTAATACACCCCGGGATCCCACTGGCCTTCTTGGCCACAAGGGCACATTGCTGTGCCATGATTAACTTGTTATCCAGCAGGACCCCCAGGTCCCTCTCCACAGGGCTGCTCTCCAGCAGATCTCCTCCCAGCCTGTACTGGTGCAGTTTATTATTTCTCCCCAGATGCAGGGCTCTGCACTTGCCCTTGTTGAACATCATCTGGCTTCTCTGTGCCCAGCTCTCCAGTCTGTCCAGGTCTCTCTGGATGGCAGCACAACCTTCAGCTGTATCAGCCAAGCCTCCCAGCTTGGTGTCATCAGCAAACTTGCTGAGCAGACAGTCTGTGCCCTCATCAATGTTATTGATGAAGATGTTGAACAGGACTGGTCCCAGCACTGATCCCTGGGGGACACCACTAGTCACAGCTCTCCAGCTGGACTTGACACCATTGATCACGACCCTCTGAACTCTATCTTGCATCCAGTTTCTAACCCACCTCACTGTCTGCTCTTCCATCCCACACTTCCTCAGCTTGCTCACTAAAATGTCATGGGACCGGTGTCAAAGGTCTTGCTAAGGTCAAGGTAGACTACATCCACTGCTCTCCCTGAATCTACCCAGTCAGTTATGGCATCATAAAATGCTACCAGTTTAGTTAAGCATGACTTCCCCTTGATACATCCATGCTGACTACTCCTGATAACCTTCTTCTCTTCCAAGTACCTTGATATTGCTCTATGTGTGTCAATAACCTGTGGGAACCTTGAGAAGATCAGATATCTTAATCTACGGACTTTGTACAACTATCTGAACTGCAACATTTTTCTGTTCTCAGAGGCACAGGAGGTTAATGCAGTACCCATTACTGAACTGAAGATTCAGGTGAAAATAATCCTGAGTAGTACTGACTGCATTCAGACAGATTTTAACTGCAGTAATGATACTTTCCAAAGACCTCAGCCCTGCTGTCATCCATAGGTTGCACGGATGTGACTATTTTCTTACTGAGAGACTCAGTGGGAGACTGCAAAAGAGAGTTTGGGCACATACCTGTAGAATTAGATTACCTTTGAAGAGAACAATGAACTCGAGAGACTGTAAGACAAAGGACAGAGGCAGACAAGAGATGAATATATTGTCCACCATCATCCCCATTGATGGAGATGCAATAAGAAAGGAAGTTCAAAGGCCTGCAGGGATTTCAGAGACTCATAAAGAATGCTTCATCATAGGAAATCATTTAGATCATAGAATCACTAAGGCTGGAAAAAATTCTTTTGGATCATCAAGTCCAACTGCAACCCAACTACCATGACCACTAAGCTGTATCCCGAAGCACCGCAACTACAGCTTCTTGAACACCTCCCTGTGCAGCCTGCTCCAATGCCTCACCACTCTCTCAGTAAAGAAGTTTTTCCTAATGTCCAATCTAAACCTCCTCTGGCACAAGTTAAAACCATTTCCTCTCATCCTATTGCTAGTTACTTGAGAGAAGAAAGTTTTGGAGAGCAGTAACATCTCACCTTAGTCTTCTCTTTTCCAGACTAAGAAACTTCATCTCCCTCAGCTGCTCTTCCTATGCCATGCCCTCCAAACCCTTCACCAGCTTCATTGCTCTTCTCTGGACGTGCTCCAGGACCTCAATGTCTTTTCTATATTGTAATGCCCAGAACTGAACATGGTAATCAAGCTGTGGCCTCACTGGGGCTGAGTATAGAAGCATGATCACATCCCTGCTCCTGCTGGACACACTGTGCATGATACAGGCCAGGATGCCATTGACTTTCTTGGTCACCTGGGCACACTGTTGCTCAGCTGGCAGGAAGAAAGGACTTGAATGAACACAAACAGAACCTGAACATCCACTGAAAAATTAAGTTCTTCTCACTTTGTGAGAGTGTCTTGGGAACGGCAAAGAAATAATTTTACTATACATTAACCACAATATTATTGTTCAGTCTGTAAACCTTTTCTTTAGAGTGAAATGCAGACACCTATACTAACTTAAAACACTGACATTTGAATCTTACTTTTTGAATGTGGTGATGACAGTGTAAGTTTCAGCTCTGAACTTAATGGAGCTGGCATTTCACAAATGGGATATGGTTTTATTCCTCATGCTGTTCATTAGGAAAAACCCTATTTTGTTCAGTGTTACACTGACATAAGGAATTATATAGAATAAACCAGAAACTGAATAACAGTGAAATTACACATATTACTTCAGTTATTTCTACACATTATAATGCACTTACAACAATTTGTTAAAGCAGCATCTGCTACAAATTTAATAAAACAAATCGAAGATGATTTGCCATGAGCTGAAGAACAGAGCTGCACCTATTAATCATGAGATAGATATATATATATATCAATGAATAATTTATAAATGGTACCTTCATCCAAAGTGCTACCAATTAACACACAGTCACTGCATTCACAGTCGTTATCAGTCACCTCTAAAATTTCAACTTTTATCAAGATTTCAAATACAGAGGCAGAGAAATCGACTGAAAAGTAGGTTTTTAGCATAACCACTTCACTCTGGCTTTGATATTCTCTGGCATCACTGACAGTTTCCTCAGGAAAAAAAAAGCAATTCTGAGCCCTTTAATGTAAAATAAATACATATATATATATATATATATTCCTATTTCACACCCCACAGCTTTTTAAAGATAATCATAACTGCACACTGTAAATAGGGTAAATAAAAATAGGTACTGTGTGCCTCTACAAAAGAAGCAAAGCGAGGCTAACTCAATAGTTCTGCTGCCAAACAAAAAGCCTGCATCCTCTTCTTTGCTATTTCTACGCATTTCTTCTGCAACACAGGTAGAAAGCTGTAATTTTTTCCCGGAGCTGTGCCCTCTCCTAGTCTTCCAACCACACAACAAAACAAGTCATTTCATGCACTGATCTATCTTCCAGTCCCGCTCGCTACAGTGACATGTTTACTTTGAAACCACTGTAGAAACATTTGTACAACGAGTAACAAATTCAGCAAACCTCCCTTTCAACTTTCTTTCCATTAAAAAGACAAGTCACTGCAATCAGCCACATTAATTCAAGATTAAAACTGCAACTGGGTTTCAAGATTAAAACTGCAATCACCAAGGGTCACATTTAATGCTGGCATAAACAGACGTCAACATTATCTGCATACATTTTTAATGTAAATTGGTGTTATTTGCACGTCCAGAAAGAATGGGGAACGGTAGCAAACAAAAACAAAAGGCCATCAGCTGTCTCGCCTTAAAGCTTCACATTGGTTTCTTTTCCCTTCTACAGCAAAGCCCTCTGGCCTCCCAGCACGGAAGCTGAGCTAACGTTGACTTCCTGAGGTGCGAGATGCAGCTGTGATATTTAGCTAATTGAAAAACATGCTTGAAAGTGCATTACTAACTTTTGGAAAGGTTGGCTTATAACAAGGTGTTATTCACACAGTCCTTGAATGTAACCCCCAACATTTCCAACATTGCTTTGGCAACACTGCAAATTTAACATTTGTTTTACCCTCTAATTTTCATAATCGGTTCATTTGGCTTAATGTAGAGTTCCTATTATTACAAAAAGTCCATCAAACATAGGCAGCTCAGTAACATTAATTTTCAAAGTGCATCTGTTGCGATTTCTTCAGCTTCCTCAGCTTACATTAGCATCCCCTGAAGGGTGTTGTCATGTGTTTCTACTCCTGTAAAATGTGCAAGGTTACAGTTCTGCCTAGACATGAAACCCTCATGTATCTGTGTACTTGTGAGCCTGTGTTTGTGAATACACACACACACACATATCAAAATACACATTCTTCCCTTGTATTCCACACCTTGAGTACTGTGTCCAGTTCTGGGCTCCTCAATTCAAGAGAGATGTTGAGATACTGGAATGTGTCCAGAGAAGGGCGACAAAGATGGTGAGGGGCCTGAAACACAGCCCTGCGAGGAGAGGCTGAGGGAGCTGGGGTTGTGCAGCCTGGAGAAGAGGAGACTCAGGGCAGACCTCATTGCTGTCTACAACTACATGAAGGGAGATTGTAGCCAGGTGGAGGGTGGTCTGTTCTGCCAGGCAATCAGCAACAGAACAAGGGGACACAGTCTAAAGTTGTGCCACGGGGAGGTATAGGCTGGATGTTAGGAGGAAGTTCTTGCCAGAAAGAGTGATTGGCATTGGAATGGGCTGCCCAGGGAGGTGGTGGAGTTGTTGTCCCTGGAGATGTTCAAGAAAAGCCTGTATGGGGCACTTAGTGCCATGGTCTAGTTGATTGGCTAGGGCTGGGTGCTAGGTTGGACTGGATGATCTTGGAGGACTCTTCCAACCTGGTTGATTCTATGATTCTATGACATCCACACGCAAAAATGCAAAGAAACATTCCTGTCATGTGCGCACTTGGTGAAAGACAGCAGTTAGGTGTGGGAATAAAGGGGATGCACTTGTGGTGTGCATTATTGTTCTCACAGTATGGAACCAATGTAAAAAAAAAACAAAACTGCAGAGAGGCAACAGCAAAAGCACCCAGAGGAACAACAAATTCTGGAGAATGGGTAGAGAAGCCAAAGAGAAGATGCATCTACTTCATCTTGTAATACAACTTCATTTTAAGAGAAAGATATAAATGAAAAGTCAGTGAATGTGTAGCCTGGTAATTGAAAATCTCTGTAATTACCCTAGTTACCAAGGGATTCTTCATCTATTTGTACTCAAAGACAGTTTTTAAAACCAAGGCAAACTATTAGGGAGCACTTTAAGATAATATTTTTAAGTATGTAATAAGAGCGAGGAACATCTCTGATTTTATGTCCTTATAACAACACCCAAACTGCTTCAATTAAATTTCCTGTAGTGCCTACAAACTACAGAGGCAGTGCATTTTCATGGAGTCTTTATCTGTCTGTGAAGCATCCTTTGGCATACAACAATTTTAAGCAGCCATTGGGGGGTTGTCTAACAGGAAGAATGATACCTTACAGGCATTTCTAAGCTCACCACTGAACACTGCCACCAGTGGAGCACACTGCTGTACTGTAGGAGTTAGGATAATTGTTGACTCAAAATCATTTTCTAATGGCTGCTTTGTAACTTGAAATGTTAAAATAATGTCATTCATTTTCAGTATCGACGCAAGTAGTGAGTGGAGGAAACCCTCTAAGAAAATGGTCTAAAAAATCATTCCTCTGATTCATTTGTACTTTAAATAGCTTAAATTAACAGATGCTGGGACTTTGATGCATTTTCCCCTTAGATCTTTAGTCATGCAACAGAGGCAAGCCAAGTAAGTGAACTAGATTGAACCTCTACCAAACTAAAGTTAGTAACAGGCTGGAGGCTAAAATCATGTCCGCTGTCCCTATCAGCACACATCTGATGTGTGTGTTAAACTGATGGCATACGGAAACAAAAAAAGCTCATTTTCATTCTGAACATCCATTTACCAAACAAACTAAGGCCTCACTTCACATCAGTAAAATCCTCACTAGCAGCATTAAGCTACATGGAGTTTGCCCCAAGAAGGCAGAAAATCTTGATGCAGATACCCTTAGGCAATAGGCTGAGCTTTCTGTGCTGGTACAGGATGCAACCGACAGGTAAGAGAAATATTTTAAGGAACGACCTGATGCGTACCACCAGAAAATACAGTAAGAAATAGCCTTGAGAGAAGGAATCTGTAAAGATGCAAACAGTGATGGAAACTCAAGACTACTTTTCAAAGTTTTTCTGATTTCTAAAAGGTCTGAGTATGTTTACCAAGGGGTTAAGTACCTGCTCAAATGTCTGATGTGGCTAAACTAACTGCTGCTATCGCTACAGACTATGATTTTTTTTCCATATACCCTGCTTCTTATCTTGTCCTCTCCTCTCTCTTATGTTTTATACTCTCCCAGTTCTTAGTCTCCTCATTTTAATTCCTTTTCTTTTTTTTTTTCTTTTCTCCCTGCCTTGTCCATTCATTTCTATCAATCAAAGTGCATCAATACAGAAAGCTCTAAGTCAATCCCTTTCACCAATTTCCTCCCTCTCAGCCTATCCGCATTCCCTCAGACATTTTTACTACCTTGAACTGCAGAAATAGGTAGTATTGATAAAAAGTAGGAAATTAACAACAAGGAAAAACACCAGGACTTATTTATTCATTAAAATACTTCAGTGACTCTTTTCCTTGAGATCCATCCAGAGTGCCTCTTTGCGAATTCCTGTCCCTGAAGGATTAAGACAGTGTGATCCAGATGATGCTGAATATGATGCTGAAAACAAAATGTACAGAGTAAAATGGCATTTCTCCTTCTGACAGATGGCTTTTTTTTTTATTTTCCTTTTAGAATTATCTTTTTTTTCTTTCAAATATACATTTTTATACCAGAAATTTAATGAAGTGAAGAAGAATATATTTTTTTTTAATTATGTCTTTATGCAAAGCAAAAAAAAACCCAAACAACCAAACCCAAAAAGAGTAAAGCAATTTGCTTTTTCTCTTGTGATTGATGTATTTTGCACAGCTACCCAGACCTCTCCTGGACTGTCTATTTGCTCTTACTCAGTAAGGACAATGACATGCTGAAGTTATAATATCTCATTCATTTCACTGATTGTCATTCTTAGGGAGAAGGGAAATTAAGTGATTAAACAGGAAGAAGACTGAGCTGTCACTGGCAAATTAATATTTTCAAATTAGCTTTAAACAAAGGATGCATAAAATCGAAGTTATGTTGATGAAAACAAGCCGTTTCTCCATAATAAATTCGTAAACCAAGCCATTGATCTATCAGTTATTATGACAGTCTCATGTCTCAGAAAAACTTGCTGTGATTCCAAGCAACATCCACAGAATGATGAATACATATGGTAGCAGATCAAGATGGTAATGCATAACTGAGTACTTAGAAGGCTTTAAAAAAACCTCTTTTTATCAGGTGATTTTTAATATAAGCAGCTTCTAAATGCAAGAGGTTTATCAGTCACTATTAATTAAACTTGTACTTTGTCAACATACAATAATCCATTTACTATAGTAAAAGCCACTACATTTCAAACCATTCACAAACTGCGAGCCATAATTGCTAGGATTATTTTATTTCCAAGTCCAGCCAGCAAAGCCACCTTAAGATTCAACAATAGTGAGATAATTTTGGAGTGTAACCATAGCTCTATCTCACAGTCCATTGGCTTTAGTATTGGCAGCAGAGAAGCTGTAATTTTTCATTTCCTAATTAGATTTAGCCATTAATTTAACTGTTGTATCATACTGGTGGGCCAGAACAACCCTATTTGTTTGGTCCTTATTTTTTCTCTCATCGTTTTCCCTACATACTGAGTGATAAATGCAGTACATGAGACAAAAAAAAAAAACCCAGGAGGATGTGAATACACAAAAAGACCAAGGGGCTTCCACACTGGTCATGTAGCTACCTAAGTTTTAAACATCTGAGTTCCAAATTGCAACCCATGATGGTTACCAAGAGGTATTTTCTGATGGATACCAAGACATACTTTCTGGTAGCAGTGGGAAAATAAGGCATCCTGGGAGGGATTCACAGCATCTAACACACTCAAATAGTTAATGGAGAATGCTGAAGTGATGAAAGTGCCATAAATCTCATCTCCCTGTAAGGCTCAGATGTCTTGCTCTGGGCTGCCAGCATCAGACAGGAATTAGAGGACCAACATCCCCTGTGATTTAGAGAGCTGGCAGATGGGCTCAGGGCGCCAAGCTGAAACCGTGCAGAAAGTTAATGCTCCACGCTTGCTCTACTCTATTATCTGCTGCCACTCACTAAGCAGAGCCCCATTGTCAGGATGGGTGAATGTATCAGGACCAGTTCGATAGCAAGTCAAACAGATTAGTTTAAATCACCTTTAATGCTGGTTTGGGCTAACCTGTCTGACTCTGGATGACAGCAAGTAAGAATGTCTGCTTTGGAGGCAGTAATCACTTACAGGGGTAAAGTAACAACATAAAGAGGCAGTGTGGTAGTTACTTCTGAAATTGCCACAGCCGGCCCCAAAATAATCCTCTTCTACTGTATTTATGCACCTAAGTCATTCTTTTCAACAAAGTGAGCAACAATCAGTCCTGTAAAATAAACCATAATGGAAGGAAGCAATATGAGTCACTTTTACACACTATTGAGAAAAGGAGCAAGATGTTCCACACTGTTCTCAGCATGAAAGGGTTCCAGCAGGCATCATCTGCCCCTTTCTGTAATGCACCAACCACCTGCTCTTGGCCAGAAGCACTCTGAACTCCACAACTACATGAAAAGCATCTCTATGTTAATATTAACTGCAGGCAAAACAGGGCAGAAAAATTTATAATCTGAGGCTAACAGCTATTTACAAGCAAGAAAGAGGAGGATGGGTGCTGATCCCCCTTCTGATGATCCTATTTACATGGAGGAATTTGCCCAAGCGCAGTTCAAACCATACTATACACTAACTGCTGGACCAAGATCTCTGCCGAGCCAGGAATCACCTCATTGACTCAACTCCAGACATGCTTTGTCTGTTCAGCCCAAGAACCTGGAGGTTTGGCTTTTTTGAAGAATGAGAGATGTAACTGGAATGGACAATGCCCTTCATGTGAATACCTAGGGGCCTTTAATGGAAATGAAAGCTATGAATTTGATCTCCCTGTGGCTACAAAGAGCCCATAGTTTTAGTCTTGTAAGCCTGGATGAGTGCACTATCTACTGAAATACTGCATACATTTCAGAAGTCCCAATTCAGCCATTATATTCTGCATGGGCATCACACCAACCATACTTCAGCTGAGCAGGACTGCTAAGGAGATGTACAAAATATCACTTTTCTTGAGGATCCCAAAGACCTTTGGGTTTGAGATGACCTGTGTCATGGAGGAAGCATATTTTAGGAACACAGGAACATTACTGATAAAGTAAGTATGAATCCATTCATGCTGGGTGTGGGATCTTAAACTCCTCTTCTATGCACCTAGAGTCCTGCATTTCATAGAGTCTTCACTTCCAGCACTTTAATGTTTCACAAATGCTTTAATTTTATTTCTTTTTTAAACAGCTTTAGTTGTCATGTTTTAATGCCCTCCCCACCCCCACCCTCCTGGAACAGTTGTAACTTCATGCAAGTAATTGTGAATAGATGTCAATGCCTCAGTTCCAACACAGACTAAAATGGGGGAAATCTGCCTTCAAGTCTAGCAACTGAACATCTGCTTTTGGAGCTGTTTCTTACATAACTCCCACAAGTAGTAGTAGTGTTCTGGTTTTAGGATGAAAATACATCTAAATAAAATTTTACCCAAGAATGAATGAACAGATTTGGGGTAGTACTAGATTAATGTCAGGACCTACTAATAGAGCATGAAGAATTAAAAATTCTTGAAGAATTTGTCTTGGTACAAGAACTAAACCATTAAGAAGTACTTTAATGGCTTTTTAGAACTACCCTAGCAAGACAGCACTGATAGCAATGGGTGTGCACAATGCAGAGGCCACAGACACTCCTGGAAATCCAGGAGGAACATGTTTGGAAATGTGAAATGCAAATCTGAATGAAAGATCTATAAACTTCCATCCTGTACTCAGAGGAAAGCATCTCATAGTGACATCTCAGTCATATTGTCATTTTTCCCTGCTGTGTATTCAGGACAAGAATCTCATTCTAAAATCATTCTGAAATGTATTAGTCAACAAGAGAATTGGTTCTTACACCACAAGAGCCAAGATTCCACCTCTGAAGCTACCAGCAACAGATCTGTTAACTGTCCCTGACACATAGTCCCTTGGTTTCATATAAAACTTCAGCTTATATTAATTCTGAGATTTGCTAAAACTGAAAAACATGAGAGGAGTTTCTCTAGAGACTTCAAGACAGAGTGAGTGACTCTTGCTGCAGATAAGCAAATCTTTCTTCTACGTGAGCAAGTACCAGAAGGCTAATTAATCCTTAAGCATAATCATAACTCACCCAACCAAAAAAGCAAGGTCAAACAATGAGTTTGTAATCACTGAAAATTGTATAGGATTATGTAATGCACTGCCATTGCCTTCAGGCTTTGCATTTTCTGATTGCAAAGGCACAGGTGAGGTGTCCTACAAATCAGGAAAGCCTTTGCCAACAGAAGGACCTACATTCTTAAATCTGCACATTGCAAACCCAAATGCTTCTCCTTTGTTGCTTATTGACATTTTCCCATTAAAAGTTAGAAATATTACTGTCACAAGAGAAGAAAAAATGAATACATAGGAAAAAAAGCAGGAAAAATAACAATACAGAGTGATTTAAAATGAAACATCATCGCTACCACTAATTGCTCTCTGAATCTGAATGGGTAAAACTCTAAGATTATCAACAAGACTCGGTACAGGTAGAACAATAAAACCTAATTATTTCTCACAAAGCAGGTCATTCCATTTAAAACAGAGGAAAGCTAACAGCAATAAAACCTATGCCATTAACAATTAGTCTTCTGCACACACGATTAGACTCACAGAGATAAAGAAGCCTCTGGATTTAATGATGAATCCTGTACTTCTGACTGAGCTCAATATTCCCTACTAATTATGCTGAAAGACCTTGTGGTACTTAAATGTATTTAGGCAACAAAATATGATGCTGTCTCTAGAGATTCACTATTAACACTTAACATTTATTGTAAGGTGCTAAACTACACTGTGAATTAATATTGCCATTTAGGGCTATTTCTTTTGTATGTTGGGTTCTTTTTAGGTCACTGTGAAGACAAACTTGACAACAAAGTTTTATGAGCTGTTTGTTACTTACAAGCCCTCAATTATGAGCTGTATATAGGTGCTACCCTTAAACAAATTCAGTAGAACTATGTTACCTTGGCACAAAAGAATCAAGTGCTTCAGGAGGATGGATTGAGTAGAAGAATCATAGAATCATAGAATCAACCAGGTTGGAAGAGACCTCCAAGTCATCCAGTCCAACCTAGCACCCAGCCCTATCCAATCAACTAGACCATGGCACTAAGTGCCTCATCCAGGCTTTTCTTGAACACCTCCAAGGACAGTGACTCCACCACCTCCCTGGGCAGCCCATTCCAATGGCAAATCATAGAACGGTTTGGGGTGAAAGGGACCTTAAAGACCATCTAGTTCCAACCCCACTGCCATGGGCAGGGACACCTTCCACCAGACCAGGCTGCTCAAGGCCCCATCCAACCTGGCCTTGAAGACCTCCAGACAAGGGTCATCCACAGCTTCCCTAGGTAACCTGTTCCAATGTCGCACCACTCTCATTGTAAAAATTTTCTTCCTAACATCCAGTCTAAATTTGCCCTCTTCCAGCATAAAACCATTAACCCATCTTCTATCACTACAAGCCCGTGTAAAGAAGTTTCTCCCTAGATTTCTCATAGGCCCCCTTGGGCCAGCTCTACCAAAGCCAAGAACAAATCAGATTATGCTTGATATAGAAGGTGATCAGAAAACAGAAAAAAAAACCCAGAATTAATCTTTAAGTAAATAACATTCTAATGGCAAAGCAGTGTTAAATACTGCTATTATGTAGAATCATAGAATGGTCTGGGTTGGAAGGGACCTCCAAGGGTCATCTAGTTGAACCCACTCCACAGTAAGCAGAGGCATCCCCAACTAGATCAGGCTGCCCAGAGCCCTGTCGAGCCTCACCTTGACTATCTTCAGGAAAAGGGTCTCAACCACCACCCTGTGCAACCTGTTCCCAGTGTTCCACTACCCTTATGGTAAAGAACTCATTCCTAACATTCAATATAGAGTACTCAACCTGCCATGGTTGCTTATCTTCCATTCTGTCACTTGGTTTGCAATATATATTACTTCTTTTTCCTTTTGGAAAAGATGAAAACCAAATCCTTTCTCTTAAAACAAAACAAAAACCCTCCATAACTGAATTATTAAGCTAATGAGACCTACAGGAGGGGGGAAGAAAGTTTTAGTCTGTGAAAAAAAAACACTAATATTTAACTTACACTAATGACAATGCTTCTCAGCTACACTGTGCCTTAAGACCTTTCAATCAAATCAGTCATATGTATTCTACAGATTAATATGCACTTGCCACTATGGATTTGCTTCCTGGCATAAAAAGCATATCCCCACACAGAGTGCTCTGTGTCTGGTACTTCAAGTCTCTTGAGAAGCACACAAACATCTACCCAGAAGAATGTTCCTAGCTGGATGTATCACAGGATCACAGGATGTTAGGGGCTGGAAAGGACATCCAGAGATCATAGAGTCCAACCCCCCTGCCAGAACAGGATGATAACCTAGTGCAAGCCACACAGGAACTCATTCAGATGGGTCTTGCAAGTCTCCAGAGAAGGAGACTCCACAACTTCTCTGGGGAGCCTGTCCCAGTGCTCTGTGACCCTTACAGTAAAGAAAGAAGTTCTTTCTCATGTTGAAGTGGAATTTCCTGTGCTGTAGTGTATATCCATTCCCCTTCTCCTGTCACAGGGTGCAACTGAGCAGAGCCTGTCCCCTCCCTCTTCAACCCCAGCCCTCAGATATAGAATCATAGAATCAGTCAGGGTTGGAAGGGATCACAAGGATCAGCCAGTTCCAATCCCCTTGCCATGCCCAGGGACACCCTATCCTAGATCAGGCTGGCCAGAGCCTCCTCCAGCCTGGCCTTAAACACCTCCAGGGATGGGGCAACCCCTTCCAGGCTTTCACCACCCTCATGCTGAAGAACTTCCTCCTAACACCCAGTCTGAATCTACCCATTTCTAGCTTTGTTCCATTCCCCCCAGTCCCATCACCACCTGACATCCTAAAAAGTCCCTCCCTAGCTCTCCTCCAGGCGCCCTAAGATGCTGAAAGGCCACCTCAAAGCCTTCTCCTCTCCAGACTGAACAACCCCAACTCCCTCAGTCTCTCTCCATAGGAGAGGTGCTCCAGCCCTCTGATCAATCTCATGGCCCTTCTCTGGACATGTTGCAGCACATCCATATCCCTCTTGTAATAGGGACTCCAGAACTGGATGGAGTACTCCAGGTGAGGTCTCACTGGTGCAGAGTAGATCTGGTGCTCCTTTATCTCCTGTAACTTCATTTCTGTCTAAACACGGAAGAAGAGCAGGAGCAAGCTGTTTAGCTTAGTAAACAGCTACACAAGGCATGATGAGTTAGTTCACATTTATAAATGGGTTATTCTTATAAACATTTATTAGATCCCCTTGAAGTCTTCTCTTCAACAGACCAAAAAGCCCCAGGTCCCTCAGCCTCTCCTCATAAGGCAGTGCTCCAGTCCCTTAATCATCTTCGTAGCCCTCCAGTGGACTCTTTCAAGTAGATCCCTGCCCCTTCTGAACTGAGGAACCCAAAACTGAATGCAATATTCCAGGTGAGGTGTTACCAGGGCAGATGAATGCATATCTTACACACACATCCACCCATGTGTACATAGCCCAAATAAGCTCTCTCTTTGAGTCTTCCCTGTTAATGATGCTCAGAAACCTCATTCTCTTTTGTGGCTGGCTGGCTCTGGTTTCTAATTTGCAACAGCTGATGAATTTGCTCACAACTAACAGATCGCTTCACAGAATGCCGTGTGGGAGAGAAAACAGGCACAGCACTGCTCAAATGGCACGGACAGGGGCAGAAGTATTTTTACCAGCTTCACAAAAATTGATGCTCTCCAACTGCAAGTAAAACCAGAAATGTGAACAATTCAATCAAAATGAATCGCTGCGTTTGGGGAATATAAGTCTCTGCAGTCCCCATTCTAAACTGTTGCAAAGAAACAGATTTTGGTAATTCTGAGTAGACAAAACTTAATTTTAACAGCTAGAGAAACTGTGGTGGCTCTTCCTTATCACAAATTAAAGTGTACTTACTCATGTGTGAACAATGAAATGAAGGCTTCAAGGAGACCTTGTAGTAGCCTTACAGCATCTGAAGAAGGCCTACTGGAGGTTGGGGGAGGGACTGTTTACAAGCTCTTGTAATGACAGGATGAGCAGTAAAGGGTTTAAACTGGCAGAGGGGAGATTTAAACTACATGTTAGGAAGAAGTTCTTTATAGTGAGGGTGGTGAAACACTGGCACAGGTTGCCCAGGGAGGTTGTGGATGCTCCCTCCCTGGAGATGTTGTAGGCCAGGTTGGATGAGGCCTTGAGTGACTTGTTCTAGTGGGAGGTGTCCCTGCCTATGGCGGAGGGTTGGAACTGGATCATCTTTGAGGTCTTTTCCAACATAAACCATTCTATGATTGGCCCAGCAGTGACAGTACAGGAAGATCTTATAGCTGCCTCCCAGCACCTGCAGGGCTCCTACAGGAAGACTGGAAAAGGACCTTTCATAAGGTTGTTTAGTGACAAGACAAGGGGGAATGGTTTTAAAGTAAGTAGGTCCAGACTGGATCTTAGGAAGAAATTCTTCAGTACAAGAGTGGTGAGACTCTGGAATAGGCTGCCCAGGAAGGTTTTGGATATCTCCTCCCTGGGGCTGTTTAAGGCCAGGTTGGATGAGGCCTTGAGCAGCCAAGTCCAGCCAAGAAGCATCCTTGCCCATGGAGGGGGAGGTTGGGGAAGATGATCTCTATCGTCCTTTCCAACCTAAGCCAGTTTATGATTCTATGACTCTATGACACAATGCAACTACAAAAATCTGTGCTAGTTCACGAAGCAGCTGGTACTGGCCACAGCAAGAGACAGCATGTTCTTCTATAGGTCTCATGGGCCTGCTCCTTAAGCATCACCTTTGAAAATCTGCCTATGATCATTGGAGCTACTGAGTGCTACCAGCAGAATGGGCATCTGCTGATGTGCCCAATCTGCATAAACAATAGTGCTTCTCTGTTTTGCAAGTGCATCTTTTCAGCAGCTCAGGAGTTCATTCAAGGTTGTAATCCACTTTATGCTTCCATTGAGACAAGTATTTAAGTTTGTTCTTTTCCTCAGAAATGTCATTACATTCTGTATATTCCAGCAGTGCATGCAGCCAGCAGTGTATTTCACTCTGTAGGTTTTACTGGGTTCCACACGACGGAACCACTCTGAGCAGTACTGTCATCTCTATCAAAGCACTGCATTAATAGGTAAGAGTAGGTAGCTCAGACTGATGCCGGCAGAGCCTCTAAAACTTGATTCCTCTCATCAAATTCAACAGTGCTGGTAAGATTGTCAGGTCAATCCTGGTGTAAACCCAGCATTATGAGGGACACTTTCCTGCCAATATGCAGAGGCAAATGAGGGCAGGAATGACTACGATATTCCAGTCTGACTTTCAAGGGAGGAATTCTACTGGCTTGCTAATGGTCATTGCAGAGTTCTACCAATGCAAGGCAGAAATCTCAAGTGTATTAATTAAACTCATGTTTAGCTCCTCCAATCACAAAGCTAGATCTGTTGTTGCTTAAATGCTTCATTGAAACTTTCTTCTGCACTTGTGTCAGCATAAAGCTCTAATAACATTCTTTAGGCAGTACTTGGAAACTTGGTATTATTGTAGGGGTTAATTTCAGCATAGTGTTGGGAAATACATCAAATAAAGCATAAAGCATCTTCAACCCCTGCTTTGCACTGCCTTTTCCAATAGTGCAGTCCTATTGCCAGTGGGTGTAAGGTTGCCTGGCTTCACATAGGCAGCGATGCTTCCACGCCTGTCATCCAAATGGTGTCAGGGAAAGCACTCCCCTCACAGACACACCCTTCCCTGACACAGAACCACCTTTCCCTGACACAGAACCACCCTTCCCTGACACAGAACCCTTTGACTCGCAGACCTTAGTGCAAGCTGCTGCCAGATTGCCAGATGACCTGCTCCGCTTTTTTTCCAACGTTTCACAAGACAAGATGAGACAGACAAAGGGATCCTCATTCAGATGATATGAATCACCATTCATTGCCAGAAGCATATCCACTCAGCTCATGTTCTTAAAGGCATGCTAAACAAAATTTATGTTTTGTTACTATACAGGCAAAATGGCAATCCCACTTTATTGGCAACAATTCGTTACCTTTGTCTCACAAATCAGAAGTACTTCACAAAAGAAGCTGACAGAGATAAAAGAAGAATCAAGTCAAATTTCTGTATTGTCAAAGTTGGAAGCCATAAGCGACAAATAATCCTCAATTCATTTGCTGGATTTCTTCCCCTTTCCTCTGGAGGTATTTAAATATGTTTCCACGTCAACCATCTTTCATTGCTGCACTTTATATACAGGAAATTCTTTATCGCTGTATAAAGTCAAACTGGCTTTGAACAAAATCCTTCCATTGATCATCTAGCCTGCTTTTGACTGAGAATCTGTTCTGCAACTCGGGCAGGATTGCTTGATTATGATTGTGAATTAAAACCTGGGCACGTACATCATCCATTTCTATTCTGCACAAGTATGTGGTAAAACAGAAATTGAAAACATGAATATATCAATTTTCCAATGCGAGTCAAAATCATAATGAGTCGTTAACAGCCACAAGAAACTCACTGACTCATCCCACATAGATGTGTGCAGACCTTTTGGAGCAAGGAATCTGAAGAGGGACAACCCAAAGAAGAACCTTCAATCATTGGTTTACACCAAGTTGTGCATCAAAACACTTTGGATAAAATCTAAAAGGAAATGTCATTGCTCTCAACCTTCTCAGCACCTTTCATAGCCCCTGGTGTCCAAATTGTTTTCAGTCAGTTCAGCACATCTCTAGTGTATAATTTGTTTTATTCAGTGGAATTTCCTGTCAGGCCTTGTCACATCAGTGCCAGAATGGCTCATTGCCTTTAAGAGATACAAAACAGTCTACGGTAAAGGGAAAATGTCAGAGAACACCACAGTAATAGCTCACAAAGTGCAAAGGGAAACATTCACAAGGAAAAACTATCTCTGAACTCCACAAAAACATAAACTTCAAGAGATGGAGAGATTATTTGGTATTGCAACGAGACACAAAATGTATAGCAAGAGCTGGTTCCATCACAATAGAAAGCAAAAGGCATTTCATATATATCCTTATTGGGATAAATGGAGGAATATACAGCGAGAGTTTCTCAGACTCAAATTTAGCACAGAAAGCATACTGCATGCAAAGAGGTTAGCTTGCTTCTGGCTCAGCATGAGTGGAAAAGGTAAATTCCTAGGCAAGTCATACTGCTGTCATCTACATCCCACCTTAACCCGCATCTCCTGGCATATCTCAACTTTCAAACTCAATTTGTTGAACAATGTAACAATCAAATAGTGAAATATTTTATTTTCTCTCCCAAATCATAGAATAATTTCCTAGAACAGAAAAAAATCCCCAGTTTTCAGTCTGCAACAGCAACACAGCCTAATAACCCGAGTTTATCTAGGTTAGAAACAGCAGCTTTATACCACAGAATTGATTGGGTGAAGGTCTGCAGACAGAAAATCAAATTGGATTATGATGTTTCCTTCTGATCTCTTACAGTATGATTCAGCCCTCAGCTTTGGTTTGCACATTGTGTTTGGCTGAAAACCATTTATATCTGTATTAACACTACTGGTCTGTGTCTTCCTTGCTGTTGGTAAAGCTCTGTAATTTCAAGGAAACATGAGGCACAGTTTCTCTTAAGTTAGCTTAGTACTGAAGAAATACTTTGGAAGAGCCTGTGCAATGCTGGGCTAAATAAATCTGCACTACTAATTCATGGTCAATTTCTTTATTGTCCAAGTTGGACATGAGAGTATTCACTCAATAATTTAGTAGTTCAATATCTGATCAAATGTATGGCTTCAGACAGAGGCAGGCAGTTTGTGATAAACCTTAACAGTAAACTTTAGCTGTTATTCAGGAGACAAAGGCATTAGTCCCGTGATAGTCTGCTTGTGCATGGCATGGTGGAATAGGATACAATATGCCAAAAAAAAAAAGAAGGAAAAGGATGAGAATGGGAGTTTTTATAGCAGACAGAGAGAAATCAAACAGTCAGACAAGGGAGGGGTTCACCTGTGCACACTGCAGGGCTCCCCTCCATTCTGAGGAGACCTAACTTTGATGGCACACAAAGAAATCAGAAATAAGCAGACAAGGTGAGGCTAAGGTCAAGATAATGAAGAAACAGGAGGTTTTTTTGTCACTGTGAGAGGCATTAAGAGCCCAGAAGAGGAAAGTGAGGCATGGTTTGATTCCACAGAGGTTGTAAAGGAAAGAACAGATGGGATTTGGCAAGCCTGATCACAGGAAAGAAGAGAAATATTTGAGCACAACCTGAGGTTGAAAACAGTGTGATAAACAGGCTAGAAAGTGCTGACCTCAGTGCCATGTCAGAGCCTCCCATTAGCTGAAATACAGCACTGGCATTAAAGAAGTCCCTATTTTCCCAATTAGAAGTCCAAGGCTGTAAAAAAAGCTTGCTAAGGAAATGTAGGGAAATTTCATGACATGGTAAAGGATAAGTTCAGTCTCATAAAATCTATACAGTTATGTTAAAAGAATATTCACAAATGTTCTGGCAAAGCAGAAGAAACAACTCCCTGGGATTCTTGTACAGCATTCAGCTTCTAAACAGTCATGCAGCTGGGTTAGGTTTTTTATCAGGATCCATCATACAAGGCACCAGTTAACCTCCTGTGGGCACACACATTTCCAAGTGAAACATGCACCAAATCACCCAGAACATGACAAGATCATTTGGCACTTTTCATAAGAGATCAAGAGAGAAGGGAAAAAAAACCCCAAACCAACCCACAACACAACAAAATAAAGCTCCCTGCCTTCACTTCAGGCATCTCAACGTGGCTGTTCTTGGACACTGTCCCAAAGAAGGGCATATGCCAAGGGAGCTCAGAGCTCTGCGAGGGAGAATTATCCCAGATTTATATTTCTTTAATTCCTGCTCTAAAGCAAGGTGATGCAGAAATCCCACTGGGCACCATAAGGAGTGAGGGAGTGAGACAGAAGTCAGCATTCATTTGCTTTAAAGAAGAGGAGCATTTTCTTGGTGGCATCCCCAGGTTCAAATGTATCTAGTTAGGGGTTTGCTTTTGAACTCAGGCAGCAGCCCAGACAAGCGCAAGCTTCCCCTGCTGGGACAGCTTGCACATTCCATTTTGCTGGGATAATTGGCTTTGAGCTACTCTAATTGTAAAAAAAAAAAAAAAGAAAAGTCATCTTCTCATCTTCATTTTCATCAAGTGTCAGTAACTCCTGCCTGTCAGGTTCACTAGACCTGGGAATATGCTACGCTTGCATATTTAAAACTATTGAGTGAGTGTGTCAACACAGTTTACTAATTTAGCCATTTCTGTCCTCATATCTCTACAGAGCTCTTCTGGCTGCCTGCTGTAATTAGGAGCTGTCAAGTGTGTCTCACTTTGTCTGTATCTTGTGTCATATTAACAGCAACTTACTTTAACTGATTCTTGATCAAAATCATCACCGGAGATCCCACACATCATCTTTTATTATGTTGGTGATATGGACAGTGGCACTGAGTGCACTCTCAGCAAGTTTGCTGATGACACAAAGCTGTGTGGTGCAGAAGACACATTGGAGGGCAGGGATGCCATCCAGAGGGACCTGGACAGGCTGGAGAGGTGGGTACAAGCCAACCTCATGAGGTTCAGCAAGACCAGGTGCAAAGTCCTGCATATGCAGGCAACCTCAAGCACAAATACTGGCTGGAGAGCAGCCCTGAGGAGAGGGACCTGGGGGTGCTGGTGGACAAGAAGCTCAACAGGAGCCAGCAGTGTGCTCTTGCAGCCCAGAAAGCCAAACAGAGCCTGGGCTGCATCAGGAGAAGTGTGGCCAGCAGGGCCAGGGAGGTGATTCTCCCCTTCTACTCCACTCTGGTGAGACCCCACCTGGAGTACTGCATCCAGTTCTGGAGCCCCGATTACAAGAGGGATGTCCTCTGCTATGAGGACAGACTGAAAGAGTTGTGGCTGTTCAGTCTGGAGAAGAGGAGGCTTCAAGGTGACCTTATTGCAGCCTTCCAGTATCTGAAGGGAGCCTACAAAAAAGCTGGGGAGGGACTTTTTAGGCTATCAGGGAGTGACAGGACTGGGGGGGAATGCAGCAAAGCTGGAGGTGGGGAGGTTCAGGCTGGATGTGAGGAGGAAGTTCTTCAGCATGAGAGTGGTGAGAGCCTGGAATGGGTTGCCCAGGGAGGTAGTTGAGGTCCTATCCCTGGAGGCGTTTAAGGCCAGGCTGAATGAGGCTGTAGCCAGCCTGATCTAGGGTAGGGTGTCCTTGGGCATGGCAGGGGGTTTGGAACTAGATCATTCTTGTGGTCCCTTCCAACCCTGACTGATTCTATGATTCTATATGCATACTGCAAGCTACTAAGCTACCTCACTGGGATAGAAAGATGACCTTTTAGATTCTCTAATAACGACAGCTGCCACGTTTGTTAAATCTGCTGGCACTGAACTGCACAACATGCAATTCAAATTTGGTGTGTGGCATTAACTCTTCATCATTATGTATCATTCTATAGATTCTTGGCATTTCTTCCAAGACATAGCTTCAAAAGATAAAAAAAAATCTACCATAAAATAGGGTGCTCAGCCTAATGAGAAAAGGCTGTCTTCATAACATTGTTTATATATTGCTTCATTATTCATTTTTTTTATAGGCACCTTATTAAAATTGGAAAACAGAGGCAGAAAGACAATAAAAAAAAAGCTTCATAACCACAGTTAGCTTTTCATTTTTCTGTGCCAATTTCTTTGAAATACTGAAACCCTGGAGAATACTGTTTGTCAAAACCAAGTACAACAAATCATTTTTATATTTAAAATTTCATCTCCCTTCTTTGCTTAAGGAATGTAGCACTCCAAATATTTCGTGCAAAGTGAGAAGACCTATTATTCAGAGTTATGGCTTTCTGAGGTCTACTCTTCATTGCACATCATATGACCAAGAGGACAGCTGCAGGAAATTGCATTAAGAAAATGAAGGATTGCAGTGTAATATGGGTATCCAAAGAATATGTTCCTTGCACATAGGTCTTTAAAGTCTAGCATCTACAGAGAGCTAATGGTCTGTGAGTAAATTAGTGCCATGAACATCTTTTGCATCATATTACCCCAGGGAGACCTTAGACCTACTAACTTCATCACATGAAAGATATATTAAATGCATTCTGACCACTGACTGTCAGGTTTATACTTGTCAAAACTGCCTTAAACACCAAGAAATTCTAGACAGGGTTTTGATCTCAATGACTGTCCTGTAGAAATTGCCTTTACTTAATCTTGTCTTTGAGAAATGCAACTCATAGCAAGAGCATTCATCATCATCAAGACAGGACAATATTTTTTGTCTGTTACATGTCACTAATTATACAAATTTGGGTTTTTTTCTACATAGGAATAAAACTTCTGCTATCAGTGTATTGAATACCACACACTAAGTACTTTATCCTGTGTTCACTCCAGTTGGTGACCTGTCCCTTATTTTCCAATGTGACCAGTTACTGAGACCTTCCATTAAATTTTGTTGTAATGTATTGTATCTTCTGTTTCTGAACTACCCTTTTCTCAGCTAGTGGGAAAGCAAACGGCAGTGCACGACTGGGAGAACAAAACAGGAAGAGTCTAGGAGGAGTGAAGAAAGCAGAACAAAGGGAACAGGTAATGCATTGTCAGGAGAGAAAGAAGACTGTCAGATTTCTTTCATTTTGAGCAAGCAATGGGGAGCAGAACATGTGGATGTAGTAAAAGAGCTAAACACATTTAAATACCATTTTATAAGGTTGAGCAATAAACAGCAGCTGAAAGTGAAGTATTCTGTAATGAGATGTAATGAAATGTATGTGTCAATTATCTCTGTCATGTGGAGAAGCAGCAAAACCCAACCAAACAACAACCTCATCTACAGCAGCACAGAAGCTACAGACTGCCTTATGGAGTCAGTAGCTGTGAGCACAGCACACTCAAGCTGTCTGAGAAACTTGGGCTTGAAAGTAACCCCAGGTTTCAGTCTCACCCTGCATGTCACAACCAGGAGGATCACAGCGGTGATGCCTCAGCTGGTGGGTGATGGCAGATGCTGCACGGCACATCACTTACACACAGCCCTTCGGGAATGAGCACCGAGACCTCGGTGCTCAGCCTCACTCTATCTCTGCAGTACTGTGACAGCTTACGAGAGGTGATGGAGGTGAGACTCAAGAGACTAAAAAACAGCCACTTACCAGAAGTAGGGAAGAGGAAGAAACTGATTTATTAAAAGAATGGTGGAAGCTAACTGGAAGTGTCTCTAACTGAAAGTCACCACAAGTATCTCCTTTTTTAGGGACAAATAGGATAGGCTTTAATCATACCTGAAAATGCCCTTGCAGAACTGTACCTGCTTCCTCTGGATAAAATAAAGACCAGAGTATTGCCTGATAAAAAATATCAAGTCATGCCTTGGGTTACCAGAGCTTTTAGCTTATGCATAACTTTGGAAAGAAAATACTTGATGTGTCTGCACTTAACACTGATATTCAGGAACCGCATCCTGGGATCATTAATTTTGTCTTCACTGCAGCTGTCAATATAGTCCTTAACACACAATTTCAGCTGCAGATGTACCTAAGTGTGAAATGTAAAACAACATAGAGAGGACAAAGATGACCTTTCACTTATTTCACAGGGCACCAGAAATTCCTGGACAGTAAAAAGAGTGAATTCAACTTGTGAACTCAGATGCCAAATCTGCAGCCTGCTTCCTACCCCAAGAGTAGTTTGTTTTGTTTATGAAATCACCCAACCTGCTAGAAACACTGATAAAAGACTGAGACTCCAATGTTGTTTACAGTGGTACTGAGGTAACAATCCTAGAGCTCATAACTGCTTTTAGGAAATAGCTTGTTTCATAGAAAATTTGTCAGGAGGTGCCAATTAATATTCATCAAAACATCAGGCTTCTTTCCATTCTCCTTTTAAAGCGGGAACACCAACCATGAAGTCTCAGTGTTACCTTGCCAAAAGCAAAAAATCTTGTCTTTTTGTCTATTTTTCCTAGCATATAAAATGCTCTTCAGTATACAAAACACTTTCTCTGAACTCTTCAAAAATTAAAAATTTATATGACTTTGCATAACTTTGTTGGGGGATAGCCAGGTTCATACTGGTGATTAAATTTGATAGGAAAGAACCCCACAGCCCTAACTGAAATAGTTAATCCAAGACAGCAATTATGCTTAGACAAAGAGTTTAAATGCTTTTCTGAAAGGTATTCAATAGTTAGGGATCATTTTGTATGTGACATGTTTAACAAATACCATTCTTCAGGAGTACCATAGCAGCAGGTTGTCCACGAGAACATCAAAGAAGAGAAATTCACATATCACAGAACAGAGCATGTCACCTAGTCTAACCCCCCTGCTAAAGCAGGTTCACCTAGACATGGCTTAGTCAATTGCACCAATAGGGGCAGAATTAACCTGGCAGAGTGAACACTATATGCTTAGATTCAACTACCTGAAGGGAGGCTGTAGCCAGGTGGGGGTTGGGCTCTTCTGCCAGGCAACCAGCAACAGAACAAGCGGACACAGTCTCAAGTTGTGCTGGGGGAGGTATAGGCTGGATGTTAGGAGGAAGTTCTTGCCAGAGAGAGTGATTGGCATTGGAATGGGCTGCCCAGGGAAGTGTCGGAATATCCCTCCCTGAAGGTGTTAAAGAAAAGCCTGGATGGGGCACTTAGTGCCATGGTCTAGCTGATTGGACAGGACTGGGTGCTAGGTTGGACTGGATGATCTTGGAGGTCTCTTCCAACATGGTTGATTCTGTGAAACAATGTAAGGCTTCAGCTATCTGAGCACTTTTCGCAGCCTTTTATGACAAGGAAATAAGAAAACAACGACAACAACAAAAAATCTCTTCTAGCCACGAAGACCACTCTCAGTAAATAGTTTAAAAGCACTGGCTGTGGAAGTGAAATAATTCTCCATATTTTCTTACCTAGTATTGTCTTAGAAAGTATTACGCAGAGCCAAGAAACTTGGATGAAAGAAAATTTCCTCTATTTTTTCCAGAGCTTCACCCACAGCCAAAGAAAAGGAAAGCAGTGGGAATGGAAATGATAAATTAAGGTCCCCTTAATCCAGCTGTGCATGCCTGCCAATGCCATTGCGTGCAGTGGTCCCAGGCACTGCTATGACACAGTAGAGGAGCTACAACAGAATATCAGAAAAGGTAACTGTACCACAGAGCTAGGAACAGCTATGCAATCCATTTCTCCACCTCACAGACTCCACACTCTGCTATTTGTGGGCTTTGCAGATGCTACTTCAGCTACTGCAGTACCACTGAACTAAAAATGAATATATAAAAACCCAGGGAGAGACAGAGAGAAAAAGAACAAGTGCTGATCTTCCCACTTTTCTGTGAGGAAACATGACACAGCAGAGTCTCATGCTAAATCCTTTATCTTCATGCTAAGGTCTTCTGACATTTTAAATATCAGCCATAATGATTAACATCTCTCCTTAAAGCCAGAAGCTAAAATCCGCCAGTCTGCCACACACAGCGACACCTTTAAACACTCACACACTTCAGCAGTTACTAATTTTCCAATCCAGTACCTGGACATGACATTTTGACAAGTTTGCAAAGGATTTGCTAAACTACTTATTACTTCAATGTACAAAAACTATACTTTTTTTTTTTGCAATGGATGCATTTTCTATGTGATTTTCTGAAGTAGCTTTCTCATTGCTCTGCTTTTTCATGTGCCAAAAGAGTCTAATGATACTTGCAGCGTTCAGGCGACTTAGAACATCCAGTGACTTCAACATAACTTTGAATAAAAGCAAACTAGCTTCTGTCCAAGTTCTCTTAAACCATACAGCTCTTGGGCAAATCTCTAATGCAGATCAAGAAGGGGTAATGAGTTCAAACTGGCAGAGGGGAGATTTAAACTATATCTTAGGAGGAAGTTCTTTACAGTGAGGGTAGTGAAACACTGACACAGGTTGCCCAGGGTGGTTGTGGACGCTCCCTCCCTGGAGGTTTTCAAAGCTAGGTTAGATGAGGCCTTGAGCTGCCTGTTCTAGTGGGAGGTGTCCCTGCCTATGCCAGGGGGTTGGAACTAGATCATCTTTGAGGTCCCTTCCAACTTAAACCATTCTATGATTCTAAGAATTTGCAATGATGCGGTGATTTCAGACAGACACCACTGGAGCTAACTACTGCTTTGGACAGAACAGGAATAGAGCCTGAAGCAGCTTTGAGCTTGATAGATCTCTCCATTACAAACACCACCACTGAAAAAACAATGCCGTGGGTGCTTTAACAAAAAGGTAAAGACATGACAATGGGAAAAAAAGTCCTTGGAGGTGAATGTAATCAGGCTGTGTGAGGGAGCTGCCACTGCTTTTACACATGCAGCTTCATAGGGAAGGTGAAAGGTCTGCCCAATACTATTGGCACCTACTAAATTAGTTATAGAAAACAGATTCTAATCTGATTAACTCAGAGCTCCTATATATTATTATTCATTCTCCCTGAAGTTGTCCTAGGTCAAGTGATTGTTTCCCCATTATCAGAATAATGATAGGTTGTTCTATAGACCTGATACGTTCCTCTGAAGAATCTAAGAAGCATTTTATCATCTTGAAGGTAAACTGGGTCGTGTGTTAGCGCTGGTAAAAACCACAGGTTGACTTAATAAGGCAACAAGGAAAACTAGAATCACTCACAGTGGGGTAGCATTAAGCAGGTATTGTTAGCTCAAATGTTGGCAGTATAATTATTATGCCATGCTAAGATAGACTCGACACTGCACAAACATCACATTTCCCCAGCAGATTTTACAAAGTCTTTGAACTTGCAGAGGTAGGAGAAATGGAGATTAAAAACGCCCTGCTAGAAGTCATATAGTGGATCAAAAGCCCTGGGAAACAGGAATGGTACTCAGATTTAAGCTTAGCTCAGGAGTTCACTTGTTGACTCAGCATCCTTATTTGAACCACAGGTCTGGTCCACGTGTATTACTGTTCACCTGGCAACAAGGCAATGTTCCACAGGCAAAAATGTTATCTCAGAGGCATTTAAGTGCATCTCAAATCACTCTAAAGTGATACCAGAAGAATTCAGCCCTTACCTTTTTAGGAAGTTAGTATCATTCTAGCCCACAAAGCTCTCCCTTTTGCCTCAGTCATAGGTTATGTGTTTTGGAATGCAACACTACTCCTCATAAACAGAAATTAAAGGCAGTACATATTACAAGCTTCCTTCCCTGGAAAAGAAAACCACCCAAGCAACCAAAACAATCCTCAAACAATTAATGTTACACTACATAAGTCTTGGAAAAATGAAGGTATTTTTAACTGATATATGGCTTATTTCCTTGAACTTCCTGAAAAGATGTTGGTTCATGTATCTGAGTATATGATCTATACATATTATCTGATACCAGTGACATTTTTTGTGTAGGTATTTTTCATTTGAGAAATGGGATGTTGGGCTGGGAGTCTGCAGCCACATCCCATTTGCTAACAACACTCAGGATCTGGTCAAGAGCAAGATCTGTACTGGCATCAGAGGTATTCATTGTAGGTTTGAGTTCTTCCCAAAAGTATATCAAAACACACTCAGCTATTACAGTTTATAACTACAATTCAGGATCCTAACTGAATTTAAACGTTTTCTTCCCTCTCTTCCTGTCTGTCAAACAAATGAGTTTGGTTAGTTCAGTAAAACATACCAATATGTTAAATGTGATCATCAGGACTCAAAGTCCAAGGCATATAATAACTGCATTATGACCGTGGAAATAATGCATTTATAAAGTACACAATGACAAATCTCATTTGTTATTTATTTTTTACAAGGGCTTTTAATTACCTTTTTTTAAATCATATTTTTTAAACTACATTTTTCCTTTATAGAGTTCTAGCTTATTTTAACACACTGCAGAGGGATGGCAGCCTTAGCCCATACAGCAGGTATGAAGCAGCTACTACACAAGCAAGAAGAAAAGGTATTAGAGCTTGAAAATACAAAGATATCATTATAGAATTATTTTTATGACACAACTGATCAATTAATCACATCCCCACAGCTGGCCAGGACATTTGTAGTAGACAGAAATGGTCCAAGAGTCATTGAATGGAAGTGTCTCATCCCAATCCTGACACAAGTTGTTTTAGAAAGAAATAATCCACACAGTGCCAAGGAAGTTACTGGATCTGTGCCCACACTCTTTCATTTTGGAGCTTGGCATTTTTAATAGGAGCATATTGATTTTTGTAGAGCTATAAGGTCAGACATAGATGGGCTTTTTATAATACTGAGTACGACTCTTTCGACAAACAGCCAGGACTCTTCCAGAAGACCTCAAGGATTGCAAGGAAACAAGTAAAATAGGAGATCTCTTGGGTGTAAACGCGCTCACCGTTAGCAAGAAGAGATTGCTGCTTTACTTGCTCTAAACCGACTCCAGGAGCATTTGCACTGCAGGCGGAGTGCGTCCCTCTCAGCCGTGCTCCCGGGTGCCATCTGCTGCTCTAGTTTCACATTGCAGCCCCTGTGAGGAATAGCCTCTGCAGATAGCCTTTATCATTGCACTCAGCTAAGAGCAGGAGGGTGGCGAGGGGGGTGGTGGGGTGGATAGCGCAGAACAACAGTGCTAAACTGTTGCTTTAGTCTAGGCTAAATGAAACTTGGAGTCTTTCCAGTAGCGGTTCTCGAGCATTGCAAATCCATGTAACAGCACATGTCGCACCTTCTGCAATGCAAAAACATTACAGATGACCTTAGCCACTTTGGACCAAGATTTAACTCTGTCCTACCTGAAATCTTTTAAAACACAACTTCAGAAGCAAATAAAGAGTCTGATATCCTTAAATGTAATTTCAGACCCCGACATTCTCCTGCTGTACTTCAAACAAGGCTTTTGTTGTGTCTTTTGTTCATTTAAGGCTTTGGTGCCTAGCTTGAAGGCCAAGCTACACAGAGGGTTTGGCAGGCACATTATAATGCTCCAGCACCCAGACAGAACAGAAGTGATTTCGCTTTTCCTCTACATAAATAGATTAATGCTCCTGTATTTCTCCACTTTCCTTTAAAAGTGAAAGTTCCCTAAAAATAAAGGTCAAAGGTGTCAGGTAGAATTCTGTTTAGACAGGCAGCGTCAGGCCTGGTATCTCTGTTGCCTTTTATGCTGAAGTCAATAGGAATTTTGTGCATTTAAAGAAGACAAAATTGGGCCTTTTATCCTGGCCATATTATGAGCTTCTTTCTCACCTCGATGAATCAGTCACTCAATGGAATAGTTCCATTGACTGTAATGAAGCTATTCCAATACAGTGCTAAAAGAGCAGCCGAGTCAACCTGAAATGCCTCTGAGGGATCCTGATTGCAGCGCAGGAGGGGACTGAGATATGGAAGAAAAAATTCTCCCAGTTTCACATCACTACTTTCTCTCTGTCACTGCTTTGAGAGCAGAATGAATGAAAGGTTCAGTGCCAGGTTCCACAGCTCGAGAAATACCAGACTCCTGCAACGGGTCAGCTGCTGAAATAGGAACATCTTGCACCTCGTTAGACACCGCAGGATACGCAGGACATTTGCAGAGACTGGCAGAGGACGCAGGAGCTCAGGGAGATTGATGTCCCTCTGGAAAGCAGCTGGGAGTAGGTAGAACAGTCAAAATCTCCAGAGGTAAGACAGTAGGTACCCCAAGAATCCGTTCCATTTCTCTAACAAATGCTAATGTGCAGTTTTCCTGTTGTATAGCGCAGCTGGCAATAGACCATCCAATGGGCACAGATTCACAAACGTGAGGAAGTAACACACAACAGTTTGTGTATGCATGTGTGTCTTTCCTAGCTAATACCATCTTGATCTTTCTTCTCTTTGTGAATCTGGATGTGATTTATCACAATCTGGCCTCGGGCTCACAGAAAATTGAACTGTTTTGTGACAGATGACAACCAAAGCATGGGCAAGGGAAATGATTGCACTGGGTGCACAATGTTTAAATCCTGAGGGCAGAAACAGCGTGAGCCCTCACTTGGCCACTGATACACACAGTAACTTCTAATTATCACAAACTGCTCCTATGTGATTAGCACAGCCCTAACAAGTGACCATGTGCTTATACCATTAATTTGGGGTTTTCTCTCAAAGTGTCTGCATAGGAATTATATATTTGCATTGCTTTACAGGTAAACACCTCTTCATGAAAAGGCTGTGGACAAAGATAATTGCTTTGATGGTTCAGTCTCCTGTTTTCTGACTTATGCAGGTATATAAACAGTGTGAATCACTGGGGCATAATCTCTCTTAAACAGAAATTCAGCAAAATGAAAGCAAAGTTTAATCATGTATATTATCAACAGGAATAAACTGACTATCACAGACCCACAGAATGTTAGGAGGTTGAAAGGGAACTCTAGAGATCAAGTCCAAACCCATTGCTAAAACAGGATCACGTAAGACAGGCCACAGAGGAACACATCCAGGCAGGTTTTGAAAGTCTCCAGAGAAGGAGACTACAACCTCACTGGGCAGCCTGCTCTATCATCCTCACTGTAAGGAAGTTTCTCCTCATGTTGAGGTGGTACCTCCTGTCTTCCAGATTGTACCCATTGTTCCCTGTCCTATCACTGAGTACCATCAAAAAGAGACCATCACCTTCATCCTGACATGCATCCCTCAGATATTTGTAGACAGTGATAAGATCCCTTCACAGCCTTCTCTTCTCAAGACTAACCAGTGCCAGGTCTCTCCATTTTTCCTCACAGGAGAGATGGTCAAGTTCCACAGTCATCCTCATAGTTCTCCATTGGACTCTCTCCAGCAGACCCTCTGTCTCTTGTCAAATCAGGAGCCCAAATCTGGACACAGTATTCCAGGTGTGATTTCACCAGGGCACAGTACAGGGGGAGGACAACCCTTCTAGTCCTTTTCTTAACGCACCCCAGGATGCTGTTTGCCCTCTTGACCGTAAGGGCACATTGCTGTCCCATGGATAACTTGCTGTGGACTCATGTCTTTCCCCATGGAGCCACTTCCCAGCAGGATGACCCCTAGTTTGTACTGACATTTGGTGTTGCTCCCCTGAACTTGTCATTACCGAACCTCATGAGGTTCTCCTTTGCCCAGTTCTCCAGCCTGTCTAGATCTCATTGAGTGGCACCACAGCCTGTTGGGGTGTCAGTCGCACACACCCCCCCTCAGTTTTCATATCATCAGTGAACTTGCTGGGGGTCCACTCATTCCCCTCATCCAGGTCACTGACGAAGATGGACCCAGCACGGACCCTTGGGGAACACCGCTGGCCACAGGCCTCCAACTGGACTCTGCTCCACTGCTCACAACTCTCTGAACATATTACTATACTATCAATGAAGCACAGAAAGCAATGCAGAAGTGGCTATGTGTTGAGACTAAAGCTCTTTTCCACATGTAGCTGGAATATGGTCTTACCTGGGACTGTATCTACTTTTGAAACACATGAAAGTTTTAAAGACAAAATGGCTGGAAATTGAAGGCAAGTGTAACCTGTAAATAATATATCCCCAGTGCACCACTGCTTACAAGTGACTGCTGCTGCTCACACACCATTCTGAGAGCCTAGACAAGGCAATGCCGAATTCAGCTTATGGTACTGACCATGGGAGTAGCAAAAGGAGGGATAACAGCAAGATTACAGCATTTCACCATCCTACAGCAGTCACAGCAGCAACACCGAGAACTCTTCCACATCGTACACCCAGGGAGGAGATCAATTTTAGGTCCATACTGTTTAAACTTGATGCTTCACTTTGCAGAACATCTCAAATTCCCACTCATACCTAAATACTGGCACAGGCCCCTCTGTCGCAGAAGCTGACCATGCAAATAGGAGTCCATTTCACTCAGTATGTTACAACTGTAATAAATTTCCTGGGTGGGGAGAGACAAATTCTGTGAAATCTCCCATTTCCTGGTATTCCTTTCCTTTGTTTTGCCAAGGTTCTGAATTAAATACCTCTTTCCCTCATGAAATATGTGCAATCTACCCAAATGGCTACCACACTGCTTTCAGACTACATTCTGTCAGGTCAGGTCTCGACGTAATATCTTTCTAACACTCCAGTAATTCCATTTGCAGAGCTTTATGGCTTTAAAAGTAATGCTGTTCCTGCAGAGAGTTACCCCAACTATTTCCTACAGCGCAGGATCTGTAAGGTCACGAAGCGACTGAGCCTACCCTTGTTTCATAAGCAGCTTCCTTCAACAGCTGTAATATCTGGGACGAGTGTTTGGAGAGTGTCATTTGGCCTCACTGAGTGATTCATTGTATACTGGAAAACTGCTCTGCATTCTTCTGGATGCCTTTGCCTCGTAGACAGGACAAAGCTCCATTTAGCTGGAAGCCTGGCATAGTGGCTCATTATTCACCTGCCACTGCAGTCACAATATTGTGAAGACTTCTAGACAATGGTAAAATTTCTACCTATTTTTTACAGGAACACACTCCATTTTCTACTTTTGTATCCTGAGGAACAGAAGCAGTATACAGTCAGTGTAGGGAAATGGGAGTTCTTTTTTTGTGTAGCAAAAGAAAAACAAATTGCCACAGTGCTCTGCAAACTGCCACAGGACGCTCAAGGCTCTGCGATCCTGCCTCAGCACCACTAATATCTGCTTCAGAGGGAAAGAGAGAACTATGAGGAGGGAGAGGAGGAGGTAGGGATGAGATGGAAACATGCTGCTCAGCCATCTCTAACCTTCAGTTTAGCCTATTCCCAGTAGACGTCTGCCTCCCCTCATTGCCCTTGCCTGCCCCCCCAAGCCTAACCCCTCACAGGGCTGGCTGCAGCCACTCTCTCCATGCTGAAGAAAGTGTCCTCAAAGCCAGCTCCTGCAGAACTAACCCAGATCTGTAAGTCTGGGGATTTTTTAGCATCCAGTAGCTTTTGCTGTTTGATTCTGGGCTAGACACTTTTTAAATGCCACACTCAAGTAAACACACTCCAAAAGCACTATGTTTAACAGCTGGGCTTTTCCTAAAGTTGCTTGGCTTTTTTTTCTCAGAGCAGCAATAATTCAATAAAACTACGAGGTGGCTTTAACAGTTTTCCTCTCAAATGCACGTCCTGTAGAACACTGCTGCACAGGGATACCCTCAGTGCTCTTGTGAAGGCTTTTAGTGGAGAAAGATTTCTACCTCAGCAGGGAAGTAAACAGTACCAGCAGGCTCTCTAGCAATACCCTAAATGGCACCTGCATTTAATTTCTGTACAGTCCGTACAGCACCTTTTTGTCTTTGTTTTGGTTGCCACCTCCTCTTTGGTCAAACTCATCACTGTCACATTTACAGAAGGCACCTATTACCCTGCAGCACACATTCCAGTTACATTCAGTGTCTGTGCTGGAAAACTCATAAAAAGGTATTTGGGAAACAAATGCTTCAGAAAACCATGCTGCAGTCCTGTTCAGATTGCCACCTACTTCCTCTTAAGCCAATGCATGCCATATGCTTTAAGGGCTTTTAACCTCCTTTTCTCTCTTGCACAGTCTTGCACTTGAAGTTGTGCTGCTGGTTCTGCTGCCGTGGGATGTGCTTTTTGCTTGGGGGAAGGGAAGGAAGGGAGTGAGAGGAGGAAGAGATATTCTACAGCCAAAAGGGGATGCTTGTCTAACCTCGAGATGAGCAACTATTCCACTGGCTAAGGGAAGACATGTATTCACTGCAATAAACCTGACAATGCAGGGATGCAGGCAATGACACTGAGGAGATGCCCACTGCCTCCTGTGACAGGAGGGTTCCCTGTCCACGGCCAAGGACTCAGGAAAATGCAACAGTCCATTTGAAAATCACCTGGTGGAAAGTATATGTTTCCTTCTGTGTTGTTCCAAAAAGCTGGATGAAACCTAAGGCCTACTATGGGTCCAGGAGGGCTGGTACCCCTCTGCTGTGAGGACATGCTGAGAGAGCTGGCATTGTTCAACCTGGAGAAGGGAAGGCTCCAAGGAGGCCTTACTGTGACCTTTCAGTGCTAGAGGGGGTCTATAAGAAGACGTTTTAGCAGGGCCTATTGTGACAGAACAAGGGATGATGGTTTTAACCAAAATACAGGTGACTCAGACTAGGTATCAGGATGGACTGTTTTACAATGAGGGTGGTGAAACACTAGAACATGTTGCCCAGAGAGGTGGCAGAAGCCTCATCCCTAAGAACATTCCAGCTCAGTTTAGATGGACTTCTGAACAACTTGATGAAGTTGAAGATGTCCCTGCTCACTACAGGAAGGATAGACTAGGTGACCTTCAAAGGTCTGTTCTAGCCCAAACCATTCTACAACTCCACAAGTGTATGAAATGCTGTACCCTTGCAGTGACCAATTATCACTGTCACACAAACGTTCACACATATTTGCAAATCACAGAGCTCATCACATTTCATGTCATTCTTTAAGCCTTCTGAACCCAACCTGAAGGTTTCAGCTAATACATCTCTAAGGTTTATGACTGCTGAAAATAATACCTTAAAAAGGTGAAGCCAAAGAGCAGGGGAGAAGGAGGTAAAGTAGCTCAAGGTGTTTTTTTCCCTGTGATCTCCAAGAGGGAGCCAGGCAAGGACAGCAAGTCATCTCTTAACTCTCTAGTCTTGTAACAGAGGAAAAAGTCAATTTATGAGTGTATTTTGCTTTAACTAATAAGAACATCTACATAACTATTTTGTCATCCTGATTTATAATTAATATCACAACAAACCCCCACAAGCATTAAAAAAAGACATGTATTATGCTCTTTGGCATGTTTATTTCACATGAACACCAATATATGCATTAGGTACGATGCTAATTAGAACTTAGACTGCTGTACTGTCTGATACTTTAAAGCTTTAGATCAGACTAATGCATAATTGTGGAAGATCAAGTAGATAACTCTTATTGTGGCTTTCTTAATCCAATGTTAATATAATCTGCATGGAAATACACCTCTCTCTTCTCTGACATGCCATCCCAGAATTTAAGTGACTATGCAGTGCTATCCAGGCAGCAATGGACAGAGGAAAAAGAAAGAAATAGTCTGAGTTTTATCTTTGGATTATAAATAATGCAAATGAGCATGCTTAAAAAGTGGATTTTCTGCTTTGAGCAATATGATAGGATCCTACAGAACACTACAATAGAAATCTATAGAATTTAATAGTTCACTATGTAATTTTAAAGGCTTCTTCTGCTCTACTGCAGCAGATATCTTTCCTGTGCTAATCATATAAACTCTCAGGTGAGTCCCATTGATTTCAAAGGGGTGAATATTTGTCCTCATTTTGTGGAAGTTTACAGGAGTTGTCCTCAGAGCCACCATAGAAACATTTTCCCATTTCCATATAAACATCCATTTTCCTTTCTCAGCACCACCAAAACCTGTTAGGTTTTCCATTTGGTTATCAGATTTATGGGATCTGGGGGGGGGGACTCTTTGTCTGTATTAATCTCAAGAAACTATACTGAAATAACATTAAGGTTGCTGAGTCAAAGACTGCAAGGTTAGGAAACACCAGAATTAAGTTAAACTAATCTAATTTGGCTTCTTATGCAAATACCCTATGAAACACAGCCTACAGTCCTGTAATTACATGCTCACATCTACCCCATGCGGGCTTCAGAGCAAGGGGGGAACATAGGTCCTCCATCAAACAGCTGCAGCAACTTCCTTCGCAAGGCACTTCTGCCTTCTCTTGGCAAACAGCTATGAGGTCTTCACTGAGATTTCCTTACAAAATTCAGCCTGAAGCCAAGATCTGCAGAGATGATTTTAATTGCTCAAATTTAAATTAGGAAAAACTAAGAAAAAAGCAAGCAAAAACTCCATCTGCAGGAATGTCTACTGCCAGGGAGAAGCTGTATGTCATGATAGGAAGGCAAGGAGGAGCCACGGACACTGCATGGTACCAGCTGGTACCCACAGCCCAGCCGCTGCGGGATGTGATGTTAGTGAACTTTGCCACGAGTAAAAACTGCTGCAACAAATCACCCTGGGATTAAAGGTGTTGCTTTTAAAAGCATTTTAAAAAGTAAAAAAAATACAGCTGTACAGCATCAACACAGTATGTTCCATGACTGTTGTGTGCCATGAATTATGAATTGCTTGGGAAGTGTAAATATTTATGGCTATTGTTGAGAGAAGGAGGCTGCCTTCCACTCTTTAACTTTACACTGGGTTTTCAACTTTAAATGACAACACTTTGGCAGTGCTTCTGCCATGTTGTTTATTGTGAATTATGATGAAAATTTTCATTTAAAAAAGAAAGATGAAGAGGCAGAGTGAGTTTAAGGAGATCTGCGGTGGGGAAGAAAAGAAATGAATCAGGTGCACCCTTAACACCCTCTGTTATGTATGAAAAAAGTTTGCTTTGGTTTTCAAAAGAGTTTAAAAATACCCTAGTTGTCTTTCACCTTGGAAATGTGGGCCAGGAAAAGCTCACAGCAGCCAGGACAAGAAGAAACTTGATCAACTCAGAGGCACTAAGAGAGCCAAATTTCTGAAAGGGAGAATACTGAGAACAAAAAATATATTAGACAATTGAAGTCCTGTTCTCTTACTTAAAAAGTAGGACCTCAGTGTAGATAACAGAGCTATTTTTTTTCTGACCCCTAAAAAGACCACTAAAAGCCTTGGGATTATCTAAATCAAGTATTTCCTTCTCCCAAGAGAAGCAAAAATACACTTTAAGATTAAATTTCCAAGCTTTTCAATAAATAAAATAATTGTCCATTTTGTAACTCCTTTTTCCCCCAAATCCTAGGTATAATTACTTTTTAACATTTACATCAGGCACCTCATCCAACAGACCTCCAAATACCATACTAAATCCACTATGTACACTAATACATAAATCTAAATAAATAAATACAGAATGCATTTGTGTTGATGGAAAATACCTGCCCCACCAATGGTAAAATGGAATCACAGAAACATCCAGGTTGGAAAAGATCCTCAGGAGCACCAAGTCCAACCTATAACCCTGCTCAACAAGATTCACATTAAACCACACCCCTAAGCACCACATCCAAATGACCCTTAAACACATCCAGGGTGGGTGACTCCACCACCTCCCTGAGCAGCTTATTCCAGTGCCTGACCACTCTCCCTGTGAAAAACTTTTTCCTAATGTCCAACCTAAACATATTCAGTCTCAGTTTGAGGCCATTCCCCCTTGTTCTGTCTCTAATTACTACTACAGCTGGTGGAGAAATTCTGCCTTCCCCTGTTCCACAACTGCTATGCAGAAATAAGCATTTTTGCTGTACCATAAACTATGGTCCAGGGCAGCATAGAGGATGTGGACAATAGGACTAATACAGCATAGAATCATAAGATTGTTAGGGCTGGAAGGGACCTCAAACATCATCTAGTTCCAACTCCCCTGCCATAGGCAGAGACACCTCACACGAGATCAGGTTATTCCATTCCCCTCAATCCTATCACTACTCAACATCCTAAAAAGTCTCTCACCAGCTTTCTTGCTTGAGCATGTCCAGAGAAGGGCAACGAGGCTGGTGAGAGGCCTCGAGCACAGCCCTACGAGGAGAGGCTGAGGGAGCTGGGATTGTTTAGCCTGGAGAAGAGGAGGCTCAGGGGAGACCTTATTGCCGTCTACAACTACCTGAGGGGTGGTTGTAGCCAGGAGGAGGTTGCTCTCTTCTCTCAGGCTGCCAGCACCAGAACAAGAGGACACAGCCTCAAGCTACGCCAGGGGAAATTTAGGCTTGAGGTGAGGAGAAAGTTCTTCATTGAGAGTCATTGGCTACTGGAATAGTAGCCCTGCCCAGGGAGGTAGTAGAGTCACCGTCCCTGGAGCTGTTCAAGGCAGGATTGGACGTGGCACTTGGTGCCATGGTCTAGCCTTGAGCTCTGTGGTAATGGGTTGGACTTGATGATCTATGAGGTCTCTTCCAACCTTGGTGATACTGTGATACTTGTAAGCTACCTTCAGGTACTGGAAGGCCACAATAAGGTCTCCTTGGAGCCTTCTCTTCTCCAGTCTGAATGGCCCCAACTCTCTCAGTCTGCCTCCACAGGAGGGGAGCTCCAGCCCTCTGATCATCCTCATGGCAGAAGCACTTCTGAAGGCTGGACTGTAATGCTCAGTGTTACATTGCTATTAAATTTTTATAGTAACACAGGATTAAAGTGGGTTTTCCTCTTCTTTTTTTTTTTAAAGAACTTTGCATGTCTTTATTGCTAAAACTATCCACGATGTAGCAGGGACTTTTCAAACCTAATTATTATGTTTTTCTGAGTTTTCTACTCTATGCCTTTCTGTCAGTCTGAGGAATGAAAACGAACAAGTCGGTTCACTTTGATTTCAGCTGGGTCCAAGTTAATTTTCGTCTCAGACATGTCTGTGTTATTGCATGACAGAGTATCAGAGATACAGAAATCTAAGGAACTGTGGGGTAATAAATATTAATAGGACTGAAAATCCATAAAATGTACTCTTAGCTTTTATATTGCTTTGATTTACAGACCCTAAAAATACATCTTAATTTCAGCTACCAATACTTCTTTAATAAACTACATGTCTTTTCTGTATCACCCTTCTACCAATGATTTCAGCCACTACAAGGGCAACTCCCAAGCACAAAGTAATCAGTAGGTTTCTACAAGTCTGTCTTATAATTATTTAATCCAAAGACCATTTTGTTAAAGATATATTACACAATTGCTTTCTTCCTGCTTTAAATTTAAAAAAAAATAATTAAAACAAGAAAGAAAATCTACATCTGCCTCTCTTAACTCTTCGGCACCAGAATTTTCAGCTGCTGTTCTGCACTTGGAGAAGAATTTTACTACTGTGAGCACTGTCAAAGGCATAAAGACACAGATGTATCCAAGAATGCAGAGTCACATCAGCAACATACTCCATTTAAAAACTGCAAGCAATTTTTATTGTGGAAACCAATAAAACATAATCCCAAAGTGGAAAATGTCATAGAATCATACAATCAACCAGGCTGGAAGAGACCTCCAAGATCATCCAGGCCAACCTAGCACCCAGCCCTAGCCAATCAACCAGACCATGGCACTAAATGCCTCATCCAGTCTTTGCTTGAACACCTCCAGGGACAGTGACTACTCCATCACCTCCCTGGGCAGCCCATTCCAATGCCAATCACTCTCTCTGGCAACAACTTCATCCCAACATCCAGCCTATACCTCCCCTGGCACAACTTGAGACTGTGTCCCCTTGTTCTGTTGCTGGTTGCCTGGGAGAAGAGCCCAACCCCACCTGGCTACAGCCTTCCTTCAGGTAGTTGTAGACAGCAATAAGATCACCCCTGAGTCTCCTCTTCTCCAGGCTGCACAACCTTAGCTCCCTCAGCCTCTCCTCACAGGGCTGTGCTCCAGGCCTCTCACCAGCTTTGTTGCCCTTCTCTGGACGCGTTCCAGTATCTCAATATCACTCCTGAATTGAGGATCCCAGAACAGGACACAGTACTCAAGGTGTGGCCTGACCAGTGTTGAATACAAGGGAAAAATAATCTCCCTGAGGTTATGTCTCATAAATACTTTTTTTAACCTTTCTTTTTTACCACACCTGCCCATCTTCTGTGCCCCCCTTCCCTTTTTTCAGGACAACTAAGACTTTTAATCAATGAAAATGAATGTTCTTTCACTATTCATAAGAAAGGATGGCAAGATCACATCGGAGTCTGGATTACATCAGACTGGCAGCAAGATAAGGTCAATTAGGGATCAGATTTTTGCCAATTCAGATCCCTGCTTTATTACTGTCAGGAATTACTCTGATTCACTAAAAGAGAGCAAAACAATAAAGCAGGTCAACCCTGCCTACCACAGACCATAAAATGAGTATGGATATTAAAAAACTATGCCTATAGAAATAGTGGCATTAATGCAGTTGTTTCAGTACTCCACACAGTTTAAACCTCCTTTTAAAATTGTCCAGGCTATTAAGAGAACACAGACATCTTAAAATAAGTACAATACTTCTGTTGCATCTGCTGCCAGAACAAGTAGCAGGATGACTTCAAGAAAGACATAAAAGTTCTTTTAATTTATCTCTTCTTTGAAGGACACATTGGATCAAGACAGACAGCCTGGATCCAGATGCAACCTGTGCAAAGCTTAGGGTGAACCTCAGATGTGTGGTTAAGGTCGCTTTCAGTAAAGTCAGCTATCAGTGGCATCAGCTCTTCCTATATCCCACTAAGCACTTAACATCTATCTGAAGTGTCAGCTTTTCAGGCGTGCTGTCTCTGTGAAGCCTTGCACCAAAAGCAGCCAACCAATAATAAGCACCTGCCCTGTGGAACAGCATTTCATCGGCACCAGGCGCCAATCTAGAAGATCAAGAGGAGGTGTGTGCAGCGCTTGCTGTATTTCCCCCCACGTTCCCGAAAGCGTGACAGGTACAATACAGTTTGTTGTGTGGCTTCAGCGTGTTCAATGCTGCAGTTCCAAGGTGAATCTAAGTCTAGTAGGATTGTTTCTTCTTTTTTTCTTTTCCAGTGTTGCATGAATTCCTTTCTAAATACATGCAGATAGAAAGCTGTACAGGTGACACACTGGAAATACAATCAAAACTGGTGTCTTCATAAAAGCAATAAGCAATTGCTCAAGTTGCAAGAGATGACAGATTCAAGAGGACTGCTGCCCTGGAAGGGAAGTATCTGCAACTCACATTACCGTCAAATGTTCTGCTCTTTAAAGCTATTTGTTATAACAGGCAAGTACAAGGTTGCTGATTATGTATTCATTCCTGTGTATAGCTTTTGGCTGATCTTTCGGTCCACAGGTTTAAGATGTGTGCACTACACTCCTGTATCTTGCAATATTCCCTCTTAAAGTTAGTGAATCATAAACTCATAGAATCAGTCAGGGTTAGAAGGGACCACAACGATCATCTAGTTCCAATCCTCCTGCCATGGACAGGGACACCCTACCCTAGAGCAGGCTGGCTGCAGCCTCATCCAGCCTGGCCTTAAACACCTCCAGAGATGGGGCCTCAACCACCTCCCTGGGCAACCCTTTCCAGGCTCTCACCACTCTCATGCTGAACAACTTCCTCCCGGCATCCAGTCTGAACCTACCCACCTCCAGCTTTGCTCCATTCCCCCTAGTCCTGTCACTTCCTGAGAGCCTAAAAAGTCCCTCCCCAGCTTTTTTGCAGGCTCCCTTCAAATACTGAAGGGAAAAGAAAGTTTCAGTAAATAAGCAAATAAATGCAACTGCAAGTTGGAAAGCCAGCAGCAATGTCTTTTTGGCTCAAGGTGAAATCACATCACCAAACAAGTGTTTGTCTTGCTCAGAATTCATGCAGTGATGACAATTATGTCTATTTCATAGTAACTTTGTAACTTACAGACATTTGACGACCACTTTAGGCTGCCAAAGCAACATCCAGGGGCTTTGTTGGGGCCTAAGAGCCATCCTTCCAGTTGTCAGCAAACTATGAGACAAATCCTGCTCCTCTAAAAGAAAATGGCAATGTTGCCACCAGGCAAGTCTTTAAATCAATGCCTATCTTCAACTACCTCTGAATAAGCTCCAGGTTCCATGGCTGCTCTCCTCAGGTGCATGCTTAAGTGACAGCCTTAAATATGTGCAGATTAAGTGTCTGAATCAATTTTGCAGCTCTTCAGTCCAAGGAACAGGATTTGATCAGCAGAGAAGTGACGCCTGAATATGTGGTCAGAAATGATTCAGAGCAGCCCTTTGCACTGACCAGAACAAGGGGTGACAGCATGGCACCCAGACACATTGTTTTTTCTAGGCAAAAATGGGTATCTTTTTCAACTGGCATTTTTTTGTCTGCTACGGCTGATTGTTCTATCACAGATGATGCCATTTAATATTCTGTTATTTCAGGTGATCTCCATAGCAGCAGATGTACCATCTGGGACAAGTGCACGCTGCCATACAATGTACACTGACACATAATGCGTAATACCGTAACAAAGTCACTGGGAAATAATGTCAGCATCTGTGGATTTCTGTGAGCTAAGTCTAACTTGTTCACCTCTGGTTACTCTGTGTTGTTTATGTACACTTTTCACTCTTTGTGCTCATCCTTTCATGCATCTAAAAATAAAAGCACATCAAAAAAAAAAAAAAAAAAAAAAAAAAAAAAGAGAGAAAACCACAAAGGGCCTACTCGAGGTTAGGGAAAAAAGAGCACCAGTTGAGGCACTTTGGCATCCCCCC
>WAAF01008181.1:723535-752023 GCA_013400475.1 Tricholaema leucomelas
AAAAAAAAAAAAAAGAAAAGAGAGAGAAAACTACAATGGCTCTACTCGAGGTTAGGGAAAAAAGAGCTCCAGTTGTGGCACTTTGGCATCACACTGCTGCCTCTGGGAAGGACAGAAATACAGTGGCTACTCCCCACGGCCCAAAGAAAGCCCTGTGCTAGGGGCTGAATGTGTCATTAATTCCTCTGCAGAGGCCATTTCCCATTGTTTCACAGGACTTCTGGGTGCAGTCGCTAATTGGGACACGCTTGAACTAGCCCTACTGGAGAGCCAGACTGGTTGAAACTTGTGGGTCACCATCTGAGGCACACACTTGCCTCTGCAACCATTGAGTTAAATGATTAAATTCGGGAGCTGAAAGAGCACCACTAAGATGCTGAGTGGTAAACACACAAATCAGGTCAATCCTTTTGCTCTCCTTGTAATCCCTGGGTGTTATTTGTTACTGGCTTTTACTGCTGCCTCCTTCTTCTCTTCGGGCACTCTGTGCACGCATCCAGGCACTCTCGCTCTCCTTCTCCTTCACACCATGTACTATGGCAATCCCTTCTTATCAAAACTCCTGTACCCTGTGCTACTTTACTACAACCACTGGCTTTATATCTTCACCTTTGTTGTCTTTTCTTCACTATAAATTCTCTAGATCAGGGAACTTGTTTTCTCCAACTTTGTACTAAAGCCTGTAAATTTACAGCACTCCAGGAATGTTTGATAACAGCACATAAATAATTAATAAAAGCTGCAGCAACTCTTTCTTTTTCCCTATTTGGAGGCTGTAAGGCTCCAAGACAAGAAAGGCAGAAAATATTTCATGAGCTAAGACAAGACGTGATTCGCACCCCTATAGGGGGTAACTGACTGACAAATACTTGCACTTAGGAAAGATCAGGATTAAGGCGTGCAGGAGTTGAAGACAAGAAGCACTGCTTCAGTTAGGTGAACCATGAAAGCAGCCCAGGAGCATCATAAACAGCCTGGTCTTGTCCCCCGCCCCCCCCCACACCCCCCCCAACCCCCCCCCCAACCCCANGATAAAAAGAATAGGATGTTTTAATTTTCAATCTCTTTCCCTCTCTGTCTGTGACTTTGCAGAGGCCCAGTCTTTTGTCCTAGTTTTTCCACTTTCAATGGAAAGGAAAAAAAATAATGATATAGTGGCAAATGAATAGTTCATGATTGTGTAGCCATAAAGAGGTAGTAAATGGAGAAAGAAGGGGAAGGGGGGGGGAGGATTAAATCAGATTCAATAAGACTGAGAGAAGAAAATAGGAAAAAGAAGAGCAGGAAAAGAGATTTGTGATGGCAGGAAAGGCCATGATACAAGACAGCTCCAAAACTATTTCAAGAAAATAAGAATGGGGAAAAAACAACAAAGAATGGGAAAACATCATAGGATGTTAGGGGTTGGAAGGGACCCAAAAAGATCATTGAGTCCAACCCCCCTGCCAGAGCAGGACCATACAATCTACCTCAGGTCACAGAGAAATGCATCCAGACAGGCCTTAAAAGTCTCTAGAGAAGGAGACTCCACAACCCCTCTGGGCAGCCTGTTCCAGTGCTCTGGGACCCTTCCAGTAAAGAAGTTCCCCCTTGTGTTGAGGTGGAACCTCCTGTGCTGCAGCTTACATCCATTTCTCCTGGTCCTATCACAGGGAGCAAGTAAGAAGAGCCTGTCCCCCCCATCCTGACCCCCAGCCCTCAAGTACTTATGAACATTTATTAGATCCCCTGGACAACCAGGGCAGAGTAGAGGGGGAGGAGAACCTCCCTTGATCTGCTGGACACACTCTTCTTAATACACCGCAGGATCCCATTGGCCTTCTTGGCCACAAGGGCACACTGCTGTCCCGTGGATGTTATCCACCAGCACTCCCAGGTCCCTCTCCACAGGGCTGCTCTCCAGCAGATCACCTCCCAGCCTGTACTGGTGCAGTTTACTATTCCTCTCCAGATGCAAGACTCTGCACTTGTCCTTGTTGAACCTCATTCAGTTCCTCTGAGCCCAGCTCTCCAGTCTGTCCAGGTCTCTCTGGACGGCTGCATAGCCTTCAGCTGTATTAGCCAAGCCTCCCACTTTAGTGTCATCAACAAACTTGCTGAGAAGACACTCTGTCCCCTCATCAATGTCATGTATTTATCTCTCTCAGGCAAAATTCTCAAGATCTACCAAACATTCAAATTCCCTGCATTTATCTCTAAGCTTCCACCCGTTCATCGTCACGCCGAGATGGGAATTTGGGCCTGGGCTTGTAAAACGTGCTTTTGATTTCCATGATTGACTTTTATGTGGCCACCAATTTACCTGCTGAGTGTGAACAGGTAGCTTTGCTTTCCACTGGAGCACAATAGAAAGGGCTTTATAGATTTTCGTGCCTTCAAAATAATCAATAATGTAATCCCGACACTTATGTCAGTTTTGCCGCTAAATATCTCAGTTTATGAAGGCAATCAAGGGCTTTGGCACTAAAGAATACTAACTGCACTCAAAGAAATTTCAACCTGAAAAGTGCAGGGACCAAACCAGAAGCTGCTGTGTCTAGCACTGAATGTTTAATCAGGCAAAACATCATAAAAACACACCCAAAAAAAAAAAAAAGGGGGGCAGTAAATTACTTGATTTTAGTGCAGTGAAGTCTTCGAAATTAGTTCTCTTTTAGAACAGAGACATAATGACTAGCTTCTGAATAGATATTGGCACAGCAGGGCACACAAAAGCCCTGATTAGCTGCTGTATGATGACATATTTAGTTAATATTTGTTCTATTTTGGTGTTGATTTCTGACCTTTCCTCTTTGACTTTAATTGGTCCGAATCCAGCCCTTCCTGAATTGATTTAACATCAGACAGCTGGTTCTAAATTGCCGGGGTGTCAGGGCACATGCTCCCAATAAAGATGGGGGGGAAAAGCACTCTGTAGTTTTCTCCTGTCACATTCTCAACTTTAACTAATTCTGAAGTAGCAAGTGACATCCTTAACAGTTGCAAGGCCATTCTGATGCAACAGTTCTTGAACTAGTTCTAGGGAAAGAAAAAATAAAAGCAATCATGGACTACGGGTGGGAGCAGCTCTGCTATGAGGACAGACTGAAAGAGTCGGGGCTGTGCAGTCTGGAGAAGAGGAGGCTCCAAGGTGACTTTATTGTGGTCTTTCAGCATCTGAAGAGGGCCTGCAAAAAAGCTGGGGAGGGACTTTTTAGGCTATCAGGTAGTGACAGGACTAGGGGGAATGGAGCAAAGCTGGAGGTAGGTAAGTTCAGGCTGGACATGAGGAGGAAGTTCTTTGCCATGAGAGTGGTGAGAGCCTGGAATGGGTTGCCCAGGGAGGTGGTTGAGGCCCCATCCCTGGAGGTATTTAAGGCCAGGCTGGATGAGGCTCTGGCCAGCCTGCTCTAGGGTAGGGTGTCCCTGCCCATGGCAGGAGGGTTGGAACTAGATGATCCTTGTGGTCTCTTCCAACCCTGACTGATTCTATGGTTCTGTGATTCTATGCCTATGCTATGTCAAGTCACCTTCACTGAAAAAAAGAGCAGGTGTGTCACAGACACAAACCTGCAGTTTGCAAACTGGCAAAAATCTGCAGGCACTCAGTAAGAAAAGAATCTGACACAATCTTGCTCTAGATCTTAATATTAGACAAAGCCAGCAGAAGCTTCTCTGTAAAGTCCTAATCCAGTGATAACCCTGCAGGGCTTTTTTTCCATCTCTTTTTGTTTACAGTTAATAAGATGGGAAAATATTTCACAATGTTCCAGAGCTCTAGTTGCTGTTGTAATACTGTATGAGAGCCTCCTCGTGGATTGATTTACATCCACAACTCCTCTTCCAAGAGCTTCCTTCCCAAATTAAACATGCTAATGATTTTCTATGCAAAATTTAACAACCTAATAGGCTGAACAAGTCAAATGAAAATACACTAATTGTTGCCTTTGATGTATACTATTCTGCCAATTCTCTCATGAAAACAGTATATTAGCATTAGCTGGAGTACTTACTAATATATATATTAATAAAGCAAAGCCTATACACACATATATGTATATAGATATTCATATATGTATATACATGTTAAGAAAATTACACCGTAGGCTGCAGAAGACACAACTTGGAGGCTTAGTACTGGCATGAGTGGCTGCTAGACATCGGAAAATCATTTTCACAGGAACCTTGAAAGCTACCAAAGAATGATGCACAAGCTTTCATCTGAATTAGCTAGTGTTGGCTCACAACAGTGGACTTATGCAATAGAAGCAGTCAAAATAAGATTCTACAGTCAAAATCATAAATGTAGAATGAGATAAGCAAGATAATAAAAAGGCTGATGAGAGAGCAGGCAGCTTCCTGCCTAACCCCAGAGATCTGAAATGACTTCCCCCAAGAAACTGCCCAGTTGCTTTATAAAATAAGATTTCCATATGCATTTGTTTTTTTTTTTACCTAGAGTACATGAAATAATGTGGTTTAGCTTCTGACCAGCATGACAGAGAGAGATTTACTGCAGAAATTGGTTTATTCTGTCCTCCAGCCCAGTTGTGAGTGTGAAGCTCGGTGCCACTGCAGTCTTAACACATGTAAATAAAGCAGAGGCAAACAAACAGTAAGAGTATAAATGTTCTCTAAAGAAATACAGTGACATGAGATCACTTTCTATTGCTTTGTCTTTAAGAGTTTGCTTATAATGATTTGATAATCTAATCTAATTGATCTCTCCAAGTATTTCTATGGCTCTAATCACTGTAGTATCTGATTAGTAAAACGGATCCATACTTTATCTCCAGATTTAATAACTAAATCTATACTTGAAATAGTCACACAAGTTTACCAGAGGGAGAGGGCCAGATGCTGCTCAGCCAGAGGAGCAGGGAGGGAACGAGAAAAGGCCAGTGAGGTCCAGAATGACTGGAAAGGCACATTTGGCTTTGTGTCAAAGCATCCTTTTGCAACCAAGCTCCATTTAAACAGCACATTTATGGGGTTACAGAAGTAAAGTGGGAATGTGACTTAACTAATGGGGGCAGAACTGAAAATGAGCTACTGTCTATGGCCCCCTCTCCTTCAAACTGTCTTCTTCACAAGCATAAAGTAAATGTAATTATTATTATCGTTTCTTTGTTCTCTCTCAGGCTAGCACTTCATCAGCCTGGAAATTATGACATTTCCTGAATGTGTTTCAATGGCTTCTTAACCTTTCTAGTTCCTGAGTGCCAGTACAATGTCATGCTGCACTTAAGAGATTTCAGCCGTGAAGAGGTTAACACCCAAAATTGCTAATAATAACAACAGTATTCACTGAGCCAGATAATCACTGACACAGAATTTCAATCCAAAGTCACTTAAAATTCAAAGGAAGCCACTGTATTTCTTTAAGGAAGTGACAGTATTTAAAAGAATATTCGTAATTCAAACAACAGGCCAAAATCTGACTTACTGCTGAGTTTATCAGCTTTCAATCAAGCCACATTAAGGGCCAGTTTTTGCTCTACCTTGGATCAAGCCTAAGGTAGAACACCGTGACATGTCCAGATGCCCAGGTGGTGGTCAGAGAGGGCTGACAGCCAGACCACTTGCACAGTACAAATAGCAAGTGTGGAAGGGATATGGAGCATTTCTGGTAAATTCTTCATTTTTTTTTCCTCTCTCCTTTGACTGCTGCTTGTTTGTTGTGCTGATACTCAGCCAAACTAGCTTGTAATTGGGTATGTCAAAGCTCTGGGCAGAAGGACAGCAACTAATATATGTTAGCAAACTCTGGAGAGAAAAATAGTTTCTGCCACTAAAAATTGCAGAGTGGAATTGTGCACTGCCTCCTTCTTGGTCTCATTTTGCCTAAAGGGAAAGAGTCTTTAATTCCTATTTCTGTGCTTGGTTTGCCCACTGCCTGGCAAGTGTACACCTGCTTCAACGTGTGTGTCAGGAGCCTTCTTTGCTGTCAGATTTGACTGCTGCTTTCAGCTCATCTTCTGTCTCCCAGCTCACCTCTGCAAGCGAACGTCCCTCTCATGCCTAAGCACATTTCAGCAGCCATCTTTCAAAGATGTCAGGAAAAGCAACAAAATCAGGCTGTCAAAAACACATGACTGCTTTACAGTTCAAGGGACAATGTTCCCTTTCATGTGTGAACGATGCAGAGTATAATGCACAGAGAAGGGGATGCAAGGAATTTCTGCTAACAGGCCAGGATTCAGGTTGGGGGAGATTTTTACTGTGACCTTTTCAGCAATCAGCTGTGTCTCTACAAAACTCATGCTCTTGTTTCACAGAATCACAAAAATAACCAGGTTGGAAAAGACCTCAACGTGCCAGGTACTATCTTCAATACTTGAACTGCAGCATTGCAAGAATTGCCAGTTAATTAAGGGTTTCGTGGCACCTTAAACTAAAAAAACCCACAACACATCTTTTGCTTCTTCCTTTGTGTAAGACTTCATCTATGGAGATTTCATCTGTAAGAGACTGCAGGTGCTTCAGCACTCAGGCATAACAGTTATTTTTTCTTCCAAAAATTATTGTTCCCAGCAAAAGCAAACCATTTGCCATTAAGGAATGGCTCTGCTGATGACTGGCAAGTGTGGAAAACAAACCCAATTCTCTTTCCTGTTCCACACAGGCTCCACATGAATTAGGTAACAGCTGCGTTGAGTTTAGCATCACAAAGAAACATGGGAAGGACTAAGATTTTAAATCCTAGGTTCACAGCCTGAAGATTCCTTGTGCAATTTCAACAACCAAATATAGCAATATTTCAAGAATTGATGACAAGCAGTCTTGGAGTAGGTAAATGTTTAAAACCTTCTGTTTGGTTCATGTAAGTATCTTAGATCTGGCCTTCAGCAGCTACACTCAGGTATTTTTATTTAAGTCCAGATTCTTTTTTGCACTTAAAAACAAGTATGAAAATAGATGAATCAATACGAGTTTTGCAATCAAGTAAGACAAATTGTACTAGCTGTCCCTTGAGCTTTCAAATCTATTTATGACTGTATATGTATACACAGATACATAGTTAAATGCATGTCTCATGTTCCCTTACCACTGGGTCTATCTCATTAAAGCTATTGCTTTGGGAATGAGGATTCTCAGAGAACTGAAATTCAGGTGAATGACATCCAGCTGATGAAAAGTACATCTGGTTTGCCTCCTCGCTAATACTAAAGTACTAACGATTGAAAAGAAAACAGTTGGTTAAAATAACAAAAAGTCCCTGCCAGGGCACTGGAAGAGAGCTTGACAAGAGCAGCAATGCTCAGCTTCAGGTTAAAGTGCAGCAAGTCATTAAAAAAGCCCCACAAACACACGAGCAAATGTTCTTGCATGGTCTGCCTCTGCAAGGAATCCTTACACAAGGTGATACACAGGGAGAGTTCTTCTCCAGGCCATGAAGGGGTGGTCTTTACTCAGCTTGGGGCATGGTAAGACATTATTGTGACCTCCAGAGTCTCCTACCTCTTGGAGCTTTGTTTCTTTCGTGGGACATGAAAATTTGCAAACTCTCCTTAATCAGGCTTGAGCAAAATTGAGCTGATGAATTAAGTGAACTAACCAGGTTTGTCTAGCCTGCCTGAATGCATCTGAAGTAACTGGGAAGAATGTGCATGAGTCATTCCCCTAACAAAACCAGGAGCAAAGACTGGAGGAGAAGCCCCAGCTGGTAAGCAGCCGGGTGCTGTAGGAGGTAAACAGCCGGCTGCAGGAGAGATAGGAGGCCTCTCCAGCTGGTTTGTACATAGCTCCAGTCTGCCCAGACCTCAGCCCAGCGGTGGGGCTGTCTTTAGAAGCAACACCAAGTTGGTTGTTGGTTGCAGTATGGTTGCCAGTCATGCCATAGGTATGCTGCTCTACACCCATCACTTTGGAACAGACTATATCAGATGTAAAAAACCAGATTGATAATGTAAGCCTGAAAGTTATATATGCCTTACTGCCATTAACTAAGGGAGAGAAGAGAGATCATCTGTACACTACAGAAGGCTGACATGAAAGAGGATGAGAAATATGTGATCCTGAGGGTTTTTTTGGTAGATTCTAGCATATGTTATCCGTGCCAGTCATTTCCCACCCACTCTGGGGAGAGAAGGGGAAATGCTCCATAGGGTTCCTCTCTATCCATGCCGCTTCCTCCACCTACTGTACTTGGAGCATCAAACGGCTTGGTACTACAAAAGGAATTTTTTTTCTTTCCCCAGCACCTGGAGTGGCTCTATTTGGACATTCCAACATATAAGCAGATCACTAAACTCAGCACATAATGAGAACCTCCTTATATTTAGCAGAGTTTTTGCATCTTCTTGAACCAACTACTGGATAGGTTTTTCCCTCTACTTAGAAGAAGAATGTCTAAGTACAGACTGTGCTTGCATGTAGAACCTATTTTCTCAGGACTGAGCCTTCTAGAAAGATTCAACAAGCTGTGAAATCATCTTCTTACACAATGCACCTTTCCATTAATAATCTGCAGACAGTTTTTAGGTGTAAAATTATAAAGGAACAGAAAGTGAAGACAGAAAGGCAATAGAGACAAATCCTTTCCCATGAGCTCTGTGAAATCTTTTCTCAAAATAACTTTGGAGGGGTTTTACTGCCAGTTCATACTATGGATGAATCATTCCTGATATTTCTGATAAAACAATATTCAAAACTTCAAAATCACTTCCAATTCATTTATGCCACCATTTAATTAGGGCTTCAGCAACATGTTACAAGGACGTCATTATCCCCTATAATTGTATAATAATTACAATTTTTAATGAAATAATTACAAGTACACTAGATGTGTAGATATAATTATGGTAATTACATAAATACCTGATTTTCAGCTAATAATTAAAGAAGGCCTTTATAAAAAGGGTGATAGTTAACACATGGAAGCTTTCCAGAAAACAAATACAAATAATGAATGGATGTCTCTCTCCTATAGATTTCACCTTGCTAGATTATCTCTCTGTGATTTACCACACAGTAGAAAATAGAAGTTGAAAAAAAGGAATTAAACAAATATTAGATCATATTGAAAGACCTCAGTATTCCACCTCTGCAGTGCCCAGCCGAAACCATTAATGGAGCTCAAGCCTAACAATCTGTAGCTTAGCACCTCATGAGACACTGAACTGTGAATTACCATCAAGAGAAGGAAGATGTGAATAGTGCCCACGTCACATGCTGCTTCCTCTGCAGCAGAAAGGGACAGATCCTGGACCACTATGAAATAGTTGGGAGGAGGCCCATTTGCAGAGCAGCTCCTGACAGCTGCTGTGGGACTGCCAGCCTTCCTTCAGGGCACAGGCACAGCACTCCAGCACAGCTGCTGCTGCAGCTTACCAGTCACACTGGCTATGATCTTCTCCTAAAATGTGTCTTTTTGGTCAGATCTACTAGCTATACCCTTGCTAACACAGAAACCACGCAGAAGAGGTATTCCCACTCCGTCCCCTTTGGTGGACAGACCTTTCTGAGGCAACAGTAATTCAATAAAGGATCTTCTTTCAGAGCTTTATCAGCTGAAGAACCAGAAATACTTCAGCCAGGTAATTTTCCTTCTCTTCAAACACAATCCCAAAACTAAACTTTTGTGTGTTTACTGTATTATGCCACCCTTCATAAGAAGCATATGGAAAACTCTGCCAGGGCAGATTCTGATTCCTGCATAAAGGGATATTAAAAGAATTCCCACAGTAGAGAAATTAGCCACATGATTTGCAGTTGCTGCTGAGCTGCTTCAAAACTCCGGAAGGGAAAAATCATCTGCAGCACCTACACTTACATCATTGTAGCCGGGTGGGGGTTGGTCTCTTCTCCCAGGCAACCAGCAACAGGACAAGGGGACACAGCCTCAGGTTGTGCCGAGGGAAATATGGGCTGGATGTTAGGAGGAAGTTCTTCACAGAGAGAGTGATTTGCCCTTGGAATGGGCTGCCCAGGGAGGTGGTGGAGTCACCATCCCTGGGGGTGTTAAGGAAAAGACTGGATGAGGCACTTAGTGCCATGGTTTAGTTAACTGGATAGGGCTGGGTGATAGGTTGGACTGGATGATCTTGGAGGTCTCTTCCAACCTGACTGATTCGATTCGATTCGATTCGATTCTATTCTATTCTATTCTATTCTATTCTATTCTATTCTATTCTATTCTATTCTATTCTATTCTATTCTATTCTGTTCGTCTTGCCATTTCTGAATTCTCTTAGAGCATCCCCGTGGTGCCTCTGATCCTAACCACAGACCACTCTGGTCCTGACAATGTGTCAGAATATAGGTGCAAATGTGGCTTAAAGTCAGCTTCTTCCCATTTCCCTTAGCTTTGAATTGTGCAGAGCTGCTCCTTTTTAGGATAAATCTTCATTATTACAAGCATGAGAAAAATAAAACAAGACATATTAATGTTAAATCAGAAGAAAATGGTTTGATATCCCAAAAACAAATCTTATTTATGTTAAGCTCATTAAAGCAGTTGGCTTCTGAATGCAGAGTATAATTAATACTATACATCAAAGTGGAGAAGACATGCAAATTTGACAACATAGAGTAAGTAAAAATGAAGAGAGATGAAAAATTGTAACAGAAAATATTTTTTTTTATGGGGGGGGAAGTAACTTATTCTGTCGCAGCATTCAGGGTATAAGCAGACTATTAACACTATAATTGAGATGATACTTAAGAATGGTTTGACACATGTAAGAATCATGCTTCAAGCTTCAAAAAATATGCAAATAATACTAAAGATATTTGTACTCTGTGTGTGTTATAAGGAAACAATAAAATGAAGAGCATGAAGACAGAGAAGAACAAAGGACTAAGAATACAATACAGAGGGGAAAGTGACTCCAAAAAAGCAAACAGAAAAGAAGTTATTCAAAGGTCATCTTAATGAATTAAAAGTTCCTCTTGAAAATGCACAGATATGGTTATATGGTGCTTTTGTTGTTGTTGTTGTTATTGTTGTGATATTTGCCCATTCTGGCTTTCAATGATAAATTAGAAAGTAGCAGACTGGAAGGAAAACCATCTCACAGCTGTTTACTGAGTACAACTGGTCCAATCTGAGAAAGGCCAAGGGAAGAAGCACAAACCAGTTTTATCTGACTCAGTGTCATTAGGGTAATGGTACTATTTTAGAGCCTGTGTGGGGAAGGATGTAGAAAACGAAAAGCAAGCAGTAAAATAATGGACAAGGAATGAAATTAGATCAGAATTTAAGACCTGTTAGAGCTATAAGCACTGTCAAGGTATATGAACAAAGCAATGACAGCACAACAACTCTGTGGTCAGCAAGAGCCCAGAGCCTGAACAACCAGACATTTGCAGAGGACTCCGACCAGTGTTGATGGCATTTAAGATGACTGGAGTCTTAAAAAGCAGTCTGCAAAGTCTTCTATTGTCAAGCACTGGCTCACCTAAAAACCTAAGACTGTAGAAAGCACATCAGAGCCTAAGCATTCTATTTTATTTCAAATATGACATAAACCTACTGCACATCTTTGAAAAAATGCTGCTAACTGACACTAACAGCTTTAGATTGTGAAAGGATGAAAAGGTCTGTACAAGACAATGTTTGCTTCATTATCTTCTTCCATGTATTACTAGTAAAATAGGAAATACTGCAGTGGTGTCTGAGGGATGAAAAACAGGAACACAGTGCTTCAAAAAGGAACAGAAAAATGGAGCAATCTTGGTGCCTTTGTGCATAACACTGAAGCTCTGGATTATGGACTGCATTTGTCCCTGATGATACCAGAGGGGTGAAATCTGGCCTCACAAAGGCCAGAATGACTATAAGCCTGGAGCCAGTGAGGGTGAATGGGGGCAAAACTTCAAATGAGTGCAGATAACTACTGATACAAATAAACTACAGTCATTCTGAATTTTCAAAGTGGCCTAGTGAAGCGATACACCCTTTTAACAGTCGATATACATCAAAACATGCACTAGGGTAGCTTTGTGGGTGCTGACATTCTGAACATCTGGAAAAAAGTAATCTGAAAATTCTTAGTCTATTGGCAATATTTTGACATAGCTCAATCTACAATGGTGGAGGCTCACACCTTAGATCTCATACTTCTCTTTTATATGGGCATGGAGAAAGAATACTTCAATCATTTTGGACAATATGCCATCTATGAGTCCATTAGTTTGATATTCTTTGGTCCATTACATGTTTAGAGAAAAAGAATCAGATAATTGACTGGCAAATTTTGCCAGTGTAAATATGCATTTTAATAGGTCTCAGCTCATCCTTTTCTGGTATACAGAAAAAAGTTCATAGAATCACAGAATCAGTCATGGTTGGAAAGGACCCCAAGGATCATCTAGCTCCAACCCCCCTGCCACAGGCAGGGACACCTCACACTAGATTAGGCTGTCTAGAGCCGCACCTAGTCTGGCCTTAAAACACCTCCAGGGATGAGGCTTCCACCACCAACCTGGGCGACCTGTTTCAGGGTCTCACCACCCTCATGGTGAAGAACTTCTTCCAAACATTCAGTCTGAATCTGCCCATTTCTAGCTTTGACTCCCTAGTCCTATCTCTACCTGACATCCTAAAAAGTCGCTCCCCAGCTTTCTTGTAGGACTCCTTAAGATACTGAAAGGCCACAATATAGTCACCTCAGAGCTAATTTAATTTAATGAAGCCCACAGGAACTGTACATGTTGCATTACTTTCTTTCCAGAATTTGATGATAAATACACAATTATAGGAGAGTAAAATGGAACAGTGGAACAGACACCTGACAGAAACAGAAGGTAACAGACTACACTGAGCTCTTTCCACTTCTGCTCAGATTTGCAGAAACTATTTCATATTGCTAAGCTTACAAGCCTTAAAGTTATCAGTGCTATTTATGAATCACAAGTGATACAAGATATTCTCTCTGTTGAAAACAATGAACGATCAAAGCAGGGTGAGATTATAGCGCTGTGATTTGTGTTTCATTTCCAACAATGTATTTGTATGTAAGTTCCTATGCGTCCATAGTAACCACAGCCATAACCCAGGAAGTATGGTGTTGGGAGCTTTGCTCTGAAAATCAAGTAGCCCATTAGGAGGCATAAATATTAATAGAGCTGTCTAATCCCACACTCTCAAATGAGGTAGTTCAGATCATGATTCTTCGCATTTAAAATTTATTCACTGCATCGACTAGAATAAAAAGCAGAATCCATTTGTGAAGAAGTCACTGATGTTGGGCGGTCTCTTAGCCACTGGTAATTCCTAAACATAAAAGTAAGGATCAAGTGATTTCTTTCCTTATTCTACTCCCAATTCTCCTACAAATACTAATGTATCCAAAACTTCATGTGCCTAATTCCATGGCATTAAGTATATATCATATTCTTTATAAAAGCTACACCTCCACATTTTCACATTCATGTATCTTCAAGCAGTATGAAAGCTTTCATATGGGTTCATAAGAACATACCATCATCTCAAGTGCAGAACTTGCAACATCTGGGGATTCCTTTAGTGGTCATATTAGTGACAATGTTCAAATGTTTTCTGTCTAGTTGTCTTTAAAATAGGAAACTCAAAATGTTGCAATTCAAAGCAATTAATATAGAGTACTAAAACAGAAAATCCATGCAGTTAAAGCAGCATCTCCTAAGAGACAGGAAGTTACCCTGTCACTCTGGGTCACAAGTAAGATATTTGTGCTTTGACTGTAAACTAAACCAGAGGTCTCAATTACTAAACAGAGCTCAAACTCATCCAGGTATTCCCTACAAATGATGCAAAACTTTGTCACCAAGTTTGGGAAACACCACATAATCAACAATATAACTAATACCAGTCAGTAAAAATGATGTTACCTACAATAAAACCTAAGCTCTAGGAAAATTTAGAATTATGGAATGTAGCCTCCAAATCTAAAAAAAAAAAAAACAACCAAACTCACAACCACAACACAAAATTAATTAGATGCCTTGGCACAGATTTTCTAAAACCAGTTCCAGCAAACAGAGAGGTTTCTGCTTGTATGCCTACCCACAGCAGAATTAGCCACCTCTGACCTTCACGTGCCTGAAGCAAAAGACACAAAACCAGATGATCTTTAGCTATTGAATCAGGACATAGAAAATGAAGTACACTGAAATACAGGCATCCACATTTAGCTAAAAGCCACCTAGATTGTCTCATTCCTCTCCACGCAGCTCCAGCCTATCATTCTGTAGCCCCTGCAGTGTGCATGCCCAAATCCCACAAAAGGCTGGTAATGCTCATAATGCTCATTACAACCTCTAGTATGACTCTGGGATAGAACTGCCTTCACTTCTGTACCTATCTTCATCAGGTTACTCCTTGTGCTTCAAAATGTTGCATTTTCTCTCACCCCTCAGCAGACAGTTAACTATAGATGCCAACTTATTAATCTAATTCAAACTATTTCACCTCGCAGGAATCAAGCAATATATAGCGTATCATATCACATAACATGGTTGTTGGTTTGAACTTATATATCCTTTATTAACTAAAAAGATGGTGCAAAAATGTGCCTCTTATTCTTGTATTTTCTCTGTTAAAAAAAAAAAAACATAATTAAATGTAATCAAATCACTGCAACCTAAAAAACTGCTGCAAAAGGATACGATGTGAGGCCTTTCTTCTTTCTCACACAATACCAATGCCATTTCCTAGCTGCTGTTGCTGTGACACTGTGACTGTTGCATCTTTGTCCGACAATGTGATTCTTTTTACTACTAGGTATGGGGGCAATCCAAGCCAAAGATAATCTTAGGTTATACAGAGGCAAGTAGAGCATGAGTTACTCAGAGAATAGAGGTTGCTATAGCTATGCCAGCTGCCCAGGCTGAAGGTATTCCAGAGTCCTCTGTGCTTGTCAGGGAAAGGGACAAGGTAAGCTTCTGCTGCTTTTTATTGTGCTGCATGTGCAATGAATTTAATGGGAAAGGTAGCTACTGAATTTCAAACAGCTCTCTCTTTATTCTCCTCCAGGCTCACAGGACAGTAAACATGACTTTCTCATCTACTGGGCTCTCCCTTCCTTTATTTTTGCTATTTTTCTGATTATTTGATTTTAATACCCTCTCCTAGGAAAAGATGCTTGCTGAGAACAACGACAGAGATCTGCATCTTTATTTATGACTTTGTGAATCAGCGTCTGGGTGATAGGAAGTGAAAGTTGCTCAGCTAATTACACACGCTTGATGAACTGCGTAATAACTGCTGCAGCACTGCACATTAATTGAATGCATATAAATGACAGCAGTTATTCTAACTTGAATGATGTGTGAAGAAGCGATGTTGCTCACAGTACCCTGATGATCTTTGTTTCCGACTCTGGGAATCCAGCTCAAACAACTGTATTTTTACAGCACTGAGCAAAATCCCCTGATAGAAAAACTTCACAAGTTGCCTCAAAGCCTGACTTTCAAAATCTGGAAGTGGATTTAGACATCTAAAATAGCATGCATTGAACGACTACAATTAACAGTGAGTAATTAACAACTAGCTACAACGAACAGTCAGTTGGAATGGGAAGAGCAAAACCTTTGGAAAATATGACCACTGTCATTTCAGTGCCTAGATCTCATCTCAAAAAGTTGATACAGTTGACAGAGTAAAACTTTGCCCAACTTTAAACAATTTCCTGCTATGACAGGTCAAAAATGGGCTTATCCATGTCCTGGCTTGCCCAGGTATGTTTTCCATGCTCTTCCCCTCTTCTGCTGTGGGGAGAAGCAACCACAGGAAAGAGAACAAAGAACCTGGAGTCACTGAGTCTAAGAACTCTGGCTTGGTCCAGACATGTTGCCCTGCTCTCCCTCCTTCTGTGCTGGGGGAAGCAACCACAGGAAAGGAAAATGAAAGCCCTCGCTTCACTGAATATGGTCAAGCTTGGAAAAGTGCCATTCTGATCAGATAATCTTGGGTGGCATCGATAAAAAGGGATGAGCAGGTAGAACGAAGTGCTCCTATTGCCTCATTGCATCTTGAAACTGTCTGGAAACTCCACTGCCTCAGGTTTACCAGGGACAGGCTCTAAATGCCTGCATACAATCGGCCTGCATAGCCAACGTGACATTGTGCCAAGACTGCAAATCACACCGCATCTTGTCTGCCCCTCTGCAAGACTTCTGCTGAATCAGGAACCAAGACGAACCAGGTCAGAGACTATGCTGTAGACTCCCAGCTTCCAGGGAAAAGAGCCTGGGAAACTCCAAAGCCTCTAATATCTTTCAGACCACCAACAGCAACCTCTCCATGTGCTTTGGATACTGTCTGATAATATTTTCTGAGTAAATATTTAAAGCTTCTTGTAATTCACTAATTGCCTTCTGCCATAAGCAGAAAGGAGCTTGCTGCGTCCTCTAACGGATAAGCAGTGTGGTGCAGGTTTGAGGCTAATTTTTACTGAGAGAAATTAAATCCTTAGCTGTGAGAAGAAAGAAAAAAAAAAATAACAGTAACTGAGATCACCATTCTCCTGCTGAGAAACACAACCAGGCAAAATATAGATAAGATGGGCACTTCACACACACACTGCTCAGCTCTCACTTTGGGCTGTGCCTGCTTTCTGGCAGTCTGGTCTCTGGCTGATTCTGCCTTTAACTCTCTAATCCACATAACCTCTTTTTCCTCTAACCTCCTTGCTGTCTTGTTTTGACATCTCACCTCAGATCTCCAGATTTATCACACGAGATATATGTGGGTTGATCTAGTTATTTCTGAAGGGAGGGAAAGAGGGAGGGGGAAGGGAGTTTGGGTCTGGAGCCCTCCTGGGGACTCTGATTGTTTCTGGGAGGGGTGTTGTGTTTCTGTGTTACTTTTAATTTGTATGTAACTGTATATATTTGTGCATACATGCCTGTATATTGTGCTATGCTGTAAACATAGCTTCATTCTTTAACTTCCAGCTGTCTGAGTCGAGTTTGGGGGATTTTCTTAAGTGTGGAGGGGCAGGCAATACCCAAACCATCACCGGTATAATTAACCACAAGAATCTTCTCTTCCAATATACTGTTTGCATTTGCCACTTTAAGAAGTAAGTGCTCTAGTTTTGCTTGTTCCCTGTGTACGAGTTTCCAAATCATGCATTTTGAACCTTGTGAATATGTTTTCTGGTGAGTTTTAATGTTAATAAACCATGCTGGTAGTTACTAACAATCTTTGCCTGGATATCAAAACTAATACAGATTATTAACAGGGATGTGTAACAGGTGACATAAACCCCACAGATTACAACCAATTATGTCCACACTGCTCTGCTCTGTTTACCCTAAAAAAGTATTCTGGATTCAAATGTAGTCCAACTATTCAATAACATGTAATTTCAAAGAAAAAAACAATTTGATGGAAACCAAATGCAGATAGTACAAAATCAGTACTTGAAACCAGCACCAGATGCCTACTTCAAACCATGACCAAAATACCTACATCATCTATCAGTTGCATCAGGAATCTGCAAATGTTCACAAAGAAATCTGCAAATTCTCTCACACCATCTAACACAAAAAGGGTAGAAGCCAAGTTTCCAAGGCTTCCTAAAGCAGCCTGCCTTCCAAATTACCATGTCACAATATTTTAACTTTTCCCTACACCCTTCTTGAGGGATCTTTGGCTTTACAAAGAGAGCTATAACCACATAATAGAGGAAATCAACGCTCACCTTTAGAAGTGCATAAATGGGAAAAAAGGTGTTTCACATCTGTGTTTCAGGCAAGCCAAGACTGCTCTGGGAAAACAAGGTGTACCACCTACCAGCTCTGCTCTGCTCCAATACATCACAGCCATTACACTATGCCACTGGAACACTGAGCTGTGGAGTCATGCCGGCAACTTCAATGGCAATTGTACCCCGCCCCAGGCACATGAGCTACCTCCTGTGCATGCACACACCACACATTGTATCTGCATACGAGTAACAGACACCTCCTCTGAACCGCGAGGCCAAGACAGAGAAGTTGCCAATAAGGCCAGCATGAGATAGTGCAGGAGAGATGATCAGGTGCAACTGAGTTCAAGCTTTACAAATGTTATCTTCTCATCTGCTTTATGCGGTCCTCACTTTAAATACCTTTCTGGCTTCATTAGGACAAGACAGTCCCTAACAGTTCACAGCATCAGCAAATCAGCCTCTTTCAGCTGTATTATTCCTTCTTCCTTTGCAAGGTTTTGATCCTTCCCCCATATTTTTTTTGTCCACTTTATACATACCTCCTTTTCTACAAATTTTCTTGCCGGGTTTTCTGGCACATTCCTTGGATATTCTTTTGACTGAAAAATGAATAGAAGACTAGAAAATAACATGGAGCTCCATCACAGACAGTAGGAGCATGCAACACCAGTATCTAACTTAAATATGACCTGCTTTATTAGGTGCGGAAGATTCTCAACTTGTTGTGCCTGCACATGCAATGGATAAGATGTTGATGCATCTTCCCAGAAGTCAGTGAGTGGCAATGAGAATTAGGTACCAACTTTGACCTAAAAATACACGTGCTGCGGGAGGGAAAAAAAACCTCAAACAAAAAAGAGCGTTGACAGAAAAAAAAAAAACACAACCAAACAAAAAAAAACCAACACCCAACAAACAAGGACAGATGCATACACAGAGAAGCAGCATGCACACATGTAATAAGCTGGCATGCAAACAGAGAAAGCCATGCATGCTACCAGTACACATGAATTAATATTGTTAGAACACAGAACAGGAAAATAAGAAGATCTCCCTGTTTCGCCTGCTATTAACTCACCATCCTCGGTTGGAACATAGATATTTAAGTAGAGGCAGTCTTCGTTCTGGTCTTGTACGTAGGTGGAAACTACATCCAAGTTATTAGTAAACCACACTGGAAGCATGACTTCAGGCAACCTGCCTTCTATAATGTTCTGAGGGCACACTGGAGCAAACTGAGTGGTGTTTTTGATATCTGCCCAGGGAGATGGAGGCTCAGGAGGTTGAAAGCGGCGCTCCCCGGTTGGAGGAGCAGCATATGGAACCCCAAGAAACTGAATAACGGGCCCCAAAATTTCATTATTGAGTTCCTTCTTAATCCCTCGTATCTTGCCAAAGTTGGTGGTCACCACTAGGTTGGTATCATCCAATTTTTGGGAGGACACAGCTGCAGCGTGAAGCAAAAATCCAAGTATACAAAAAGCAAAAGTGGCATTCAATCCCATGTGTAACAGGCGGACTAGCAGCGCTCTCCATACACAGTTCAGCCACATGGTTCTTGGAAAGGCCATGGTCCCACATTAGTTGTGTAACTAGAATGAAGCAATCCTGGTTTGTATCCACTGGTGTAAGAACAGGGCAACCGAAGGAAACAGATCAAGTTTCCTAAATAGGTGCCTGTCAGAAAAATCTCAAAAGGCTTTTCATGCGGTAAGTATCTTCCATTGATTTCACACTTATTGAAGCTGCATCTTCACTCAGCACTATTTATCAGACTACATCCTATTGACAATTCTGTTTTCCATAGCAGCAATATGAAGAGAGCAGCCATTTACCGCAGAATCCCCTCTTATAAATCAAATCCAGTTAGCCGCAGGTCTATATCCTGGAGAAAATGAAAATAAATCATTAGTGTGAAAGAGCTAATAGGAGCAGAGTGATAACTAGATGTTTCACAAGTTATTTACATACATTAATAGTTGCTAGAGTCATGTAAGTAAAACTGCAGTAGTTTATAGGTCCATGAAATGGCGAGTGAGACACTGATTATTGGGTTGTCTCCAATGTCACCCGCTGAATCTGTAAGGATTTTTTGGCAGGAAGAGACCTCACAGAAATATATCTTTGTTTTAAATCCACGTTTGCTGCTAGACTGCATTGTGTGTTTGTGTTAATATTTAAGTTAATCAGCTCATAATCAATTTTCACCTTGTTTGCACAAGTTGATTTATCAAAATTAAAGTAATTATTTCTTAAAGCAGAAGAGAGTGAAATTAAGATAGACAGGCACACTGAAGACTCAAATGCATTTTATTTCACTAAAAGCAGATTCTAAACCATACAGACTTTTTGTTAACTTTAAAATACAACTTCTGATTAAAACATTAAGGCAAGCCACTGGAATATAATTGTAAGGCTAGCATAAATTAACTGTGCTTATTCCTGATAGCCTGAATTACCATACTTTAAGAGGTTTTCTCACTCAACAAGTTTCTGACAGCTGATGGAAAAGGCCTCTAGAGTGAAATGTTCGCTTTGATGAAGGACCAAAGTCTGCTCCCACCAATGTGAAGAGCAGACACTGAATTTACACGCGAGCGTAATGGGACCTTGGTGGTTTGGTTTTCACAAAACTGATTTGGAAAAGGATAGGAACATACAGCTTAAGAATGGAGTTGTATGCCACAACTTTTGCTTGAGACCAATCCTCCACTTCTTACAAACCAATGACTTTATCTAAAACTGAAAATGCATGATGTATGCACTCAATCCTCACCATCTTTCATTTACAATGTAAGCCAGAAACATTCCCACAGGACAGTAGAAATCTTATCTTCTGTATACCCACATGCTGACTGACCAATATCCTAGAAAAATAATCAGTTAGGATCAGAGACTGTATAATCTCAGATTCCAGATCCTATTTTCAACTGCTTCAGCTCAGAGGTTGTCACACGAGGCTGTGCTCCAGCACTTCTGAAAACTGCTCGGTGCATATCATTACATCTTCCATACTCATGTTGAACATGTTTCCAACACGACTTACAACAGCCTATTATTTAAGATGCAGTGTCATACACAACGTAGCAGTGTAATCTTACTCTCCCCATTAAGTGCTGTGTAATGCCCAAGAAACGTGTTTTGCTTTGTGCAGGAAACTCTTAAACCCACCTCCTTTTCAAAGAGCATTGGCAGCTTTAATGAGAATTGTTGTTTTTTTATCATGTCCATACACACAGTAGAGAGAATTCAAAAGAACAGCTTGTCTAATAGTCAGACTACCCTGCAGTTTGAGTTATTAAAAAGGAGATTGTAAAAGCTATATAGGACAGCAGGAGATTTGGTTCATGTCTAGTGTTCCTTTAGCTCTGAACAATCTATCTCAGGAGGCAATAAGGAGATAGATGAAGCTTTTCTGCAATTTTCTCTTGTCCTTTCTTTATCTGCTAATTCTGACACCTTCACTGTGAAACTGCATTAACAAACAGGCTTAGATCCTTCATTCTCTAGCTCCAAATTCCCAGCATATGCTGGAAACACACCAATTTAGCTGCAGAAAATAATTCCCCAAACTTGATGTACATGTTTGCATTTAGTATAATAAACTTAGGCAGAATGGCATGCAGACAATTGCCTCTTGGAAGACTCTTGCTTTGTCTCATTTCAAACTTGGAGGGTAGCAGGACATTACTTTGGAAAGAGTGAAAACAGTGTACAGAGGTGCCAGAGCAGAAGGCACCTAGTACAACTTTGCTTTTCTGAGTTGATGTACAGTACAGTAGGTCATGGAAAGACGGAAGCTTATTCCTCAGTGGTATTCAAAAATCTCCACAAATTTAAACTTTTTCCACTAGGTCTTAAAATCCATGTGCTGGTTGTTTTTTCCTGTCAAAAGTAGAACAATGTACTCCTTCCTCTTTCTCAAACTTGTAAATAGCATGAACATAACCTCAATAGCCCTCTTGCTTATCTACGTGGTCTGGGGGAAGGCTGAGGATAAACCAAATTCCCCGTAACTGCATCAAACAACAGCATGCTTGAAGATGCTGAGTTGGTTCAATGTGGAAGACTACCAAGATGTTGCTAATAATTCATTTAGTACTTTCACTCTAAATTCTTAGACCTGTTTCCAGATCTAAGACAACTTTTTATCACACTTTTGAAACCTAAAATGGTAAATTACATGTAAATTCAAAGTAAATCCTACACCTGGGCTACAGTTTTAAGGTTATCCATCAGCTGTTCCACCATGGCAGTTGCACAGCTACGCTATGATCTGAAGTTCTGGTTTGCTTCCCTGGGACAGGTTTTACTTTAAGGCAGACAGGTGACTGAAGACATAAGAATAGAACACAATGCTGGGTTTGGCTATTCCTAATTAACTAACTGGGGTAGTAGCCAGCTTCAGTGAATAGATTTAAGAGCCATACATGGCAGAAAACTCTGAGGCACTTGCAGAATTGGAATCAACAGATTTTCACTGCATTTATGACTTGAATTCTGAATTTGCCTTTTCTTCCACAAGGCTTTCTTTTTAAATGGCTAAGTAACAGCTTCCTTTTGAGACTGAGAGGTCAAACATTCAAGACTGTCACTGGCTGCCCTGAAGCTATGGCATTAAAAACACAAACTCATGCAAATAAAGAGACTGAGATTACTCAAACCTTTTGAGAATTTTAAGCCAAAATTTTATTTCAAGCATTTGGTGGAAAAGCAAGCAGGGAAGCCAGCCTGGAGCATGTCTTGCTTGTTCAGAGTCAAAGCTGGATGAAACTCTCCTTAGTCCTCCAGGAGCTGAACTAGGTAGGGCTTTCCCTCGGTACCTGGACTTGACTGAACAGGCAGCAGTGGAAAGAGAGATGAGCAACAGAGAGGAGCTGGAATGATCAGGGAGATGGGCAGGTGAATAAACTAAAAAGTAATGATGATCAATTTGGGGGAAGCTTCAGCATCACAATATTGTGGATCTGAGGAGGAGGAGAAACATTTTCAGATTTTATTGCTGTCTAGATGTGAGGATCACAATTGTTCCCTGTAGTAACACAAATGAATTCTACTGTAAAAGGTTTCTGATAAAGTCTTTCATGGTCTCCGGAACAGTCGATACTATAGAGAAGTTTTTTCTATAGTCTATTATTTTATTATCTTCCTTTCTGAATTTAAATTACTTTATAGCTCAGATTCTGAAATACTTCAGAGAGGCATTTAGTATGCTGAGGAGTGAACAATCCAAGATAACTTCAGTGCATCTTTGCATTTCCAATGACATAGGGCATCCCACAACAGGTCACATCTGCTGCTAAGTGCAGCAGCTAAACTCTTCTTTGTTACTCATGCACAGAGCTTGAAACCTTAAGGGATGTCTTGAACTGAACTACTTGTCAATAGCTCCAATAGATTAATAAAACCTTTGGTGGCACCCAAGGCTCCTGGCCATATGCCAGCTTCGGCACACATAAAGGCATTGTTATGGCATCTTTGTATCAGCAGCTGTTTTCTTTTCAGCTGAAGATGTACTCTGTGATTTGATATTCAGGCTAAAAAAATCCTTTCTACCTCAATTTTGTTAGTAAATCCCAACGGCACAAACATACACAGAAAGTGATTGTAAGAGTTCTGAACACCACACAATGTCACTTTATTTCAAAACACAAATTCTACTTTGCAGAACCAACTACATTTGCATCCATTTTTACTTACAACAGTCTCCACTCAGAACTAAGAGCCCAGAGACCTTTCATGTCTCTAAAAAGAAACCCATGTTCTGAAATTCACTACAATGCCAAACAGGACTGTGGACAGAGGAACAGGAGCCATCAAAGGAAAGACTCTGACACAGGGTGAGCACTAGGTCACTGTGACAGACCAATTGTAAACATGATCAGAACAATCCTCAAGAGAAAAATCGCAGAATTTGCCATCTCTCCTTTCACTTTTCAAGTTAGCAAAGAGAAGCACTGTGTCAAATATGACATATTTACCCTCTCTATAGCAGTAATGATTTTGAAGCAGACCCTGCTCTTGAATATTTCTATAAATGCTTGGTGACAGGAAGAGATTTGCATGTATTGAGTTCAATAAATCAACTATATACATTCAAAAAGCACCGGGTGTAAGAAATTCCACCAGAGGAGACTGCAATCCTGACCACATACACCAAAGAAGGGCCCACCTCTGGTGGGATTTGGTTAGCTCCCACATGCCAGCAAGCCACATGACAGCAGCTCCAGGTCTGGAAGCTGCAGAAAGCAGCTACAAACCAACCCTATTGAGATGCACAACCTTTGCTGAGATTGCCAAGAGGAGTATGAATAAGACATTACTCTGATGGGGTCACAGTCCATGCCACATTAGTAGGAGATGACGAGTGTTATGCTACACAAGTGTGCAAACGAGGCAGTGGCAAGGATGTCCAGATGCTACAAGCTGTGTAAATATATCACTCCTAGATCAGAGAGATTGATTCCTCCACACCATTCTCATATTTACCTCTATTTAATACTACATTCTGTACACAAATCCTTACAATCAAATTAGTAAAACTTACAACATTTAAATGAAGTATTGAATGCAGTGGAGCACACCTCAGTGCAAAGCTGAATTCAACTGACTAGATTCATTTAAATTGTCATGCATTTTTCAGCTTTAATACCTTTTCATTCTTCCCCATTAGGGAGAATATTCACTAATGCTAACTCATTACTAATTGGCATTTTCACAATCAAAAGATGACTTTAAAGGATTCCTGCAACTTAGTTTGGCAAAAATAGGAAGATTTCTGACAGTTGTTTTCTCTTAAGCTGGTTTTGAACTAGACAAATTGAACCTAGGAAGAGGATCACTTAAGTCTTATTATTTACCACTTGCTCCTATCAGTAAATAATTTTCTTAAAATAACTCCACCTCTTAGCTGAAATAGTTTATATTACCAGAAACTGGCTACCATCTTTTAATGTGGACTATAGCTGCTCGACATTTTGCACAGTAAGTAGGTAACGAAATGGTGATTTTACCCATAACAGAAAGAATGGGTAACTCTGTCACTTATGTGTAAAGTTTTAGACAGCTAAGTAATACAGATTTAAATTAAAAATGACAGGTGCACTGGCTTGGAATATAATGGGCACTGGAGTGAACCTTTATTCCTTTTAGCAGCTTACAGTTAACTCTTAAATGGACCACACATTACACTCACTTTTGAGTACTGTAACTGTTCAGCTAAGTGATCAGATGGCTACTCTGTCGATGGCAGTAGTGTGCTTCAGGACATGAGGATTCCCTGACCTACTGTAGAAATTCAACTGAACTCACGCTAATCAGAGGTCATACCAGAGGAAAAAACATCCCAGATGTTTCTCATTTGAGACCTTCAGTATTGAAATCTACATATTGTATGTCACCAAGTCAAGTGGATTTAACTTGCTTTGATTAATGCTTCATAAAACATTCACAGGCATCCCATCGGATTCCCTTAATAAAGTACTCTGGAACCCACCCAGAGACATCTGAAATTAAGTGGTCTTTTATTGTCTCTTGCAGGTAGAAAACTGAGATCTAGAATTGGCAGCAAAGTTCATTACCTGATATATATTTGTGGCTGACCCTTGGTTCACTGGGGTTAATCAAAGGAGAAAAGTAAATTGGATTTTACTCACTACCTTTAATAAAATTATAGTATCAACAGTGATACTCTCTGTAGTGCTAGTCCATTACCTAAGGCAATCTTTCAGATCAGATTCATAAGAAAGACAGCACTTTTTTAGTTTCCTGGTTCTGGGGCACTAGGAATTCAAGGTTACCAAAAATCCACAAACAAACAACAAAAATACAGGTTTTTGAGAGAGAGTTCTGAAAACAAAGATGCTTGAATGTACTCAGATTTGTCTGTCAACTGCTTTTCTGTCTGGATACTACACAGTAACAGCTCCAAAACATTCAAAACCCTTGTTGTAGACTTGCTCTTCAGTAAGATAAATAAACCAAACCAAACAAACAACCCACAAAAACCAAAACTCAGGCAAAACAAACTTCCTTGTGGTACAAAAGCCAGCAAGCATTCTTCTTACTTGATCAGATTTTGGTCTCAATTCCATCAGGGTAATTGAGATCAAACTCCCAACTCATCATAAAATCCAGAGAGGTATAAATTTATTTTGCTAATCACAAGCCTGACATCTCTAACTTAACTTTGAAAGCGCTCTTGAATGGTGTCACCACACGTTCCAGAACCGTAGAGAGCACACACTACATCTCAAGTGCAATACTGCCATTATAGGGATCTATCAACTTGAGAGTCCATTTCCCACGATGTAGCAGTTTGTACATCTGTGACTTCACTTGTATTTGTTCCAAAATGAATTTCATGCTTAACTTGTTTTTCTTAATTAAACTTCCTTTAGCAGTTTCTAATACGTGCATTATTAAAACTCATTAGTCCCATTCATGCCTGCCTGTCATTTTTGGCTTCATATTCATGTATCAAAGAGCTCTGTTGCCTTATATAGGAAACAAATTAAATAATATATATGAGAACTTGAACATTTTACGAGTGTCAGTATGAGAAAGTGGCTGCAAGGCCCATAAGGTTTCACACAAAAAAAGCATTACGGCTAAAGCTAACATGCTGACACATCTCTGATCTATAAAGTCTGCAGTAATGGTAGCAGTAAAGTGTTGTGCCATAGATAGGGAATTTTTCTCTCACATGAAACAGCAATAGGCTAGAGCACAGACTATATTTACTGTTGTAAAAAAATCTCAAATAAAATTTCCCCAAAGCTTAGAATATAACACCATTAAATGGCCACAAAGATTTACCCTGTCCATCTGACTTCCTGTGTAGCTCCCATTATTCAGCTTCTTGTCCTGTTCTCATTTTCTACCACTGTCTGTGAGAAACACACTTCTTTAAGTTATAGTAGCTAGTCTCAGGTCTCCTTGTGGTACCACTCTGGTCATGTGGACCATGACCCCGGTGACAGAAGTGTTTCCTGACCCAAGAGCAGGGGCTCAATGTCCAAGTCTCCACAGCAATAACCCATCTCTGGGAAAGAAGTTGAAGAAATAAAAGTTCCATCCCACAATGCCTGTTTCATACAGGTCTGAGGATGCTAAAATATTCAGTGTATCTGTGTAGTAAGGTTTCTCCTAAATAAGTTGTTGCTTTCTCCTCATACATATTTCTAACGCTCTGTGCCTACATAACACTTTCCTGCTTTCAAGTACTGTTTTGGAAACTGGGGGATGGGGTTGGGAAGGCAAAATGATTTTAAGTTCAAATAGTGAACTTGAAAAGCTTCAGACAAGATGGAATTAAATGAAAGTACAAAATACAACATAAACATATTTCCCTCATTAAGTTCCCAGAACCAGTTCAAAAAGTGGGCTAATGGCATCTCTCTAGGCAGGATGTGATTGAGGACATTTCCAAAACATATTTTTTAATTGCCATTTAAGTTCTCTGCTTGGTTAAAGGAATCTGAGTCACTTGAATTACAGTATTTGTAAAGTGTCCTTGATCACTTTTACGATTCTTACAGTCACTTGCTGCTCATTTCCAAGCACTACATTCACCCTTAATACAGTGCAAAAGACCTACCCCAAGCATCAGTGGAAAGTAACAGACTACCCAAAGGCAGCACTAAAACCCATTACACAGAAAATATTACGAGGATAGAAGAGAAGAATTCAACCAATGGGGAAAGGGGAACTCCAGTTGCTTTTCTTTTAATGGCCTCATTTTTTGTTTGCCTACAGCAGCAGAAAAAGCATTTTTTACACTGAGGTATGCAGCCCAGACCTTTCCATGGCTTGATCACCATAAGGATTTTTACAGTAGACACTGTACCCCACACAGATGGTGTCCCTGTGCACCACCTTTTGTCTTTCAGTGAAAAGTGGCACGGTAGAGTGGGTGCACAGAAAAACTTGAACATGGCACTAAGTAGCCAACCAGTCAGTTTTTATCCCTGGACAGTACACAGCACATCATTAACTAGCAATTAATAATTAAGAAAATTAAGTCTGTTGGAAAACATGTGGGGTCTTCAGAGGCAGGCTGGAAGCACGGAGCTGGGTCACCAACAAGTCAACACCATTTCCCCTCAGACTTGTGATAATTCAGTAGTCATTCTGGGNTGAAAGTACAAAATACAACATAAACATATTTCCCTCATTAAGTTCCCAGAACCAGTTCAAAAAGTGGGCTAATGGCATCTCTCTAGGCAGGATGTGATTGAGGACATTTCCAAAACATATTTTTTAATTGCCATTTAAGTTCTCTGCTTAGTTAAAGGAATCTGAGTCACTTGAATTACAGTATTTGTAAAGTGTCCTTGATCACTTTTACGATTCTTACAGTCACTTGCTGCTCATTTCCAAGCACTACATTCACCCTTAATACAGTGCAAAAGACCTACCCCAAGCATCAGTGGAAAGTAACAGACTACACAAAGGCAGCACTAAAACCCATTACACAGAAAATATTACGAGGATAGAAGAGAAGAATTCAACCAATGGGGAAAGGGGAACTCCAGTTGCTTTTCTTTTAATGGCCTCATTTTTTGTTTGCTTACAGCAGCAGAAAAAGCATTTTTTACACTGAGGTATGCAGCCCAGACCTTTCCATGGCTTGATCACCATAAGGATTTTTACAGTAGACACTGTACCCCACACAGATGGTGTCCCTGTGCACCACCTTTTGTCTTTCAGTGAAAAGTGGCACGGTAGAGTGGGTGCACAGAAAAACTTGAACATGGCACTAAGTAGCCAACCAGTCAGTTTTTATCCCTGGACAGTACACAGCACATCATTAACTAGCAATTAATAATTAAGAAAATTAAGTCTGTTGGAAAACATGTGGGGTCTT
>WAAF01008181.1:752176-767818 GCA_013400475.1 Tricholaema leucomelas
TTTTTTTTTTTTTTTTGCTGCTCTTTGTCACTATTTAATTTTTAAATAGGGTTTGTTTTTCATGTGATTAAAAAAAATAATAAATCTGACATCAGAGAAATAATTCAAAGCTAGCCAAGGATCTGTAATACAGCTCCACATCTCTATTAGAAAGGAATGTATATTTGCTTTTAACAAAGGCAAGCCAATCCATTATGAACAGAGACCATATCTAAGCCTCTGCTTTCTTTTCTTTCCCCCAGACTCCATTTGAACAATTAGAGTGGTTTATGCTTGTGTGTATGCCGATGCATATTAAATATGCAAACTGATAAAAAAATAAAACTACCACCATTCCCATGTTCAAATCCTCCATTCACTTGCAAATCAATTTATCTGCCTACAGCTCTGTCCCAGTCTTTAAATAACCCTCCTTCAGCAGACTGCTCCACCTCCAGCCAAATAATCCGGACCAAACCCACTTTGTTAAGGATGTTTAAGTATCAACAGATAGGATAATATCTTCTTACCCTACCGCAGAAAAAGGGGTAAGATAACCAAAGCAGCACCAAGACGACAGCTCTTGTTCTTGCTTCTACACAACTTACTGCCTTAAACAGCCTGAGCACTCTCTCTGATGTCTTTCGTTGCTACTTCAGTTAATCACAAAACGGAGGAGTTCAGCCAAATCCTGCTTCCCAGCACACTTAGTATGATTATCCTCAGTCTCATTTTTCTTCCCACGGTCCGCATATGATTCACATGAAGTATACTGAATAAATGGGATCTCTTTATTTGTATCTAAAGACCTTCTAATCATTTACTGCACAACTGTTTATTGCAACGTTGCTGCAGTCTGTAGCTGTAGTCTAAGAAAATCAATGTCATTTTTCAAAAGGAACTAAGAAGTGGTCCTCTTTAACCTAGCATTGTGTATCAGGGAAAAAAAAGTGGGGGGGAGAAATGTCAATTAAAGAAAAAAATCAAAAATCCAAGCAGCATTTTCAAACATGGCTACTTAGCTTTTGGCTCCCAATCTGCAGTTTCAAAGATGCAGAAGTGGCTTGCTTGTTACAGCTGTTGAGCCCACACAAGTCTCAGTGCAGTCAATGGAAATCAGGATCTTGAGGGCCCTGAATAAAGGGGTCTATTTTTAAATGTTCATTTGTATCATACATGAGTCTCTCGCTTGTCAGGTGCCTGTAATAAAGTACATGCAACTTCATGAATATCCTTTGCTTCAATTAAGCCAGCCTAGAAAAAAAAAAGTAGGAGAAAAGGTCCCAGAGATCACAGTGTTGCTCTTTCACCAGCAGCAATGGTCTCCAGATGCATCAAAAATGCTGCTGCTGTAAATAAATAAACAAACCTTTTAAAGACCCTTAGGTCTAAAGGAAGTATGTAAAAGTTACTTGGGGCATCGTCACAAATAGATAGTTTCAGATCTCAATTTTCTCTGTGAAATTTACCAGCACTGCCTGGTCCCACTAAGGCTATGCATAAATGCAAACAGTGCCACAGTGGATGGCTGTATTGGGGAAAAAAAAAATATTATCTAATCCAATTTACTATATATGTGCTGAGGAAAAAAAAAGCATCTTCATTTCAAACACACAGAACATCTAAACGTTCTAAAAACATTCACTTTAATATTTACAGCTTCTATAAGATATGTTTCCATTTCATGCTAGTGGCTTTCTGATACCATAGTTGTCAGAGCTAAAAGAAACTGGCCTTCCAGAAAGCAAAACCAGCGTCAAACTAAAATGGTATTCCTTAAAAAGGTCAGGCAAACGCACGGAAGAAAAGAGCTTGTCCAGATTGTGTCACCTGCAGCGGCAAGAACGTGACACTTTAATCAAGCTCTGCTTTCTTTTATTGAAACAATTATTTTAATGTAATTGCTGTGGAGCCATACGAATCCTTAAACCGAGTTGAGGCAATATCCTTTCTCCTGATTCCAAGGTAACTTTCTGGCTTTAATTATAAGTCAATTAATATTAAGTAATTTGACTGAGTAATTTTAATGAAACCTCTTGAAAATTGATTTTCCTTCAGCAAGTGAAGACGAGGCTTGAGTGCGATCGTCAGGAGGAGAGGAACGGCGATAGGAGAGACAAACCCGGACTGAACACCCAGGCGAGAAGATGTCTGAGGGAAAAAAAAAAAACCTCTCCATCAGGCATGGCAGCCTCGGAGAGCCTCGGCACTGCGCGGAGGAGGCGGCACCGCCGCGCAGCTCCGTGCCCGGGCCGAAGGCGAGAGCGGGTCCCGGCCTGCCTGGGGGGCACCGGGGCAGCAAAAGTTGTCTCGGGCGGAGGCGGCGGGGGCAGGAGCCGGCGGGCGGACCGCGCTGGTGGGAATGCGGGGTGCGCGTGTGCGGGGGTGCGCCTGTGTGTGCGCGAATCTCCTCCGAACACCCTGCCCCTCCCGCAGCGATTCCTGCCTCCCGCAGCTCCCCCGAGGCACTGCTTGGGTTCGCCGCCGCAGCCGCGCAGCCCCGCACCCCAGCTCCGCTCCCCGGGCCGGTTGCAGCAGCTTCAATGGCATCTCCTTGCCCGCGGACACGCACGCACATTCACACACGGATCCCAAACCGGCACCGCAAAGCGTCCCCGGGCTCAGCCTCACGCCCCGGCCCTGCAGCCGCCCTTCCCTACTCGGAGGAAGCTCAGCACCCCGGGCTGCCCCCTTCCATCCCGACTACCCCCCTCCATCCCGGCTCGGGCTCGCCCCGCACGCCGAGAGCATCAAAGTATTTACCAGTTCACGGTCGCTTTTCTGCAATCGCAGCTGAAACTGTAATTCACTGGATTCGCCTCCTCCGGCTCGCTCCCAGCCGCTGCGAGCTGGAGGCTTCTCAATCGTGCCCCGGACACTTCCGAATTATATCGATTTGTCTATATTTTTCTCCCCTTTCCTCGGATCGGGGCGAGGGGAGGGGGGAGCTGGAAATCCCCATCCGGAATTCAGCCTCATCCGTGCCGAGCCACCTCCATTTAAATACGACCATCAGGCAAGCAATAGAAATGATCAAACGCTACTTCTCTTCGTCTGCAAGCAGATAATCCTACTAATCCAATAGATCTCCCCCGATCCGAAATTGCCCTCCAGACGAATCCCTTGCGCTTGATGTCCGGCGGCTGATCTCGGAGCCGCGACGGTGCCCCGAGGGGTGCGTGTGTGTGTGTGTGTGTGTCCGTGAGTGTGTGCGGGAGGGGGGTGCGGGGGGGTGTTAATCTTTTTTGGCTCCTGGATGCACGGCTCGCTCTAGCCGCCGAGAACCCTGCCTTTTTTTTTTTTCTTTTCCCTTTTTTCCTTTTTTTTTTTTTTTTCCCCTCTTTTTTTTCCTTTTTCCCCCTCCTATTACACGTTTCCACTCCAAATTGCTGCTGGATGAAAAATGGTACAAAGATACCCCCAGTGGCAGCGCGGCGAACAGCGCGGCCAGCGCCGGCCCCGCTCCGCACCGCCCCGGCCCAGCTCCGCACCGCCCCGGTCCCCTCTCTGCACCGCCCCGGTCCCTTCTCCGTTCCCGCCCCGGTGCCCACCAAACCCTGCCTTCGGGGAAGAAGCCACAGCAGGAAATCAGGTTTGGGGGTGCCCCTAGGGTGGTTCCATGTAGCCGCAGGAAGCCCGTGCACCCTTGTGGAGAGTGGGAGGGGGTGAAGTGTTGCCAATATGCGATCAAAAGGCTGCAGCTACACCTGCATGCTTATTAAATTATACCTGTGTGCAACGCTAGATTATTTCACACAGGTGTAATTGAGTAAGAAACCATGATCTTACTTAATAGACTCTCATTGTCTGCACATAAGATATGTGACTTTTTTTTCCTCCTGCTTCTTGAAATCTTTAGATTATTTTCCACTGTCTACTTTCTGGTTTTAAATGGGGGAGGGAGGGGGAGGCGGAACAACAACAAAACCAACCAGATCTCGGCCTTCATGTTTTCTAGGATCACAGCAGAGAATCGAAGTTGATGGATCAGGGTATGTGGGGAGAAAGGAAGGGCAGAGCGGAAAGGAAAACAGTCCTTTGAATTCTGAAAGGTCTATTCATTTAGGAGGAGCCACAATCACACACTGAAAGAATACAAGCATCCTGAGTTAAGCTTCTTATAGAGGGCTCATTAACATCTCCTGTTACTTTAGGAGAGACTTCCCTTCACACAGTGTTCAAAATCCCAATTTTGTTGCATTAACATCCACCTGGCTTTAAAAACACTGACACTAATCAAGTACAGCACACCCACTCATGTTTCCACGCACAGAGCCCCAGGCAAGGTCTGAAGGTGCCTGATAATTTGATAAGCCTTTACACCCCTCACCTGAGGGCACATCCCAATGGAGCAAAGACCAGTCCCTGCCACACTGGGCAGGCTATTTGCACGTCTCTCAGTCCCACTGAGGATCTCTATGTCTATGGCAGGAGTGACAGAGCACAGCAGCAATTTCTCCTGTGACATTTACGTGTGCTGGAATAATTGTGGCCTGGACAGATTTTTCACCTGCTAAACATCAATAATTATGATCATCTATGATTAACTTTCCAAGTCCAGCATCTTTTAGTAACATGATATTTAACTCTCTCACTGCCACTGAAAGCACATGGCTCTCAGGGAGGCGAAGGCAGAACACACTCTGCTGACAGAGCCACCCTGTGCGTGTTGTTACGTTATTCTCAAAGGAGCACTAGAGGGGAACAAAAGGTTTCAAAACTAGAAAGCAAATATGCATATGAATATCAATCACTTGCACCCAGACACAGATCAACCAACAGCCTCAAAGCTATCACCAAAGATGGTGATACCAGCTGAGCTATTCTGCCATTCTTCATCCACAGAACACCCTGGAGTAGTTTTATCTTTGCATTGGTGTTTGTGCTGTAAAGAAAGAAAGAATGGTGACACAAAATAACTGCACCCTTATTGTCACTAGAGGAGCCACTGAAATCCTGGTGCATAAGGTTTTCTTCTCACTCCTTCAATGACGATGCTGCACCTCACCCAGGTTCCCAAGCCACCATGCAAACACTCCTTTGGAGTGCTCCAAGAATCACCTAAACATACTACTTCCTACTAACTAGGTGGAAAAAATCTAGCCATTTACTCCCTTACCTGGATAGGTAGGAGCTGATAATTTCCATCCAATTTGCTGCAATCCCACCTTTGGCCATCAGGCCTCCACCTGATGATAACTCCACTTGTGCAGAAATGGCACAATGCTGCTGTTTGAACACAGGAAGCTTTTTTTTTGTTACTCTCTCTCAAACAGTGATATGTGATATCACTTCATAAACAGCATCACTTTTGCTCTGACCCATCTCCACAGCTGAGATCCCTTCCCCAAACTTTCCTACTGGCTTTCTCTCTACTGCCTTCTCCTATGCTTCAACACTTCTCCTTATTTCTCCTCTCCAGGGACTTCAGAGGACTATCCTTTCATCCAAACTATTGCTAGGGAAAGAGCAGTACTGGCTTGTGGGTTGGACAACAAGATTTGTCTTCAGCTCCAGAAAGGATCGTGCAAGTTTAGATGTGGAGTTGGAAGAACAATATATAGGACTTATCTCTCTGTACTGAGGTGTGATAGGAGTAATTGTGCCTGAGCATAAATGTGATAATAACCCTGCCCAAAGCCTGCTTCTTCTGTATTACTAGTATAATCTCTGATACTGATGTGGTCTACATCCAGTACCTCCTTGCTTTAGGGACCTAAGTGGCCTATGCACACATTTATTTATACATAGACAGATGTATAGCTATAAAGTGTTTGGACTAATCTGAATGAAGGGCAAAAGAGTTGCAGATTGTAAGAATGTTGCTAAATATGTTTTGATATGCTGCAAACCAAGGAGTTACACTGGTATTAAAATCTAAGGAATGACAAACTCGTTTAAAGAATGGCATTAGTTACTATGTAGTTTGGCTGAGTCTTGACAGGGATGTGTTATCTGCATTTATTAAAATAATGCAAAGAAATATAAATTCCCATGGACTGAAAATCCATGGAAATGTCAAAGTTCAGCATCTGGAAATAGTATAAAAATGAACTCTGCTCCATTTTCTCTGCTTTAAGAATACAAAACCTTACATATAAGCCTCACCTTAGCACCTAACTTCAAAAAAGAGCAAAACATACAATCAAAAACTAAAAAGAAAGAAGCTCCCAACTTGCAATCCAACCTAAATACTTCTCTGAGGTATATAAAGTATGCACCTGGAGCATTACTAGTAAGAAAGTTTTTTCTGTGACACAGTTCCAAGAGCTATTGAAAGATACGACTTAAGATAGTAAAATGTTTTTCTTTCGAGCATAGTTTTTTATCAGATTATTTCTCAAGAACAAAGATTAACCTTTCTAATAGGTAGAAAAGGTGAAATTGTTTACATATAGAAGATTCTAAACATTCATTTGCTTGTCTCAAGGTAGCTCATTAAATTGCTTCTTGCTACTTGCTTCTTGCAAGTAACTTCATTAAATATTTTCTTTGATTCCATGAAACTTATTTAAGATTACTCACCTCTGTCCATTTGTATTCTTTAGATTGCCCCTGACTGCCAAATCTGTAATGGAATTATAATGCCTCTCTCTAAGCTGCTTTAGTTAGCTGTAACTGCTTAGTTATTGCCATTCATTTAGTTTAACCTTGCTTAGAAGAGAGCTACTTAAAGAAGCCATCCCTCTTCACAGCGTAGCCATCACAGCTCTTCATAAAGCTACAGGGGATTGACAGTCCTTCATTCACTCCACTGATCATTACTTGCTTACTGTTTGCTTTCTTAAATGTTGTTATTTTATATTAAACCCAGACATTTATGAAAAACAAGATGCTTTGCTTATATGGTGAAAACTCAAGTCAGAAATGGTCTGAGTTTCTCTACAAGAAGGACACTGAGTTGCTGAAGTGTGTCTGGAGAAGGGCAACGAAGCTGGAGAACAAGTCTTATCAGAGCACTTAAGGGAACTGGCGTGGTTTAGTCCAGAGAAGAAAAGGCTGAAGGGTGACCTCATCGCTCTCTCCAACTAGCTCAAAGGAGTTTGTAGTGAGGTGAATGTTGGTTTCTTCTCCCAGGTAAATAGCAGAAGAAACAGTCTCAAGCTGCACCAGAGGAGGTTTAGGTTGGATACCCAGAAAAAATTCTTTACTGAAAGAGTAGTCAAGTATTTGAACAGGGAAGTGGTGGGGTCACAATCTCTGGAGGTGCTAACAAAATATGTAGGCAGGGTACTTCAGGACATGGTTTAGTGGGCACAGTGGTGTGGGGTTGATGGTTGGACTTGATAATCTTAGAGTTTTTTTCCAACTTGAATAATTCTATGATTCTATATCAAGAGTCAACAAAATAGAATTTCACCTTCAACTGCATTTTCTCTCCTCCACACAGTTCCCCAAGCCTGTACTCACATCCCATATGTCCTCACCACTGCCTCCTCTGCAGTGCCTGACTTCAGTGGTCAGGGTCAGTAATTTTCTTCCTCCCAGCCTGTGATGGGAATCATACATTTTGTCATCTAGTAAGATTTGTGTTCTGACATCATACAGGCTGTCCTCAGTGACATTCACTTTTTATCATTAGCACTTTGCACTGGAATATTTAATTGGCTATCTTGTATCTCAGCAATGTAGATTTATTTTGCATTTTCATTTAATTAGCAGGCGTGACCAATGGGCTGATAGGTGGCAAAGCATTCTGCGAAGTAGAATCCTGCTGGATTGAAAGCTTTGCTGGAAGGTTTCAAACACCCATTCAGCCTGAACTTCTCAGAGGTGATTTCCTTTAAAGTACTGGGTTCCCAAAACACATTTCAGGACATGGAAATAGAAGGCAAGTGGGACCCAAGGATGACACAAACTCTGTTCCTACAGACACCCTTCTCTATATGTTGCCCTGTGTTGGTTAGATGCTCAGATAAGCATGGTCCACCCATGGTTATTCTGAGATCCAGCATTTCAGGTTCTTTTGGGTGCTGTTGAAGGACTGATATTGATAAAGAAAGCCATTGCCAGTGTTCTTACTGGAACTTAATCAGTAGATTACAACACATTACAGCACTGTGCTTGCCAGGGAACTCTGAATTAATTATAAAATCCATTTCCTTGTTTATGTGGCTGTGAATACTTTTAGTCCAGAGGTGTTTTATGACTTTGTTCCTTCCTAAAATTTCAGTTATTCTTTGAAGTCAGAATTTACCTGCACCTTGGTTTACAGTGACCCAGTACAGGAAATTATGGGGCTAGAGCATTTTATTACAAAAAAGCATGTATAGAAAGAGTTTTGCATTTGCACTATGTGAAAGCCAATCTATTTCTAGGGTTTTTTTTAAATTAAAATAGCTGAAAAGAGCCCCCACTGTATACTGCTTCTCATGGACTGGATTTTCAAGCACACAGGACATTCATTCCCTGTGGGAGCTGGTATTCTAAGTCACTATTATATGCAGTTTATATTCTTTTAGACCCAGTAAGCAAACGACAGAGAGCTATGGGCCAGCTTAATCTCTGATGTAATGAAATGGAAGTTAGAAGAACCTCATCAGAGAATGTGGTTTCCTAATACCTAACCTCAGCAGAAAAAGGAACTTGTAGGCTGCTAGCATTTGCAAGTAAAACTAGCAAATTGTTTTCCACAGGCATTGACTGAGGAATACCTTTTACTTCCTCACCAGCTAGTTTCCATAAGCAAGGAAAGATTCAAAGTCTGTGAATTAAGACTTGCTGAAACCTTGATGCTCTCTCAGTACTGATAAAACATTCTAGGTCCTTATTTAAATCAGTCAGTAATAAGATGATTGTGAAATACATCATGATTTTACGACCAGTATCTCATGGCATCTGTTTGCCTTCAGTTACGATTGCACTGATAACTCAGTGACTGGTATAATTAGTCTGGCTGTCATTATGGCTTCTGGCCAAGAGAGACAAAGGTGTTTCTTAAAATTTCTTTTCAGATGCACCAAATAACATGATCCATTAATTACAGATCATGCAGCCCCAGTTAATTCCTGACAAGTGAAAAAGATGGAGTTTGAAAACAGTCTTGGAAAGGAGTAAACTGCTTCCAATCTGGCTTATGTGAGCTGCATCTGAAAGGGGCTGGTGTGGTACTGAGTTTGGGTGCTGAGCTGGGAGCAAGGGGCAGACCCCTGCTCTGGTTTTGCAGTGACTGGGTGGAGTCTCCAAGCAAACCATTTTATCCCCATTTTTCCTATTTTTAACTCTATCTAATCCATTTTGACTTTTCTACTAACAGAGCAAGAGAATCTTCCCATACCAAGAAGAAGAAGGAAGGAGGCGAGGGATTCCCAAGCAGAAAAGAAGAGGGAGGTCAAGAGGCAGTGCTGGAGCAGCCAGCAGAGCAGGGCTGTGTGGAGCAGCCTGGCTCTGGCACTGGCTGGGTGCTGCCGCCTCCGCCAGCCCCAGCTGTTTGGCACTGAGAGGCGCAGTCGTTGGCAGGTGCAGCAGCGGGTCCGGGTTGCTACAGGGCATTGATAGACCTCTGAAAGAGGCCAGGCACCAGAGAGAGTTGTGTGGGACAAACTGCTTCTGTGGCGTCATCAATATAAAGTGTTCATGAAATTCTGCTGTAATAAGGGTCACAAAATAACAAAGCAACAGAAAAACACATTGGGGCAGAAATGGTCTTGTGTTCTGCAGGCATTAATCAGCCTCGGGTGTGAGGGGAAATCCAGGAGATAGCATCAATGTAAAAACAGCACAGTATGAACAATAAAACATTCACCTGCTTATCTTAAGTTTTAAACCTCGTGATTAGAGATTATGAGGGTGCTGGAACACCTCCTCTATGAAGGAAAGCTGAGAGAATTGGGATTGTTCAGCCTAAAGAGAAGGGTCCAGGGACACTGTACTGCAGCCTTCCAGTGCCTAAAAGTGACCTATAGGAAAGATGGGGAGGGACTCTGTCAGGGAGTGTAGTGGCAGAATGGGCACCAGTTTTAAACCGAGATTTATATTAGATGCAAAAAGAAATTTCTTCACTGTGAGGGTGGTGAGACATTGGAACAGGCTGCACAGTGAAGTTGTGGATGCCCTCTCACTGGCAGTGTTCAAAGCTAGACTGGATGGAACTTCGAGCAATCTGATCTCCTGGAAGATGTCCCTCCACATGTCAGGGTAGGTTAGGAACTAGCTGATATTTAAGGTCCCTTCCAACACAAACCATTCTGTGAGTCTGTGATGTCTGATTCACTGCACAATGGCAAACAACACAAACCTAACATTTATGAGCAAGAATGTGCAGGCAAAGCAGAGAGTACTGATATTGCCAAGAACTGCCAAAGCACAGACCCTTAAAGAGGTCTTCTTCAACACACAGTTGGGGGGAAGGATGGGATACATTAATGCTTCTGAAAAGACAGTTACTTTTTAAAGGTAAACTGAAGGCAGATCAACTCAGTTGTGATTTCTGAAGATCTCACTGTAATATAGCTAAGCCATTACTTACAGCCCATTAATAGTATTCCTGTAAAATCCCATTATTCTAATGATTTAATAGTAGAGAAGCAAGAACAATGTTTTTTATTCCAGCTGTGTAATGGGTGTATGTTGGATTATGTGCCTTTGTGTCTCTGCACACAGACATGGGACAGTATCAGATTCACAGTAGCTGTCTGTCAAGTCCTACTGGATAACTAGAGACACAAACAGCTCCTCTGTTCTAAGCAAAATAGCTGCAGATACCTCTGCCTGCTATGACAGGAAAAATACAACCTCGGGAAGCCTTAGCTGGCATCCTTGTAGGAAGACAAAGGAGAAAATTAAAAGATAAAGAAATAGCAATAGAGAAAATGCAGCATGCTAGAAGCCCATTATTTAATTGATGTCATAACCCAGAAGAACACTTTATGCTCTATATACTATGGTCCGGTATGCACTCTACATGGACTTTGAAATATCAGCTGTTCTTTATACAAAATCTGCTAGAACCATCTGAAAGTTAAACCTATACAAATACTTTGTAATACCTGTCTGTGGCTAAACTGAATCCCACACCCAGACAGACATGACTTGGAATTTTAATTTTCAAATTTCCAGGCGCTTCTGGTTGCAAAATACTATTCCCCCCCCACCCCCCTCCAACATCTACCATTTGCAGACCTTAAAGAGCAATGTCTCTAGCATTCAGAATAAACACAATGCAGCTTAAGCTCCTTCTGTGTGGCAAACTTCGGCATTCTCTTGCTGCAACAAGTGGACACAGTGCTTCTCCATGAAGTTTCTCCAGGAAGACGAAAGAATTCATTAGTTTTCTGTTTATCAGACCTTTCACTTTCTTTCCTATTCCAGACAAATACTACACCCAGATTTCCTATTACTTTTATTAATGATGCCACGAAATGTTTGTCTGTTCCAGACAGAAAATGACTCCCGCAGCAAAGCAAACAGGTGCACGTGTGGTCTGTATATTCACCAGTAGAGGGCGCAGTCAGTGTGGCTGCAGGGCCTGCAGGCTGAGCTGGCCGCCGCTGCTGCTTCCCAGTGTTTCCGGAGATGGGCAAACGGAAGGAGGCATCGAACGGCACGGGAAGGATGCCGGTCACTACTAAGTAATATACACAAATTGCACAGCGTCTGTTTTTCTCCACTTATCTGTTTCGTTATTCAGAACTGTTTGCGGCATTTATAGTGATGCAGGGCTTGTGTTGCACACCTGCAATTCAGAGGCTGCAGCTGATGGATCTTGTGATTGCAAACATAAGAGACTTGTAAGACGTTTTCACAATTACAGGATTTTAAAAGGTGCTTTTCCTACCAATAGAAAAGTTTATTTATATTATGTATTCAGGCCCTTATTCAGGCTTCAGTCACACAAATCTCCACCGAAATAAACCAAAACTCTTTCCCTGACTCGGGGAACCAGTGCAAAGGGAATGTTGCATCAGCTCTTGTTAAACGAGGAATTAACCACCTGTGGATTAGTCAGTCCTGGGTGATGGGCACTGATGCTGCAGTGTCAGGTCTGTAGTACCTAACAGCCTTTTGTTCTGTAAATCTTTTGCAGTAAGGCTAGCACAGAGGTGAATCAGACTCTAGCTGTAGAAGCTTATGAATACACCTGCTACAGTCCAGTGTTTCACATCTGTAATTCTACTTGCAGTGCCTGCTCTACACAACTGTTTTGGTGTCTGTGCAGGCCAAAAGGAAATATTGGGTCTTAGGTGGGGCTTAGGCTGTGGAAATCAAAGCTTAGCGTCCCAGTCAGCTACAACTCTGTTAGATTGAGTTCAGCACCTACAGATTGAATAAAAACACAAAGTTGTGCTTGACAATGCTGAATCACAGAGGTGAGCAACTGGCAAAAAAATAAGCACAATGTAATAATCACAAGCTACACACCATGAGTTCTGTCACAGGTGAAAAGGAACACATCTACACAAGATGGAGCTAAAACATGGGTCTAAAATGAAGAAACTTTCCCTTTTGAGGAAGTCTTCCTTGATCTAAAGCCCGAAGCAATAGTGCTTATCTCATTAGCACATGCTAAATAAATGGCAAACTCTTCAGCATTAACTTAGGTTTGGTTACTGGCTCCCTTTCAAAAACTGGACAAGATAAAGCACTTTGCATGAGCATACCTAGCTGACAAGAAGACACTTCAGAGCGGCTTGGTGAAATATGATAGTAGATTTACAGGTTGATAATCTTTGCTGGCAAAATCAGTGTTGCCCACTCCTTTCCTATACAGAGCTATCCACAATGGAAACAACTAGCAACAACTCAAAATGAAATTTCTCAAATCTCTGTGCAGTCCCTGCAGCCATCTAGTTCATCAAAGTATGAAACTAGCTGAGCAGAGCTCATGTTCGATGATGCTCTGAGGGAAAATGACTGCCTGGCATCAGCACTGGAAGTAGAATGTGGCTGAGTGATGATTTAGGGTTGTTTTTTAAAAAAAATACTGGGTAAATTGAGTAATTTGAACCAATCATGGAGTATAACGTGCAACACAACATTCTTCTACCCTACAGTCTCCCTTCTGGGAAATCTGGGGTGGTGGTGAGTACATTTATCAAGAAAATAATGACCCCAAACAGACTCCTTGAAGCCTAAGGGTTTTTTTTTTATAAGAGGACTCTAGGGAACTAATTAGGAGAAAATAGCTCCTCAATGTCCTGAGTGAACTCCCATTGAGCAAATAAACAATTTACTGACTCACACAACTACAGACGTCCAAAGACAGTAGCCTTTATGACATGAGTGTTTGCAAATATGGAACACAGAACAGCAGGCAGAGGCAATGTTTGATAATGGAGAAAGGGTATAGATATACTCAAGGATCTGCACTCGTCACGATCAAGCTCTATCTTTGCTTTGGGAAAACCAATGAAGATATACCAAGGAGATAAACAGTACTGTGTTTTCTTTAAAATTTAACGTTTTAAAAAATGAGATTACTTTCCACCTATTTTTATAGCATTTAACCAATTTCCTTGCTATGTTGTGTTCTTACGTTCCACTTAATCTTTGGAGAACAGGAGGCACAGAAGTTCTGCGTCTGGACTTTTGCTGGCTATCAGATGAGAAGCTAGAATCAGCTTGATGTTGTGAATATTGGATCTTTCAGACCTTCCCACCTGCACAGAAGCCCAAGTGCTTTGACTAGCAAAGGAACGAAGTCATGAGAATGGAAAACAGCAACAGCGCACGCATTCAGAAGATACAGACAGCCAGGAGTGATGCAGAGTATCAGAGGGAGGTATGACGAGAAGTAAGGGCAGCACATTAATATTTAGACTGAGCATCAGCGGAAATGTCCTGTCAGTGTGATGTGTGGGATTATCCCAAGGGAAGTAACTAAAGCTCATTGCTGACAACCATCGCTTTTCAACATTTCAAGTTGGCAGCTCCATGTCTGTACCACACATTCTCATCAGCCTTTTCATTTTGTGATAAACACAAGGGGGAAAAAAAAAGATGTATATAATCAATAGGGGCGATAGGCCTATCTGAAGTAGCTTTGTCTTGTGAGAAACAAATGAAACACTTGATCTGGATGGGAGAAATAAGCAGGATTTGCTTTGAATTTTATTAAGATCTCAGCACCCTGGAAACAGTCTGATTGTGTTTTATGACTCATCTAAGGGCCTTACATGAACAGGCTAGAAATATCACAAATATTTGGAAGGAGTCTTAAGAAAGTGCTGAAGAAAACATAGCTACTGTGGCAGGATGCAAAACTAAAGCACTTATTGTCATTGCTGAGTATCTACAGAGCCTCATTCCCTATGGATTCTGAGGATATTTCTTATGGCCTATGAAAGGCTAAAAAAAGGCTTTGAGACAGTAACAAAGACTGAGCACACTGGTGCCACATGGAGCGTTCCATACATTCACTCACCCACAGTATCTGTCCTTGCTGGTTCAGTTCTCTTGTGCTTTTAACATGCTCTCTTTAAAAGGGCTTGTCAAGAGGAATTGTCTTCTGAGTAAAAGAGGCACTTCCTTAATATGATTTGATGATCAGCATTTCCTAGAGAAATGTAGTGAACCCAGCTGCTCAATTCCTCTCCATTCTATCTATATGCTCTCCCTTTCTTTTTCTCCTGTTGATATCCCAAGGCATCCTCTCCACAGATGTCCGTAATAGGCTGCCAGAAGTTGTGGGCAGTTCCTAATTTGTATTTTGCATTTTACACTTTCTGGTGTTCGTGAAAGAAGTATCCAAAGAGCTTCATACTCGGTATCTCTATTCCTGACAATTTATAGAATCATAGAATGGTTTAGGTTGGAAAGGACCTCAAGGATCATCCAGTTCCAACCCCCTGCCATAGGCAGGGACACCTCCCACTAGAATAGGTCACTCAAAGCCTCATCCAACCTGGCCTTGAACATCTCCAGGGAGGGAGCAGCCACAAACTCCCTGAGCAACCTGTGCCACTGTGTCACCACCCTCACTGTAAAGAACTTCTTCCTAACATCTACTTTAAATCTCCCTTCTGCCAGTGTAAACCCATTACTCCTCATCCTGCCATTACAAGACCTTGTGAATAGTCCCTCTCCAGCCTTCCTGTAGGCCCCCTTCAGACACTGGCTACAAGGGCTCTTCAATTGCTTTTTTCACTTTCATATAACTGTGGTTAAAATCTAACATGAACATCTTCTTCACTGAGTCTTTTTGAACAGTCAAGACTCACAATTTAAAGTATATTTAGTATATTTATTTAAAAAAACCCAAACCAGAAGCAAAACCAAACCCAAACACAACCACTGTGTAACTCCAATACACATAAATATGGATTTTCTCATTAGCAATGCTCCTTCTTTAGAGCACCTTAGGGAATTAAATACTTAATTCTAAGAATTTGGGAGGGACAGATTCTCAGCTGTGTTGTCTGAACTTGCTGAAAGCAAAGCACACATTTCATACATAGAGGTCAAACCAATAAATAAATATTATAAATGCAAGAGGAAAATCTGATATTCAGAAGCCCTTAAACTCTTCTCCCAGTGAATCAGTTCATCAAACTTTTACCCTCATTCTTTCCTCACAGTTTACTCTACATCTGCAACTCCTTAGCTGCTCTTTGGCCATGCTCTCACAAGTGATAATGAAACAGCTTGTGACAATCAGTGACTAAACACAATTGTGTTTGGATAGTTTCAGTATACTTTTTTTTTGGGGGGGGGGGGGGGGGGGGG
>WAAF01008182.1:8348-119157 GCA_013400475.1 Tricholaema leucomelas
GTGTTGTGAAATTAAGGTGCAAACGAGACCATAGATCACCACGAAACTATTTATTAAAGGATAGGTTTGGACAAAACAGAGGGAGAGAGGGGGAAGGGGGAGAGAAAGAGAGAGAGGGATAAAGAGAATGATGGAGAAGAAGAGAGAGAAAGCAGGGAAGGAAAACATCTGTGATCATATTACCCTCAGTCGCAGGTTGGGGGGGGGAAGAGAGAGAGACGGGTGCGTGGCCCAGGCATGATCTTCTGTGGCTTCTGGTGGTGGTGCAGCTCTGGTAGTCCAGTGGAAGTCTGCCCTTGGTGGTCTGGCAGAGGTGCCACTGGTCGTCTGTTGCTAGTCCCACCCACCTTTATACAGTTTTCTGCCCGTGTCCAGCTGCAGGTCCCCAGGAAATCTTCCTCTGTATTCTCATGCATTCGCAGGGCTCTGGCGCCACCGGGGAGAGGACCTCCGCCCCCTCCCTGGCTGTACCTGAATACACATTGATTCTCACACAGGCCTTTTCCCTTCGGGGTAGCTGAGATAAGCCGTAGGCCTCCTGGGCATTCCAGCCAGGCTGAAGTGCAGGAGTTCCGAAGGTGTTGTCGGTTGATTTGCATCCCTGAGCTTTAGGCCAAGCACCAGAGTCTAAGTCTGAGTCTGAGTCCCGGAAATTAACAAAGGCAATCTTTATCTTCGTTGATGAATGAGATGCCATCTTTATCTTTGTTGGTGAACAAGCGAGAGGCTTTAGACTCTCACAGCTCCACACCTGCTCCTAGCTTGGTGTCATCTGCAAACTCACTGATGCTGTACTCAGTCCCCTGGTCCAGATAATCGATAAAGATATTGAACAGGATCAGGCCCAGGAGAGAAGCAATTCAGGGAAGCTGAGGCGCTGGCTGCCACCTCTAGTGCATCATTCCTATAAACTTATTTTGGTCAGTTGTGCTGCCAGTGAAGCAATCCCTCTACAACAATGCTTTTGAAGATAAGTGGTCCAGTACTTATTTATATTTTAGTATCAGAAGTTAAAGATGCAGTAATGCCAAGGTAATGTTTCTATGAACTACTTTGAAACAAGGAGTTGATGGGCCAAAAACTGCTTTGTGCAGTATTAAAGCATATTGAAAGAAACTGTAGAGCAAGGCCTGCAAATGGTCACAAAGACTCTAGGAAACTGCAGCTGTTATGAAGAAATCAGCCTGATATTGTGTAAAAAAAAAGAAACAAAGAAGAAAAGGAAGGATAAAAATAGTAAGAGTTCTTTTTACATTTTCGTTCTTTGCTTATGTCCTGTCCTTCATTCCCTGCCACTGATGGGTTTTAATGGGCCACCAATGATTCCCAGACAGCCAGCCGAGTGCTGGGCTGCATCAAGAGAAGTGTGGCCAGCAGGGCAAGGGAGGTGATTCTCCCCCTTTACTCTGCTCTCGTCAGACCCCACCTGGAGTACTGTGTGCAGTTCTGGAGCCCCCAATACAAGAAGGACATGGAACTGCTGGAGCGGGTCCAAAGGAGAGCCACGAAGATGCTCAGAGGGCTGCAGCAGCTCTGCTATGAGGACAGGCTGAGAGAGTTGGGGCTCTTCAGCCTGGAGAAGAGAAGGCTTCGAGGAGACCTTATAGTGGCCTTCCAGTATCTGAAGGGAGCCTACAGGAAAGCTGGGGAGGGACTCTTTACACGGTCTAGTAATGTTAGGACGAGGGGGAATGGATTTAAGCTGGCAGAGGGGAGATTCCGACTGGATGTTAGGAGGAAGTTCTTTACAGTGAGGGTGGTAAGGCACTGGAACGGGTTGCCCAGGGAGGTTGTGGATGCTTCCTCCCTGGAGGTGTCAGGCTGGATGAGGCCTTGGGCGAGCTGCTCTAGTGGGAGGTGTCCCTGCCTGTGGCGGGGGGTTGGAGCTGGATGATCCTTGAGGTCCCTTCCAACCTAAACCATTCTATGATTCTATGATTCTATGATTCCCGTTTATATATTTTTTCCTTTCATACCTCATATTACTTTCTCTGTCTCACTTTAGATCAAAGGTAGAGGAAGAAGAGAAATGGTGACTGAGAAAGATGTCTGCAGTCTTCCACATTCAACATTATTTTGTCAGATATTCTTGCTTTGATTTCATGTAGCTTTCACTCAGAATACTAGGAGCAGATAGTTCTATACTATCCTGGGCTGCAGCAAGAGCAGTGTGGCCAGCAGGGCAAGGGAGGGGATTCTCCCACTTTGGTCTCCTCAGACCCCTCCTGGAATCCTGTGTGCAGTTCTGGAGGCCCCAACACAAGAAGGACATGGAACTGTTGGAGCCAGTCCAGAGGAGGCCACCAGGATGCTCAGAGGGCTGTAGCAGCTCTCCTATGAGGACAGGATACAAGTTGGGCTACAATCTCAACTGCAGGCTTCTCTGCAGCCTGAAGAAGAGAAGGCTTCAAGGAGACCTTATAGTGTCCTTTCAGTATCTGAAAGGGACTACAGGAAGGCTGGGGAGAGACTATTGGCAAGGTCTTGTAATGCCAGGACAAGGGGTAATGGGTTTAAACTGGCAGAGGGGAGATTCAAAATAGATGTTAGGAAAGGGTTCTTTGCAGTGAGGGTGGTGAGACACTGGCACAGGTTGCCCAGGGAGGTTGTGGCTGCTCCCTGCCTGGAGGTGTTCAAGGCGAGGTTGGATGAGGCCTTGAACTACTTGTTCTAGTGGGATATGTCCCTGCTTATGGTGGGAGGTTGAAACCTTGAGGTCCCCTCTACCCTAAACCATTCCCTGATCCTGGAATACCTCACCTTTATACATTTACAGAAGTTAGTGCTTTGCCAGCCCTAGCAATAGAAATTCAACCCCCATATAATTAGGGACTCTAAATGCATTTCAATTGCCTTCTTTATTTGCCAGCTGGCTCTACAAGCTAGCACAGCTTATACAGCTCCTTAAATTTCCCTTGGACATGTTGGAAGCTGGAGGCATGTCTGTTTTTCCAAAATAAGGCCAAACTTTTACATAGCTACAGGCATCAATGACTCCAGAAGATCACCAAATACTGCAAGGAAATAGTAACCCAGTTCCATGCTGTCAAGGGTTAGGGCTACCCAGCCCCTAGGTGAGTGACAGACACTGTCTCTGAACCCCTCTCCCTAAAGGAGAGAAAGGGAACAAGTGAGAGACTGAGGGGTTGGGAAAGAAACTAAAGCAGCTTTAATGAAAATACTAACAAGAAAATCAAACAGAAACAAAGAGACACAAAACAACATTGAACCCAAGCCCCTCCTGACAATGATGTCACTGTAACCAATGATGCTGTGGGCAGGAAGTCCTAGGCCAGGCACAGCAGTACATGGGAACAGGATTCAGGACCTGCGTTCAGGAACACAGGAATCTAGTTTGATAGCAGAACAGACAAAGCCCTCCTCTGATCCCAGCCATTGATGAAGAGGCTTGAACCTGGTAAGCCTACTGAGCAGAATCCAGGTCAGTTTGGGGTCACCTGTCCTGTCTGAGCCTCACCACGGGTGTCACCTGTTAATTACTTTATCCCAACATGGGCCAGAAGATGTAGTAGCGACCTTGGGCTGCGCAGGAGCAAGGAGAAGTAAGAGCCCTTCTGCACCCCTCCCCAAGGTAGTAACTCTTACCATCCAGCGTTGTCACGGCTGGAAGCAGCCACTGTCTGTGAGAACTTGCTGTGAACTTCAGGAAGTGGCATCACTGAGAAGAGACTGAGATGAGAAGTCCAATCTCTCAACAGAATGAGTCCTGTTCTAGCTCAAACCAGAATGCACATATTCCAACACGCTGCATTTCAGAAGCCTAGTGCTTGGTGTCTGTTTGCCTGGGATGAAGAACAACTCCTGGGCTGTGTGGAGATTTGTAACTGGCAAGCACTTAAAACTATCCTCTTCATTTCTTTATTTTTGGCAGAAGTTTGTTGCCCTTAGGTGCAGAGTTGCAGAGGTAAGCAATGAGTAGTTGCAGAAAGTTACCATTCAGATGGTTCCATTTTTGCCAGGCTACTTCAAGGGAAGCTGAGAAAGCTTCTGCCTCCTGTATGGAACTCCACATCCTGCTGGTAGCTGTGGCTGCAGCTCCCACAGGGAGTGGCTCCATTTTGTTGTGGATGTTAGCGTGAATCATAGAGTCATAGAATCATAGAATGGTTTAGGTTGGAAGGGACCTCAAGGATCATCCAGCTCCAACCCCCTGCCATAGGCAGGGACACCTCCCACTACAGCAGCTTGATCAAGGCCTCATCCAGCCTGGCCTTAAACGCCTCCAGGGAGGAAGCATCCACAGCCTCCCTGGGCAACCTGTGCCAGTGTCTCACCACCCTCACTGTAAAGAACTTCCTCCTAACATCCAGTCTAAATCTCCCCTCTGACAGTTTAAACCCATTCCCCCTTGTCCTGACATTACCAGACCTTGTCAATAGTTCCTCCCCAGCCCTCCTGTAGGCTCCCTTCAGATACTGGAAAGCCACTCTAAGGTCTCCTTGAAGCCTTCTCTTCTCCAGGCTGCAGAGCCCCAACTCTCTCAGCCTGTCCTCATGGCAGAGCTGCTGCAGCCCTCTGAGCATCTTCGTGGCTCTCCTCTGGACTCGCTCCAACAGTTCCATGTTCTTCCTGTGTTGGGGGCTCCATAACTGCACCTACATGTCACTGTAATGTCTTCATCTTCCCTCTCTACCCACGCCAAAGCCTTCCCTTACCCACAGCATTTGCCTCTTTCAATAGAGATATCCTTACTAATGCAAGGTAAGTGAGACTTTTGGTGGTATAATTCTTTTGGTAATGACTGTGTAGCTGAGTATCACCTTCCATTATTCCACCACTAATTATCCTTGGCTTCAGAAATAATAATAGGTAAAGCATATTTAGCAGTTGGATGGGCCTAGAAGAAGTAGTTATAAAGTGGAATTGTAAATCATCTAAATCGCATTTGAAGGGGCAAGCTCTATAGACGAAAGTGGGGGGAAAGCCAATAAGGGACTTGGTTTAGATTTTGCGAAACGTTGGAAACTAGGATTTGTTTTCCTCTCATTTTCAGTTTACACATCATCACAGGTACTTAGAATCATAGAATCAGGCAGGTTGGAAGAGACCTCCAAGAACATCCAGTCCAACCTAGCACCCAGCCCAGTCCAATCAACCAGACCATGGCACTAAGTGCCCCATCCAGGCTTTGTTTCAACACCTCCAGGGACGGTGACTCCACCACCTCCCTGGGCAGCCCATTCCAGTGCCAATTACTCTCTCTGTGACATCAAAAATGATTTAGAAGGGCAATGAAGCTTGTGAAGGGCCTGGAATACATGATCTGTAAGGAGTGCCCGAGGGAGCTGAGGTGGTTCAGTCTGGAGAAGAGGAGGCTGAGGGGAGACCTCATCACTCTCTACAACTACGTGAAAGGAGATTAAAGTGAGGAAGGGGCAGCCTCTTCTCCATGATGACAAGTGACAAGACTAGAGCTGCTCCAGGGGAAGTTCAGGCTGGGTATTAGAAAGTACTTTTACACTGAAAGGGTTGTCAAACGTTGGAATGGTCTGCCTAGGGCAGTGGTGGAGTCATCATCTCTGGGGATTTCAAGCAGCATGTGGACCCGGTGCTTAGGGAAATAGTTGTGTTGACCCTTCAATTGATGGGTCAAAGGTTGGACTGGATGATGTTTGAGATCTCTTCCAACCAGCTGTATTCTGTGGTTCTGAAAATGGATAGATTTACCTCATCCTGCAGCACTGCCTCCTTTTTTAAAGAGAGAGAGCTCTCAGAAGCGCTGTTTTGGCAGAGCACTTGTCTCTGCAATTGGTCACCCCTCTGCAAAGCCACGGAGGCAACAGCCTGAGTTCTCTTCTAACTAAATAAAGCAACCTGCTTCAGGCTTGACCTCATTTTCATATATACATTAGGAAAGCCAGTGATTGTAAACACAGATGGTCTAACACATCATGTCGTGCTGCTGCCCTTGTGTTGGAACAGAGCTAAATCTTGCATTGAGAATGAGGATTTTTATGTCAAACAAAGCACTTAATTAAGAACAGATTTCAATATTTAATGACTACACAGTAGCTTATTAAAATGTTTGCACTAGTGTTTACGACGTTGGGTGGGTTAAATACCAGTATATTTATTAACTGTAGCACAAACTTGTATTACTGTTGCATCAAATCCAAGCTTTACCCCCGTGATGCTAGGGAGGCTTCCTAGCCTAGATGAAACAGACTTAATTTTTGTGCATTTGGGATGATATCTGGAGAACTCAGCAAGATGTGGGAAGCAAGGTACAATCAGAGTGCAGAAGAACAAACAGAATGGACAATTTGGTAGCATTTCTTGTAGGACTGCTACATCTCTGTATCAGAAACAACTGAGCGAAACCTCTCCGTTTCCAGTCCAGCAAAGCATCTTCTTCACTGCTTAGTATTTGGAGAGTTAGAGGCATCTGTAGAGATTCCCACATCCACACTAGTGTGTACATATGTTCACAATCTACCCCAATTTATTCCCTGAAATCACAGATTGAAGGCATGAGTGGTTTCTTTTCTGAAAGTTGTGAAGCTTATGAAGCCTGTGCACAGTTACAATTTAAATAGATGCAGTTGCAGTTTGAGTGGATGGCCTTTAAACTCAGGCCTCTGAAGAACCCACCAACTCTCTTCTTCCCAACTGTGGGCAAGAGAGCCAGGGGGACCTCATTGCTGTCTATAACTGCCTGAAGGGAGGCTGTAGCCAGGTGGAGGTTGGTCTCTTCTGCCAGGCAACCAGCAACAGGACAAGGGGACACAGTCTCAAGTTGTGCTGGGGGAAGTATAGGCTGGATGTCAGGAGGAAGCTGTTGCCAGAGAGAGTGATTGGCATTGGAATGGGCTGCCCAGGGAGGTGGTGGAGTCATCGTCCCTGGAGGTGTTCAAGCAAAGCCTGGCTGAGGCACTTAGTGCCATGGTCTGGTTGATTGGATAGGGTTGGGTGCTAGGTTGGGCTGGATGAGCTTGGAGGTCTCTTCCAACCTGCTGGATTCTATGATTCTATGACATAAGTTGGTTTGCTGGAAGGCTAAGAGATAAAAATAGAAAACCACAATGTCTCTGCTTTTTCCAGAATGAAGCTGTTAAAAGAGTTTCTCTTCTTTTCTAGCAGCTCATTTTAAAATGCTAAACAAGGATCTCGTCACTCTTTTCCTTTGGGACCTTTTCCTCCAGATGAAAGAAAAAATCCACCAGTCAGTTCCCTAATGGATGCTTCTTCTGAGGAAGTCGTGGCTTCGGACTCTTACATATGGTATTGTACGTACATACTTAATGCTATGGCCCTCTGAGAGATCTTAGCAGTTTATACCCTCATCTGCTATAAGTTATGGCCACCTGCATAAGCTCAACCATGCTGATAATGTGAGAGCCCTCCTCCATTACTGCTGCCCTCCCAGATTATCATGTATTGAGGGAGTCTAGGGCCTTTAGAGATGGAAGTCAGGCTGTTATTCCTGACCTATGTGGTTAACCAAGGGCATCAGCCACCCCAGCAGAATGGGTGGGTTTACCTTTGGGGAAAAAATGTGATCTGTCACTGATTAATGTGAAAACAGAAGGATCAATGCTTGTAGTCTCAGTGACTTCTCACAGGATGTTCAGAGAGCTCTGCACAACATCATAGTTACTCTTGTCCTGCAGGTTTTTGCTGCTGTGATGACAGAGCTGCTGGATGGGGCCTCTGTCAACAAACTTAGAGCAATCACTTGCCACACATTTCTAAAGGAAACTAACAAAAATTTTCAGTTAAAACAACTGAAGATTCACAGATTCTTGGCAGCAAAGCATAAAATACATATTGTTAATTTATACTGTTAAAAATTTGATGGAATGATGGTTTTGGACAGCATCAAAATGTCATCATTGAATTAATGAATGTTTGTTAAACCCAGCAATAGTCTTATGGCAATACACTTTTTAGAGTATCGATGGTCACAGGATCACAGCTCACAGGATGTTAGGGGTTGGAAGGGACCCAAGGAAATCATTGAGTCCAACCCCCCTGCTGGAGCAGGACAATCCTGTCTAACAGATCACAGAGGACCACATCCAGACAGGCCTTGGAAGTCTCCGGAGAAGGAGACTCCACAACCTCTCTGGGGAACCTGTTCCAGTGCTCTGTGACCCCCACAATAAAGAAGTTCCCCCTTGTGCTGAGGCAGAACCTCTTTTGCTGCACTTTACACTCATTGCTCCTTGTCCTGTCCCAGGGAGCAGTGAGCAGAGCCTGTCCCCCCACTCATGGCAGCCTTCAGATACTTATAAACATTTATCAAATCCCCTCTCAGTCTTCTCCAGACTAAACAGCCCCAGGTCCCTCAGCCTCTCCTCACAAGCCGTGTCCTCCAGTCCCCTCATCATCCTTGTAGGCCTCTGCTGGACCTTCTCCAGCAGATCCCTGTCCCTCTTCAACTGGGAAGCCCAAAACTGAACTCAGTATTCAAGATGAGGTCTCAGCAGGGCAGAGTAGAGGGGGAGGAGAACTTATTTGATCTGCTGGACACTCTTCCTAATACACCCCAGGATCCTATTGCCCTTCTTGGCCACAAGGGCACATTGCTGTGCCATGGGTAACTTGTTCTCCCCCAGGACCCTCTCCACAGGGCTGCTTTCCAGTATATAACCTCCCAGCATGTACTGGTGGAGTTTATTATTCCTCTCCTGTGTGCTAGTTTGAGCCTAGCTAGCATGTTTTGGTGAGAAGAACAAGATCATAGGCTGGGAAATGAAAACAATGGTGAGGTCTGCTTCGCTCACAGCCTTGCTGAGATGTGTAAAGAAGAAAGGCAAAACAAAAGATAAAGTCACTTTGCTCTGCACTTTGCTTGGGCACTTCAGTCTGGGCTGTTCTCTCAGAGCTTTGCCTGCTGGGGAGAGCTGAGGCTGCTGGCTGAACTCCACCTTGCTTTCTAACCTCACCCTCCATTTGCTTTTGTGGCTTATTTCACCTTTGCTTCCTAACCCCCCTGGCCAAACCTCCATTCTTCCTTGGGACTGGGGTAAGGTTGAGAGGGGTAGGGGAAAGGTGAGGGGGTGGTTGAGAGCCCCTCCTGGGGACTCAGGTTTCTGGGAGGGGAGTTGTGTTTCTGTATTCCCTTTTCCCTTGTCTATTTCTGTCTATAACTGTATATACTGTAACTATCTGCTTGTACATTGTGCCAGCTGTAAATATAAGCTTCATTCATATTTCCAGAGCTGGCTGAGTCTAGTCTGGGTGATTTCTAAAGTGTGGGGTGCGGGGATACCCAAACCATCACATCCTGATGTAGGACTCTGCACTTGTCCTTGTTGAACTTCATCTGGTTCCTCTGTGCCCAGCTCTCCAGTCTGTCCAGGTCTCTCTGGATGGCAGCACAGCCTGCAGCTGTATCAGCCAAAGCTCTCAGTTCCTGTATTCTTGAGTTAGATCTGGCTCTCTATATTTGATACTTCCCTCTGCATTGCATTTAAAGGAGTAAAATAGATTTTTGCTGCTCAGTGCATTTCCATAATACCTTCCACAGAGGCATTTTAAAAATCTTTGATATTAGTGATGCAGCCTTACAGCACCCTTAGAGACAGGCAGTGTCATGATCAGTGTCTGAACAATAAGAGAAGTCAGGCAAAGAGAATTTAAATAACTCAACTAAGCAGACAAACAAACTTGTGGCATAGAATCTTAGAATCAAGCAGGTTGGAAGACACCTCCAAGATCATCCAGGCCAACCTAGCACCCAGCCCTAGACAATCAACCAGACCATGGCACTAAGTGCCCCATCCAGGCTTTGCTTCAGCACCTCCAGGGACAGTGACTCCACCACCTCCCTGGGCAGCCCATTCCAGTGCCAATCACTCTCTCTGACAACAACTTCCTCCTAACATCCAGCCTAGACCTCCCCCCAGCACAGCTTGAGGCTGTGTCCCCTTCTTCTGTTACTGGCTGCTTGCCTGGGAGAAGAGACCAACCCCACCTGGCTACAGCCTCCCTTCAGGTAGTTGTAGACAGCAACAAGGTCACCCTGAGCCTCCTCTTCTGCAGTCTGCACACCCCCAGCTCCCTCAGCCTCTCCTCACAGGGCTGTGCTCCAGGCCTCTCCTTGCAGCCAGGAAGAGAATGAAGAACCATTCTCTAGATGAGAAATGTCTTTTTTTTTTTTTTTTAATTTTATTTTTTATCTCAAGCAAATAATTCTTCAAGGAATGCAATTTGGATCATTCTGAAATAATTTGTGAGTTTGAGTAGAATTTATGCAACAGTTTTATCTACGAGTTGGGGGAGAAAAGAACAAAAGAGGTGCTTGATTCCCAGCTGCTGAAATGAACATTTTCACTTTTTAAGTTTAGAATTATTTTCTGGCATGCCCACCCTGAAGAACTATGTTCTCTGCCTCTTCTTCGTAGAAGCAGGAGGGCAGGAGGACTGGATGCTGCAGAGCTGAAGGTAACACACCTGCAGGGTTGCAAGCTTAGTTCCTGGCCAATCACACGGGCCGCACACATCAATCTTGCTCTTCAACTTTTGCAATATTATCATAGAATCATAGAATCAATCATGTTGGAAGAGACCTCCAAGATCATCCAGGCCAACCTAGCACCCAGTCCTATCCAGTCATCTGGATTGCACTCAGTACGGCAAGCGTGAATAATCTCAATGTCTGACCACAAATCTGCATTCATTATAAATAAATATGAATAAGTAAGAAACCCCATGCCTGTACCAAAAATGGCTATGCAAACTGGTTGGTGACCAGGGCACAGCCTCAGAAATGAAAAGTGGTGAAAATCTCTATCAGCAGAAGATCATAGAATCATGGAATCAACCAGGTTGATGACCTCCAAGATCATCCAGGCCCACCTAGCACCCAGCCCTAGACAATCAACCAGACCATGGCACTAAGTGCCCCAGCCAGGCTTTGCTTCAACACCTATGGGGACAGAGACATAGAGACTCCACCTCCTCCCTGGGCAGCCCATTCCAATGCCAATCACTCTCTCTGACAACAACTTCCTCCTAACATCCAGCCCATACTTCCGCTGGCACAACTTGAGACTGTGTCCCCTTCTTCTGGTGCTGGTTGCCTGGGAGAAGAGACCAACCCCACCTGGCTACATCCTCCCTTCAGGTAGTTGTAGACAGCAATGAGGTCACCCCTGAGCCTCCTCTTCTGCAGGCTGCACACCCCCAGCTCCCTCAGCCTCTCCTCATAGGGTTTGTTTTCCAGACCTCTCACCAGCTTCGTTGCCCTTCTCTGGACACCTTCCAGCACCTCAACTTCTCCCTTGAATTGAGGAGCCCAGAACTGGACACAGTACTCAAGGTGTGGCAAAGTGTGACGACAGCGTGTTTGGTGCCTTCGTTTTCCTGTAAAAAGACTCTAAGTCTGAACAGGCTGGCTATGAAATATCCCTAATGAAGTATTTACACAAGCATCAGAAAGCTGGAGAGAAGTAAGCTTCATCTGAGAAGAAAAGAGATTTTTGGTTGAACAAAAAAATTACATTACTGTTATTAGCTGAATGCAAGTATTTTTCCCCCACTTAAAATACTGTTCCTGCAGTTTTATTTCTAGGTTTAATCATATGTGCAAAGGGTGGATTTCCTTACAGCTGCACCTGGCTGCACTGTGTTTTGCAGCGTGTGCTGTGAGGTACAGTGAGTTGGCTTTGTTATTGTTTCCAAAACCCAGCAATACATCTTTTTACTTGTATCAGCCCCATTCAGCTAGACTATTCTGCAAAAGCCCAAGCTGCTGTTGTTTCTGGGTGCATCTGGAAGGATGAGTCAGGTCTTGCACTTCACCTGTTGGGCTGACACTTCTTCACCTCCTTGGAATCTTTTCCCATTTTTCAAAACCAGAGCTGTTGATAGTATGGCCTGGATCAGGACCAGTGTGGCCAGCAGAGCTGTACTCAGCATTGGTCAGACTACACGTTAAATATTGTGTCCAGTTCTGGGCTCCTAAATTCAAGAGAGATGTTGAGATACTGGAACATGTCCAGAGAATGACAACAAAGCTGGTGAGGGGCCTGGAGCACAGCCCTGTGAGGAGAGGCTGAGGGAGCTGGGGGTGTGCAGCCTGCAGAAGAGAAGGCTCAGGGCAGACCTCATTGCTGTCTACAACTACCTGAAGGGAGGCTGTAGCCAGGTGGGGTTGGTCTCTTCTGCCAGGCAAGCAGCAACAGAAGAAGGGGACACAGTCTCAAGTTGTGCCAGCAGAGGTCTAGGCTGTATTTTCTTGCCGGAGAGAGTGATTGGCATTGGAATGGGCTGCCCAGGGAGGTGGTGGAGTCACTGTCCCTGGAGGTGTTGAAGCAAAGCCTGGCTGAGGCACTTAGTGCCATGGTCTGGTTGATTGGACTGGGCTGGGTGCTAGGTTGGCCTGGATGATCTTGGAGGTGTCTTCCAACCTGGTTGATTCTATGATGCTATGATTTTGTGGATAATCCACCCCCCAGGACATTTGGGGAACTGATTTGAGTTTAAATCTGTCAAAAAGAATCAGAGAAAGCTGTCTTTGTTCTATTGTTCCAGATACATTTGGTGGGTTATATAAGATGTTGCACAACAGGAAGCAAATTCCTAAAGCTCCACTGTCCATTTATCCTTGGTGGTATCATTACAATCACTAATTTTCCCTATTTATACCTGTCCTGTCGTGAAATCTCAGCTTGCTTTCCAGCTTGTGCAGATTAGTACAAGGTTACTGAGGTATGGATGAATTATTTTGGAAGTGTAATTACTTTTCTTCCTCATCACACAGAACATACTGCAGTGCTGAAATCGAGGAGCAGTTCCAAACAGATACTTTAACACCTTTTTTTCACCCCTTTCTCCATGCAAATATTTTAAGCCTCTTTTTCTGCAATTTGCTTGCCGTCTTTTCCATATCACGGAGTTATTTCTGTGTGAACAAGTTCAGGCCAGCTGATTGTTAACAATCTGCTCCATGTAGATCTCTTCCATCTTGTTGGGTTTAGGGGTTTGCTTTTTTATTTTACCAAGACTGTCTGGCAATCTGCTCTTTTCTAATTCCAATGCAGTGTTGCCAATGCTTTAGTGCAGGGGCTTTGTTCTCTCAGGCTGAGGGAAGAAGAATAACAGAAACAAAAAGCAGAAGATAACTTCATCTCGGAAGCTTGACTGAAGGATTTCTCCCTGGCCCTGACAGAAGAAAAAGCAGGGCACATACATACCTAGCCTTCAAAAGTTCCTTAATCCTTTTCTGGCCCGTGTAGAAAGAGATAATTTAGGCTTACTAGACTTCAGGAAACTTGAGATCTCTTGCTCTGCTATGATATTTCTGCTACCCAATTGTGTGCATGTTCACTCATGTGAATGTTTGGAAGAGTTGTCAGATCTTGCTATGGTTTATTTCGTTTCCTTGCCTGCTTGAGTTTTGAACATGTTTTCATTAATCACTGCAGTGATTTCATTAATCACTGTAGCCCCAGACCAGCAGCACAAACTATTTCATATATCTTTTTGCATGCCGCTCCCTTTTAAGCAGCTTTTCCTCATCTCAAACTCAATACAGCTTCTTACTTGGGCCTATGAGCAACTGGAGTTGAATTCACTGCCTTTTCTTTTCGTAGACTGAGTTGTAGTAATTGTATTTGGCAGAGTACTTCCTTCTTCCGTGCTGCTGAGAATATTGCCATTATCCATTTTCTTTGGTGGGATCAGTTTTTATCAAACATCCATGAGGATGATCAGAATGCTGGAGCACCTCTTCTATGAGGACAACCTGAGAGAACTGGGGTCATTCAATTTGAAGAGAAGGCTCCAAGAAGACTTTATTGTGGCCTACCAGTATCTGAAGGGGGGCTACAAGAAAGCTGTTGAGTGACTTTTGAGGGTTCTGGGTAGTGACAGGTTTAGGGGGATGAATCCAAGCTAGAGGAAGGAAGATTCTCGTTAGCAAGAAGTTCTTAGCTATAATAGTGGTGAGACACTGTCTCAGGCTGCTCAGGGAGGTGGAGGAAGCCCCGTCCCTGGATGTTTCTAAGGCCAGGCTGGATGTGGCTCTGGGCAACCTGACCTAGTGGAAAGTGTCCCTGCCCATGGCAGGGGATTCCAACCCTGACAATTCTGTGATTCTGTGAGATAGTGTCAAGAAGTTCATGAGGTTCAGAAGGAACAACATTATTATTTTGGCTAAGTAATTCTGAGAGAATTTAAACTTTCAACTATGCCTGAGGGCTAAGGTTTTTCTTAGTTTACATCTTGGAGGTGAAAGGAAAACAGGCATTTGAACAAGTAAGCTGAAAATATGAACGGAGGAAAGAAATAGCTAAGCTGTGAAGGTTCTCTGGAGGAGCTTAGATACTCACTGGAATGCCTTAGGACAGGAGTGAAGAAGATCTATCAGGCATCAGAAGGTAGTGGGCTGTATTTATTGAATAGACGTTCAACATGTTCTACAGTATGATCATGTTAGTAACTACTCGAGGTGCTACCTGACAAGGAAACTCTAGGGAAAACACAAATGTCACTATTTCCATGATGTGCTTCTGAAGGATTTTGTGGTTCAGAGGTTAGGAAATAACTTGGGGAAAGGCTTTTGGACAGTTTCACTAAGAATCCTTTTGGGATGGACAGAATCCCAGCATAAATCACAAGTTTTCTTGACTAGCATACAGAGACTAGATAAGGAGTTGGTGGAAAAAAATGGATGAGTACTATTTTTCTACCACTTTGATAACAAAGATTGTTTATCGTGCCTCAAGTGGCTTACCATTTAAATACACTCTTCAGACAAGTTTTGTTTTGACTTTGTAGAGCAGAAATAGATGTTTGGACTGAGGGGATGTGCATTTAAAGTTCATGCAGAAAAGTGATGGCACAGCTGGGAACAAAACACTGAGCTTCTCATTTCTAGACTAGAGTCTTAACTGCAAGACCATTCTGCCTGTGTTTACAGATCCTTCACTGGTGTAGATAAGCATTTTGCTATGAAACATAAATCAGCTGATTTACATCAATAGGGAGCTGACCTTTGATAAGAAGATGACAAAGATCAGAGTTGGATTATCCACTTGAAATCTGTTTTGATTTCTTAATATAAGGACTGTGATCCAAAAGAGAGCATGTCTATGGCAAATCAGAATTCATCTTGCTTCATTCTGTATCTGTTCTATCTAGTAATCAGGTTATGCAGAGAGAAGGCTCCATTTTCTCTTTTTATTTGGTACTCAGATATCTAACAGTCTGTTAGGTATTTCAATTCAAGGCCTGTGCTGTAGAATGTTGGGATCTGCAAACCCTTTTAAGCTTGTTTCTTACAGGAAGATGCAGTATAGAAGAAGAAAATTAACAAAACCCCTGAAAAATTAATTGCAGAACTATGCTCAGTGAGTAACTCATAGAATCACAGTATGGTTTGGGTTGAAAGGGAACTTCAAAGGTCATCTAGTCCAACCCCCTTGGAGTGAGCAGGGACATCCTCCATTAGATCAGGTTGCTCATAGAATAGAATCATAGAATCATAGAATCAACCAGGTTGGAAGAGACCTCCAAGATCATCCAGTCCAGCCTATCACCAGTCCTAGCCAGTCATCTAGGCCATGGCACTAAATGCTTCAGCCAGGCTTTTCTTGAACATCTCCAGTGACGGTGACTCCACCACCTCCTTGGGCAGTCCATTCCAATGCCAATCACTCTCTCTGCCAACAACTTCCTCCTAGCATCCTGCCTATACTTCCCCCAGCACAACTTGAGACTGTGTTCCTTTCTTCTATTGCTGGTTGTCTGGGAGAAGAGACCTACCCCCACTACACTACAACCTCCCTTCAGGTAGTTGTAGACAACAATGAGGCCCCCCCTTCTCCAGGCTGCACACCCCCAGATCCCTCAGCCCCTCCTCATAGGGTTTGTGTAGAATTGATACTGAAAAACACAACATGGAAAGAAGCATTCATGAAGAGAAGGAGAATAGCAAAGTGACATTTAAGAAGAGGTGAGATCTGGATTTGATCTTCCTGGCTAACAGTCATTTGCCATTACTTTTTACTAGTCAATAACAATGAGGGTCCACTACATGGGAGCTTCTTCAGTTGTCCACATCCTTGAAAATGCTGTAAATAAACCTGAACTAGAGGAACTGTCATTTGGATTTTTTGGTGATGCACATAATTCATATTTCACAGTGATAGCCAGGAAAGGATCTGACTAAATTGTGAGCTGGGAGAAGATTTTCCTCTTTTTTTTCCTCTTCCCTTCCTCCCCCCCACTTTCCCTCCTTGTTATGGAGGAAGGGAATTAACATGGCCGAGTCAGGAAATATATAAAACCAGAATTATTTTATTTTCCTGAAACCCTGCCTCCAAAACTATATATAAAAATCAATTTAGTTTAATTATCAGACTCAAGAGTATCTTACAAAGGATACTATCGATAAATTTGGCTATTGAGTAAGTCAAGAAATGGAAAAGGTTAAGCTATAAACACAGCTTTACCCCACTAGCAATCAGGCTGAGCAGAAGATCAAGAGATCTTGGCAAAGGTCCCTGCTGGATTCTCTCTGCAGGGGCAGCCTGTGACGTGACCAGTGATATCCAATAATAGACATCTGTGCCACAGAAGTTCGAGACGAGTCACAGAGCCACCAAACTCAGAAGTGTCTCGGGCACTTCTTCCCGAGTGGGATGGCCACGGGATGAGGCTGCTCTCACAATGGGAAGGGAGAGCTAGAATTGCTAGAATCCCCTCTCCAGCAGGCAGTTGGTAATTAGCTAATGAATAGGGTCTGAGAGAGGCAGTCCAGGTGCTGCTGGCTCACTCTCTCAAAAGGATCAGAGGCCCATTAAGCCTGTTGGCTTGCACAAAAGAGTGCTAAGTGGGGGAGCTGTTCAAAGCAGGGATGGTCCAATCGCAGCAGGAGCTTGTCCTTCACAGTGCCAGGGGACTATCAAGACGGGAAGCACCCCAAGGCAGGAAGAACCATCTATATTTATGCCTTTTCCTAGACAAAGCATCGATTTACCATTTTCTAGGCATGAAAACACAGCCAATCACCATCCTGATTCCAGCATGGGCATCTGCACGGGTCACCTCACATGCAGGAAGTGCTCTTTGCTCCCCCTCACTTCAAGTCTGCAGGGTAGGGTGGGGAGGAAACAGGTTTTTTGTACCTTTTCTCTCCCGTTCAAACCACAGAGTGAGAGGAATTTGGGGTATCCAGGACACTCCTCTTTCTTTTCTTCTTTTTTTCATCAGTAGTTGGTAGTGATCACCAGCCATATGCCATTTCTAGTGAACTCTTGATTCTTTTTCTTCTGGGAGCAATCATTTTTGTGTCATTTTGACATGTTTAGCTGATTCTTTACCCAACATTTCATTAACTCCTTGGTCTTAATTTTTCCCTTACAGGAATGAAAACCGAGAGCAGCATACTGGTGTGCAGCTAGTGTGAGTGAGACCAGGTTTGAATTCAGTGACAGAATCCCACCAACGTATGGCTCAAAACATGCTGACGTGTCTGTTGGGATTCTGAGGCGGCAGCTAGGGCTTGGCTATATAATACAACCCATGTGGTCTTTGCCCTTGTGTTAATGACTTCTGTTCTAGCACAAGCTCCTGAACAAGGAAGTGGTGAACCTGACTGGGGAATTGTTTTGGCTCAAAAAGAAACTGGCAAACTCCCCTACTTTATTTTTCAGCTAAATAATTTTCAGTTCTGGCTTTCTGGATGGCTGCCAAATGCTTATAATGCACTGGTACAATGAGTAAGAGCTAGCAGCAGGGACATGATATTGTCATGATTATACACTGGCTGTTCTAGGAAAAAGCCATTGTGAAAAGAGAAGAGATGCCTTGATGTTTTGAGTGTATTGCTAGTGCTAGGTGCCAGGACAAGCTTACAAATCTTATTTAAACTAAGTGGAAATTGCTTCTCTGGTCTGAAAACTGCAGAAATCTTCCTCCTTCCTGGTTTTAAAATTATTCTGCCACACCCTCCAATTAAAAAAAACATAGAAATGTTGAGCACTTCTGTAATTATATGCAAAGTTTATTGTTTTCTCCGGGTTTCTGTGTTCACCTTCTCTGAGGTTTTGCAGATGCCTTTTAGCACACTCATGGAACATGAAGATATTCTTTGCTGTAGAGGAATACTATGCCCCTGGCAATAATGCTATATATGCTATACATTTCATGGACTGTCTAAGTAGGTCAATCCTAGCTAGGCTGGTAAGAACTAACTCAGTTTCTAGTGGAGGCAAAAAAAAAGAATCCTGTGTCCTTCTTAGTGCTGAATACAGTTGAAAATAGGAAAGATGTTTTACTTTCCTTGATAGATATCAACAAGAATTGTAGTTAAACCTTTACTTAGAGGTTTCCAGGGGCCTACACCTCTGTGATCCTCTTTTTCCCCAGAATAGGCTAGGGTAGTTGAACTGACAATTAATGCCACTACAGTAGCATAACAGTGGAATACTGTGCTGGTTTGAAGCTAGCTAGCATATCTTGGTGAGAGGACTTAGATGCTAGGCTGTGAAAAGGAAACAATGGTGATGGCTGCTGCACTCAAAGGCTTGCTGAGATGGATAAGAACAAGAATACAAACACAGATAACAGAGTTGCTCTCTGGCTCTGGCTGCCTCACTTCTCTCTCTAAACTGCTGTCTGTGTAACTAATCCCTCTGCTTCCTAACCCGCCCCGGCCAATTCTTCAAACTCACCTTGAACGTAAGGCAAAGTCTGGGATAAGGTAGAGGGGTGGAAAGGAGGTGGAAGGGTGGTTGGGAGTCCCTCCTGGGCACTCTGGTTTCTGGGAGAACTGTTGTGTTTCTGTATTACCTTTTTGACTTGTATATTGCTGTATACAGCTGTAAATACTTGAAATATCTGCTTGTATATTGTGCTAAGCTGTAAATATAAAGCTCCATTCTCAGCTTGGCTGAGTCTAGTCTGGGTGATTTTCTTAAGTATGGGGGGTCAGGTAACACCCAAACCATCACGAATACTGTTATGGAGGCAGGGAATTAATGTGGCAGAGTCAGGAATTATATAAAAAATAGAGTTATTTTATTTCCCCGAAAACCACCCCCAAAACTAGATACAGGAATTAATTTAGTTAATTAGCAGGTTCTTAGTTGATTGAGAAGATCTACATCAATGCCACAGGTAGACTTGACTATTTTAGAAGTCAGAAGTTGGAAAAGGCTTGAGCTATTAAATATATATATAGCGTCCCCACTATCAAGATTAAGGCTGAGCCAGAGCTACTCACAGCAGGATCAGGCTGGCTTGAATGGAAGGGTGGTCCAAAGACCTGTCCCTGAGGGTCTGTCAGAAGCCTCCGAGGGTCATTGAGAACTATAAAGCTGCACAAAGGAGGTGCTTAAGGCGGACGCAGTCCTTCGGAGCTTGTCTTTCAGAGAGCCAGGGGCTCCTTGTGCAGAAGCTATCCAGGCAGGGGGAGAATTCCAAAGCAGGAACAAACTCCACAGCAGGAACACCCCAAGGCGTGAACCCCAAGGTGGGAGGTCCCCCCAGTATTTATACCTTTCCTAGACACAGAGCTGAGTTACCACTTCCTAGGCGCGAAGAACACAGCCAGTCCCCATCCGAGTCCAGCGCGGGTCCAGCAGGGCGGGGGAGGGAGAATGGGTCTGTTTGCGCCTTTTCCTCTCCCATTCAAACCACAGAGGGACAGGAATTTTGGGGTATACAGGACACTCCAGGACAAATACTTAATGGAGGAGGAGTATGCTGTGATTTACTTATTTATTTATTTTTAATTAGACATTCTTTTTTCCCTGAGTGCTACTGACCAGAGCCAAGGTCAGCTGCATCCATCTTCAACTCGGCCTCTGGATGATTTCCAGATGGTCACTTAACCTCTATTCCAAAATGCAGAGTTCCTACTTTGAGATATATAAATACACATGGATATGTTTTCATATATATGTTCTAAAACCCTTCCATAGAGGCTACTGCCTTTAGCCTCGATTCTGGCATTGTCATAAAAGGAACTTTACGCAGGTAGGAAGGGGGCAGCAGTGGCAATACCATAAAACTGAAAGCAATCAAAAGCAACAGAATGTTGTCAAGATTTCTGAGTTTTCCTCACTGCAAAGTGCTTTATACTTAGATATTTGGCCAGCAGAGAAAAGTGAGTATTTTTTTTCAGCAGCCAAAGTATTGTATTTATATTATCTGAATGTGTAATTAAGTCATTAAGCTGAAAGTTTCTGGGTTTGAGCATACAAGAAGAACACTGAAAAATTGTAAAGTGCTAAGACACTGTAGATTGTTTGCTGGGTGCCATCAGAATGGGCTGAGCTCAGTCAGAAGGCTTTTGCAGGGGACATAGCAATATCAGATACTGCTTTTTCTATCATCTTATTTTGACCTGCACGATACAATATATGCTGTGATCCTAATGCAATTTATTTTGTGTGCAAGAGCATTTAGATATGTAAATGTCACACTTGAAACTCCAGGAAAAAGGTAACGCAGTGATGTCATCTGCCTTAGGCAGAGTTCCACTTTTTGAGTCACAGTTCTCTATCCTATTATCTCTTCGTTGCTGCTTTTGGCCCTTACTACTATTAAATCCCCTGTCTGACTGCTGGATTCTCTGGAGCCTTCCTTCTCTTCTTGTTCTTTGCCTTCTTTCTGCAGATGCCCCAGGGAGGGAGAAAGGAGGGAAATAGACTTGAAACGAGGAGAAAGGAAGTTAGCAGACAGGTTCAGAAAAGAAAGGCTCCCTGCTTCTTACATAACTCTATACTTGTGGTCAATGTCATAATGACTTCAATAGATGGATTGCTAGACTTATGGAGGACTTAATTTTGTAAAAGTTAAATTGGATGTCAAAATAATCTGAAGAGGTGAAGATGTGACTTGGAAAAGTCAAATCCCTGGAAACATTCCAGGCTAGGTTGGCCAGAGCTCTGAGCAGCCTGATATAGTTGAAGATGTCCCTGCTCACTATGGTGGGGGTTGGACTGGATGGCCTTCCATCCAGTCCAAGGTCCCATCCTACATCAAACATTTTCTGATTCTATTATTCTATAAAAGTCAGGATGCTGCTTCAGTGTTGGGTGTAAGAATGTGGTCTGATTCTGACTCTGAAGGAAAATTCTATCTCAATTATCACTAATTATGAATTGGCTCTAAGCCAAGAGCCTCACGATGCTGGAAATAAGGCAGACACGACTGTGTCTGAAGCATAACCTGCAAGATATGTAAAGTCAGCTTTCTACTCTGTTCCCTCTAGCAGTCTCAGCTGTGTACCAGGATAAACTACTAGCAGCAGCTGTTGAGTTGGGTCTTCATTAGTCTGCAGAGAAAATCTTACAGAACGTGAACTGTAGACCTGTTACAAATTACATAAATATTATGGTTCTTCCTTGTGGAAGGGCAGGGACTGAAGGATTGTTTGAGCCCTCTGGAGTGGCTCAAACTTAACTAGCACTCTCACTCTTTCTTTTTTTTTTTATTTGTTTGTTCCTTTGTTTTTTCCTTCTCTCAACTGGGAGGCAGAGATTAAGAAATGTCAGCCTGTCAGTCTGATCTCAGTGCCATGCAAGACAGTGGAGCAGTATCAGGAATGGTGTGGCCAGCAGAGCCAAGGAAGTCATTCTGCCCCTGTACTCAGCACTGGTCAGGCCACACCTTGAGTACTGTGTCCAGTTCTGGGCTCCTCAACTCAAGAGAGATGTTGAGGTGCTGGAACATGTCCAGAGAATGGCAGCAAGTCTGGGGAGGGGCCTGGAGCACAGCCCTGTGAGGAGAGGCTGAGGGAGCTGGGGTTGTGCAGCCTGCAGAAGAGGAGGCTCAGGGCAGAGCTCATTGCTGCCTGCAACTACCTGAAGGGAGGTTGTAGCCAGGTGGGGTTGGTCACTTCTGCCAGGCAATCAGTAAGAGAACAAGGGGCCACAGTCTCAAACTGCACGAGGGCAGGTTTAGGTTGCACATTAGGAAGATATTCTTCACAGAAAGAGAGATGGTCATTGGAATGAGCTGCCAGAGGAGGTGGTGGGGTCACCATCCATGGAGGTGTTTAAAAGGAGGCTGGATGAGGCACTTAGTGCCATAGTTTAGTTAATTAGAAGGGTTAGGTGTTAGGTTGGACTCTATGACCCTAGAGGTCTTTTCCAACCTGGTTAATTCTGTGATTCTGTGAAGTGGGGGGGAATAAGAATCAGGATCACAAGATAATTCAAGTGGAAAGAGACCTCAGGGGATTTCTTGACCAGCCTTGCTCATAGCTGTCTCATCTATGATATCATGCAGTATTCAAGGGTTTATACATTTGGGTCTTGAAAAACCTTCAAGGATCATGGAATCATAGAATCAACCAGGTTGGAAGAGACTTCCAAGATAATCCAGTTCAACCTGGCACCCAGCCCTAGCCAGTCACTAAGTGCCCCATCCAGGCTTTTCTTGAACACCTACAGGGATGGTGACTCCACCACCTCCCTGGGCAGCCCATTCCAATGCCAATCACTCTCTCTGTGAAGAACTTCCTCCTAACATCCAGCCTATACTTGCCCCGGCACAATTTGAGGCTGTGTACCCTTGTTCTATTGGTGATTGCCTGGGAGAAGAGACCAACCCCACCTGGCTACAGCCTCCCTTCAGGTAGTTGTAGACAGCAAGGATGAAGATACACAAGTTGCTCCTTTTACCACTGACCTACTAGTGCCTCCCTCTCCCAGCTGATATCCACCTGGTGAGCATTTCTTCTCTTCAGCAGAAAGGGAAGCTTTCTAGACCTCCTGTCTGTTTGACTTCTCTGTCTAAATCTTGAGTGTGAAAGAGAGTTCAGCCCTTGCTCAGAGCAGCCATATATGCACCTTGTACTATGAAAATGAGCAGATAACCTCCTAGGTAGTATGCCTACAGAGAAATGAGTATTCACTCACAGTAGGGATTTTTTGAAAGGGAATCAGGAGAGTTCACCTCTAAAAAACACTGACTTCCTTTAGAAGACTCCACACCTAAACAAACACAAGATTATAAAGACAGATGTCTTAGGAGACACTGCATTGGAAATAATGCTTGTGTTACATCAGACAGCTGTGAAGCAATTCCATGGAGAGCACCCACCAAAGTGGAGGCAAACAAAGATAACTGTGTCCAGTTCTGAGCCCCCCAGTTTAAGAGGGACATTGAGATGCTTGAATGTGTCCAGAGAAGGGCAACAAGGCTGGAGAGAGGCCTCGAGCACAGCCCTACGAGGAGAGGCTGAGGGAGCTGGGATTGTTTAGCCTGGAGAAGAGGAGGCTCAGGGCAGACCTTATTGCTGTCTACAACTACCTGAGGGGTGGTTGTAGCCAGGAGGAGATTGCTCTCTTCTCTCAGGCAGCCAGCACCAGAACAAGAGGACACAGCCTCAAGCTGTGCCAGGGGAGATTTAGGCTTGAGGTGAGGAGAAAGTTCTTCAGTGAGAGAGTCATTGGCTACTGGAATGGGCTGCCCAGGGAGGTGGTGGAGTCGCCCTCCCTGGAGCTGTTCAAGGCAGGATTGGACATGGCACTTGGTGCCATGGTCTAGCCTTGAGCTCTGTGGTAAGGGGTTGGACTTGATGATCTGTGAGGTCTCTTCCAACCTTGGTAATGCTGTGAGACTGTGATAAACAGGTATCTTGGGAAGCAATGGTCACTTGAATGAGTGAGATGAAGGTGAAGTAGGACACCGTGGCTGCCTTTTATATCAATGGAAGAAGGATGTATGTTTAAGAACAGTTATTATTTCTTAACCATGGGGCTTATTCCTCATTTTATTCTCCAGTTTCTTACAGTTTTTCTAATTGTTCTCTAATAGGATTGCTTTGAGAAGATTCTCATGCTTAATAAATAGCTTAATCTAGCTTCCTCTGAAGATGAGGAGAGATTTCTATTGATTTCAGTGGGAGATGAATTTAATCTCTAAATTTGTCACCAGTTCTCATCACTCAGAGTTATTGTTCGGGAGATGGGAAGTAATATCAAAGATGGGAATTACTGTCTGCTTTTGGTGCCCAAAATGTACTCTGAGCTAGATCCAAATTAAATTCATATTGTATATACTGTCCAACATATCAAAGTGTCCTTGTCCAGCATCTTTACTTGCTACCATTCAGAACTCTTGTATTTGCTTTACCTTCCCATCAGAGCCATCAAGCTCTGTTGGTCTTCACTTTGCTTGTGACATCAACTGTGGCCATCAAACTAGGGATGGAGTCCTTGTGCAATGGATTTAATAAGTAGCATACGTCCCCAGGAAGTTTGCTTGTCCAGGCCAGTCCTGTTCTTTTGTTGTTTGGGTGATTTAGCTTCTTCTTTTGAGAACTGCTGAGCTGAGAGCATCCATGCAAACGGTCTGGTTGCAGCGAGCCGCAGGGACGGAGGCCTCTTTCCTCTAACAGCTGGCCACATCTCATTGTCAAATGGGAAACACTCAAAACTTCTGCTCCCGTTCCCAGGGGTTCCCCCATTAAAATGATTTTGCATTCACTACCTGCCAACGGGGCCTGTAAGTGAGCCAGCAAAGAGGCAGATTAGGCATAACTATGAATTCTGAGTGGAACAGAGGGGTTGGAGATTGAATTTTTAGCTTGGAAAAAAAAAATGGGCCTTTCACGAGAAACAAAAACCTGAGTGCCAAGTGCTCTGTGGGGCCTTTGTATTGAACTGTAGTTCACAATTAACACCTCTGCTGCTTTCTCACCATGGGAATAGAAATCCTCCAAAAAGTTGATTGTGTTAAGATTTACCCTCGGCTTTTTGGAGATCTTCTTCCAGCCAGATCCTCTTATTTCTCGTTTCTGTAGGGAGAACGAGTCTTTGTGACGTTCTCTTTAAAAGGAAGCTGGGTATTAACTGCACCAATTCCAGTCTTTTCCCTAGGCTTGTAATCAATAGATCTAAAGTTTTAATCCTTTAAGTTTTACAGACCTGCAGAAATAAGTAACGAGAGAAAAGCCTCTTGCATATTTTCACCTTTAAGTGCCAAACTTCTTAGTGTTATGAACAGACCAATTGTGTAGCACAACAGATGCTGTGGTCTTTCATCCTTCGTAACAAGGAAGAAAGAGAAGTCAATTACACGTTTGCAACCTGGAAATGTTTGCTAAGGAGTGCAGCTATCTTTCTATAATGAATATTTATAATGTGATTGTTTCAGTTCTTAATTATCACCAAGGGCATATCTCTTCCATGTTGCTTCTGTAACCTGTGCTTGTGAGCATTTGATCGTTCTTGTCACATGATTTATTGGCACATATGAATTTGTGTTCCTTGTATGAGGCTGCTTCTTTCAAACAAGTTTTCTATTTTCCTTTTTCCTATGATAACTTGACCTACATGCTAATGATTACCTGCTGGTGTTTAAAGGTGCCACTGCTCATGATTTGTTAAGTAAGAATAATTATATTTTCTGTTAATGTTCTATACAACAGATACAAATGGTTTCTTTTTTTTTGATGGGCAGAGAGAGAGAAGGCTTCCCATCTCTTATTTACTATTAAAATTCACTTAACATTGTACTGTGCTCTGTTTGGATCTGTCTTACTTATGTGCTTGATACTGGAGAGGCTTTAAGAGATAACTGACTTCTAGTTCAGTGCTGTGTAGCTTTATGAGACCTGACACCAGTATATAAATATGGAAACAATATTATGGTGTTTAGCATAGCAGAAGAATTAAAATAGCTAAAACCAGGAAGACAAAGGCCACCAGTAACCTGTCAGTTTAGTCTGAACAAGTGCTCCCTATAGACATTTCCGGTGGGAGTCCATAGAAGAGAATCTGAAAGGAAAACAACCCAAACTAATCAAAGGCAGGGCAACACTTTCCTTTTGTCTATCTCTTACATATGAACAGAGAGTAGCAAGAAAAAAAAGTCCAACTGTTATTCCCTTTCTGATAATCATCCTATTAAACCAGTAGCTAGTGCCACAAATACCAGTTGTGTAAGTGCTGAAAGGTCTGGAAACTGAAACGTGTGTTGATGTATGATACACCAGTAAGTGATGTCTTTCAAATAGTGGTGTGATGGTTTGGGTATCCCCCTCACCCCCACACTTTAGAAATCACCCAGACTAGACTCAGCCAGCTCTGGAAATTTGAATGAAGCTTATATTTACAGCTGGCACAATTTACAAGCAGATAGTTACAGTAGATACAAATATATACAGAAATAGACAAGGTAAAAGGTAATACAGACACAACTCCCCTCCCAGAAACCTGAGTCCCCAGGAGGGGCTCTCAACCACCTCCTCACCTTTCCCCTACCCCTCTCAACCTTACCCCAGTCCCAAGGAAGAATGGAGGTTCGGCCAAGAGGGTTAAAAAGCAAGGTGAAGCAGCCAAGCAAAGGGAGGGTGAGGCTAGAAAGCAAGATGGAGTCCAGCCAGCAGCCACGAGCTCCCCAGCAGGCAGAAGCTCCCAGCGAAGAGAAGAAGCAAGTCACCTAATCTTTGTTTTGCCTTTCTTTTGTACACATCTCAGCAAGACTGTGAGNGGCTGCTGGCTGAACTCCACCTTGCTTTCTAACCTCACCCTCCATTTGCTTTTGTGGCTTATTTCACCTTTGCTTCTTAATCCTCTTGGCCGAACTTCCATTCTTCCTTGGGACTGGGGTAAGGTTGAGAGGGGTAGGGGGAAGGTGAGGGAGTGGTTGAGAGCCCCTCCTGGGGACTCAGGTTTCTGGGAGGGCTGTTGTGTTTCTGTATTCCCTTTTTACCTTGTCTATTTCTGTCTATAACTGTATATACTGTAAATATCTGCTTGTATATTGTGCTAGCTGTAAATATAAGCTTCATTCAATTTCCAGAGCTGGCTGAGTCTAGTCTGGGTGATTTCTAAAGTGTGTGTGGGTGGGGGACACCCAAACCATCACACTTTCTGAATATGAAAGTCTGTCTTGGTTCTAGTCTAAATTTCCCAGAGACTCAAATACAGCTAATAGAACAAATACAATTATAGGATGCCTTCCCCTTTCCCCCCAGTTTTTGAAAGAAAGGAATTAGATATAGAGAGGAAAAAGTTAAAACACACTCAAATAAAGAGTCTTATTTCTATTTGGAAGTTAAAAGAGAAAACTTTAACAACAAATAAAAGATATTTGAGGTAGGGAAGTTCCAAAGAGATATAGGCAAAGAAAAACAAGATTATATATATACACAACCATATTGTTGGCAGTGAATTTGTGCACCTTCTAGAAGGATGGCCACATGGTGAAACAAAGAGCAACAGGAACAAAAGGGTGGTGCTGGCAGGCAGGGAGGCAGGGTAAGAGGGAGAAACAGGCAGTTCCTCTGTTTTTATAGGGGGCTAGACAGGAAATGGAAGTGGGCTAACCACTAAAGCTGGAGTAAGGTTCAGACCCACTCCCAGAGAGGAGTCAGGAGGACCTGGAGTCAGGGTCAAGACAATTTCCTCCAGGAGGGTTAATACTTTATAAAGTGTAAAATAATTAAAAGAGGCTTTAGATGTGCTCAGATTTTTCTTAAAGCCTAACTGAAGTAGGAGCTTTGTGTGTGTGTGTACATGATATGTGACAGCAGAAACATGAGTTTGACGCTTCGTATCGTAAGTAGTCTAATGCTATTCTTTAAGCAAGTGAAGGAAGACATGCCAATATGATCACACTGAACTAATACACAGATGACATATTTCCAGCAAATATAGATACCAAGATATATGAAGGTATTTTAGGCTTTCTTCAGTTGGCGTATTTCACCTTTTGTTCTTCTTCATGATGCATGACTTCAGCTGCATTCTTAGCTCTGACATAGCCTATTGTCAAGGGAGATTATTCTTCCCCTGTACTCAGCACTGGTCAGGCCACACCTTGAGTGCTGTGTCCAGTTCTGGGCTCCTCAATTCAAGAGAATGTGGAGGTACTGGAACATGTTCACAGAAAGGCAACAAAGCTGGTGAGGGGCCTGGAGCACAGCCCTGTGAGGGAGCTGGGGATGTGCAGCCTGCAGAAGAGAAGGCTCAGGGCAGACCTCATTGCTGTCTACAACTACCTAAAGGGAGACCATAGCTAAGTGGAGTTGGCCTTTTCTGCCAGGCAAGCAGCAACAGAAGAAGGGGACAGTCTCAAGTTGTGTCAGGGGAGGTCTAGGCTGGATGTTAGCAGGAAGTTGTTGGCAGAGAGATTTGCATTGGAATGGGCTAGCCAGGGAGGTGGTGGAGTTGCCATCCCTGAAGATGGTCAAAGAAAGTGTGGATGGGGCACTTAATGCCATGGTCTGGTTGATTGTCTAGGGCTGGGTGCTAGGTTGGCCTGGATGATCTTGGAGATCTCTTCCAACCTGGTTGATTCTATGATTCAATGAAATTCTTCAGTACAAGACTGATGTGAAGCACTGGAACAGATTGTCCAAAGAAATTGCTGGGGCTCCAATTTCAGAAATGTTTAACCTAAGTTGAATGGGACCTTAAGCACCCTGCTCACAGAACTGATCAGGTTGGGAAAGACCTTTGAGATCATAAAGTTCAACCTATATGTTCCTGCCCAAGGCAGGTGGTTGGTACTATATGATCCTTCAGTTTGCTTCCAATGGAAATGTGCTAGTTTGAAGCTATCTAGAATGTTTTGGTGAGAAGAACTAGATTACAGGCTGTGAAAGGAAAACAGGGGTGATGTCTACTTCACTCATAGGCTTGCTGAGATGTATAAGAGCAAGATTCCATAGATAAGACAGTCACTCTCTGTCTGGGCTGTCAGCTGCATTTTCTCTCTCTAAACTAACCTGATTAATCCACCTGCTTCCTACCCGCCCTGGACGTTCCTCCATTCTTCCTTGGGCACAAGGCAACATCTGGGGTAAGGTAGAGAGGGGTGGGAGAAGGTGGAAGGGCAGTTGGGAGTCCCTCCTGGGGACTCAGGTTTCTGGGAGGGCTGCTGTGTTTCTGTATTCCCTTTTCCCTTGTCTATTTCTGTCTATAGCTGTGTGTGCTGTAAATATCTGCTTGGATATTCTGCTAAGCTGTAAATATAAGCTTCATTCAATTTCCAGAGCTGGCTGAGTTTAGTCTGGGTGATTTCCAAAGTGTGGGGGGGTGGGGAACACGCAAACCATCACAGGAAATCATTCTATGATTCTGTGAAATTGTAACTTCATAACTGAATATGTAAATGGCAAGAAAAAATGACCAGTGTTTGTCTTCTACCTGGTTGCTATTGACAGATTTGTTTGAGACATTCTCAATTATTGCTGTGTTTTGAGCCAAGTGACTTTTCCCTAACTTTCCAATAGTTCCTCATACTTTGCCTACAGTCAGAGTGGTCTCAGTTCTTCAGCTGTACATGCATTAATTAATTTAAAAACTGATTTCTTTTTAACTCCTGAAAGTTCATCATTTCACTCAAGAGGCAGAAAGAATGATTCACTGCCATCCGGATTACTGCTGCTCAAGGAATGTGATCACGTACTTGACACATTTCATGTTGGGGTAGAATGGACACTCCAGCAAATGTATCACAGTCTCACAGCATTACCAAGGTTGGAAGAGACCTCACAGATCATCAAGTCCAACCCCTTACCACAGAGCTCAAGGCTAGACCATGGCACCAAGTGCCACGTCCAATCCTGCCTTGAACAGATCCAGGGACGGCGACTCCACCACCTCCCTGGGCAGCCCATTCCAGTAGCCAATGACTCTCTCACTGAAGAACTTTCTCCTCACCTCCAGCCTAAACTTCCCCTGGTGCAGCTTGAGGCTGTGTCCTCTTGTTCTGGTGCTGGCTGCCTGAGAGAAGAGAGCAACCTCCTCCTGGCTACAACCACCCCTCAGGTAGTTGTAGACAGCAATAAGGTCTGCCCTGAGCCTCCTCTTCTCCAGGCTAAACAATCCCAGCTCCCTCAGCCTCTCCTCGTAGGGCTGTGCTCGAGGCCTCTCACCAGCCTCGTTGCCCTTCTCTGGACATGCTCAAGCATCTCAATGTCCCTCTTAAACTGGGGGGCCCTGAACTGGACACAGTACTCAAGGTGTGGTCTAACCAGTGCAGAGTACAGGGGCAGAATGACCTCCATGCTCCTGCTGGCCACGCCATTCCAGATGCAGGCCAGGATGCCATTGGCTCTCTTGGCCACCTGGGCACACTGCTGGCTCATGTTCAGGCGGGTGACCTTCACATCATCCCAATGATACTGATGGCAGACATGTCCCTTTTGTTTGCTTACTTCTTCCTTCACAGGACGAAGGTTAATCTGTTGGCATTGCAAATCCTCCCTCTGCCTATTTCATGACATTTCTCCTTTTTATTGTAAGCCTGGAGAAGCCAACCTTTTTTTCTCAGACACTAAGGTTTCAGAATTAACTCATATCACACATTGTTTATCAAATAGTAACAGTATAATTAGCTCTGTTGGGTTTTATTTTTGTTGTTGGTTGTGTTTTTTTGTGTTGTTTTTTTTTTTTTTGACTACTTGCAGAAAAAAACACAATATAAAGTTGATTTTACTCTGGATTTTAGTGCAGCTCACTTTGGGCTACATCTCAAGGAGGTAATTTTAGGCTTTAAACCTATTCCCATAAATCACAAAGATTTATCCATTCTTTCATTATTTTTTTCCCATTCTCTATAAATCTCAAAATTGCATTCACCTTTTTATTTGGGAAAAATATATAGATGCTCTTTATAAGTTACAGTCAGCCTGGCATTAAATATAAATAAACCTGACAAGTACAGGTACCAAGACTAGTGTGACCTTTCACAGCTTAAAATGCAGTTTTGTCCTTAAGTTTGATCTGCACTGATGTAGTGTTATTAATAATAACCGTGAGATTGTCTTTGCTTTCAAGAGAGGCTTTAAAACAGTGTGGTTTTATACGATCTTGTTTGGTGCTTTCTCCACTTTTGATGGGGTTCAGCTGCCTTATGCTCTCAAGCTGTGCTTGAAAACAGGTAAAAAATTAGGTTAGAATCTGACCTTCAGATGCAGTGACATGACCATTGCAGCTGGGATTTTGAAGAAAAGCACCCAATGTGGTTAATAAATTTGTGACTGTTGACAATGCTACATTGTCCACTCAGTCCATATATTTTTTTTTTTTCTTTTCATTTCTCATGAGATTACAAAGCTCAGCCATGATTATGGACTTTCACTGGGTTTGAAATGCTGGCTTGGGCATCAGAGAGTCATAGAATCAGCCAGGTTGGAAGAGACCTCCAAAACCATCCAGGCTAATGTATCAGACAACCCTAGACAATCAACCAGACCATGGCACTAAGTGCCTCATCCAGGCTTTTCTTCAACACTTCCAGGGATGGCAACTCCACCTCCCTGGGCAGCCCATTCCAATGCCAATCACTCTCTGACAACATCTTCCTCCTAACATCCAGCCTAGACCTCTCCTGGCACAGCTTGAGATTCTGTTCCTTTCTTCTGTTGCTGCTTGCCCTGCAGAAGAGACCAACCCCACCTGGCTACAGCCTCCCTTCAGGTAGTTGTAGACAGCAATGAGGTCTGCCTGACCCTCTGCTTCTTTAGGCTGCACACACCCAGCTCCCTCAGCCTCTCCTCACAGGGCTGTGCTCCAGGCTCCTCACCAGCTTTGTTGCCCTTCTTTGGACACCTTCCAGTACCTCAACATCTCTCTTGAATTGAGGAGCCCAGAACTGGACACAGCACTCAAGGTGTGGCCTGACCAGTGCTGAGTACAGGGGAAGAGTAACCTCCCTTGTCCTGGTGGCCACACTGCTCCTGCAGTGGTGAGGTGTGTGAACACAGTACAGCAATGACGAGATTCTAGATGAATTGAATCACATCCTCTATGAATTTATATTCCACTCAAAAATATACGACATGTTGAATTAGGGTTTTTTGGTGGTGTGTGGTTTTTTTTCCCCTAAACTCTGCCACCGATGTGTTTTTCAACAGAAAATCTCCAGATAATGACATGTTGTTGGTTTGTTTGTTTTTTTTTTAATTAGTTACTTGTCGTCTTTGTTATGAAGGGGTAATTAATTAATGCAAGATGATATTTTTCCAAAATTAGTATTGTTTATTAATTTTGATCTTCAGAACTCTTTCCACTCTGATCACTTATTTTGAAATAAGTTGCAAAATTACAAACATTAACTCAACTGGAAGAGAAGATTCTTGCAGCCAAATATAACTTGCAGTCAATACACTGCTTGCCCACTAGAAGGACTCAATTTGCTCTTTTCTGCTTATGGCAGAAGGCTATGGTGTGTGCTAGTTTGAAGCTAGCTAGAATGTTTTGGTGAGAAGAATTAGATCATAGGCTGAGAAATGAAAACAATGGTGAGGTCTACTTTGCTCACAGTCTTGTTGAGATGTGTAAAGAAGAAAGGCAAAACAAAAGATAAAGTCACTGTGCTCTGCACTTCGCTTGGGGCACTTTGTGCTGGGCTGTTCTCTCAGCTCTTTGCCTGCTGGGGAGCTCTGGGGCTGCTGGCTGAACTCCATCTTGCTTTCTAACCTCAACCTCCATTTGCTTTGGCTGATTTCACCTTTGCTTCTTAATTCTCTTGGCCAAACCTCCATTCTTCCTTGGGACTGGGGTAAGGTTGAGAGGGGTAGGGGGAAGCTGAAGGGGTGGTTGAGAGCCCCTCCTGGGGACTCAGGTTTCTGGGAGGGCTGTTGTGTTTCTGTATTACCTTTTTACCTTGTCTATTTCTGTCTATAACTGTATATACTGTAAATCTCTGCTTGTACATTGTGCCAGCTGTAAATATAAGCTTCATTCAATTTCTAGAGCTGGCTGAGTCTAGTCTGGGTGATTTCTAAAGTGTGGGGTGCAGGGGAACATCCAAACCATCACACGGTGAATTACAAGAGGCTTTAAGTATTTACTCATAATATTATTATCTTCCAACTCGCGGTGCTAGCTACAGCTTCAGACAGTACCCAAAAGCTTTCAGGGAATTCTGTTACTTGTCAGCCACTGAGGCTTGTGATTATTCCCAGGTTTCACAGAGTGCTGGGAAAGGAGGCAAACAATCTCTGACCTTATATCTTTGCTCCTCTGGATAGTTTGTGTATCTCCAGGAATTCCTGTCTTGGCAGGAGACTCTCAGGTGGAGGCAGGATGTCTTGTGATGTGCAGTCTCAGCACGATGTCATGCTGGCTATGCAGGCTGATTGTGTGGAGGCATTTGGAGTCTGCTCCTGGTAAACTTGAGGCAGGCAGTTTCCAGGCATTTCAGCATGCACTGAAGCAGTGAGTAGTGGCAGCAGCCAACAGCAGGCATGAATACAACAGCAGAGCTTGTAGCATTACCTGCTCAACTCCTTTTATCAATATGGGCCAAGACCAATGGGCCTTTGGATGTAGAATAACCAATCAGAATGGCAGTTATCCAAGCTTGACCATATTAGGTGAAACTATAGGCTTGCTTTACCCAAATTTGGCAAAAGCATAGGCCTTGCACAATGCAGGCACAAGCCAAGTGTATGTCCCTTGTTTACCACAGGATGTAAACAAGTCTGAGTAGGCCAGAGTCCTTAGACTCAGTGTCTCCAAGTTCTTTGTCCTCTTTCCTGCAGTTGCTTCTCCCCAAAACAGAAGGAGGGAGAGCAGAAAAATATGGCTGGGCAAGCCAGGACATGCACAAGTCCATTTTTGGCCCATCAGGCCTACCACAACAATCTTCCAGGTTTTTATAGCCTTAAAGATGGTTTGTATCTTGTAGAAAGTAGTTTCAGAATGTATTGGTGTATTTTCTTGCCATTAATTTTTCTGTAATCCCTACTATCAGTTGCTGCATTATGATACTTGAATGGAGGTGTCCCCTCAGCAGATGGAAAGCTTCTCAGCCTATGGTTGTGACAGTTGCTTGCTCAGGTAGCTTATCTGGGAATGAGTAATTCAGCTGTGAAAAAGAATAGCGTCCTAATAGCTGCAAATAAGGGGTTTGAGTATAGTGATGTTCCAGTGACCAGCATGTAGAGCTGAACTCTGCACATACTTACTGCTGAGTTGTTTCTTAAGGCAAAGAAAACATCAGAAAAGGTGGATAATGTGGTGCTGACAGAGTCATAATGTTCTCTGAAAGCTCTGCTTTTACAGTAGAAAATTATACTGAAAACTACCCAACAACCCAAAATCTCTAACCATAAACCAAACCAACAACAAAACAAAAAACCCAGACCCTAGAGAAAAGACAATTTTAACTTTCGCTGTTACCCAAAAGTTCCGCTCTGGCTGTACCTTACACATGCTTCTCTCACAATCTCTCTGTTCCTCCACACTAAGGAGCTCTCGGTTCAAGAGGGATGTTGAGGTACTGGAATATGTCCAGAGAAGGGCAACGTAGCTGGTGGGGGGCCTGGAGCACAGCCCTGTGAGGAGAAGCTGAGGGAGCTGGGGGTGTGCAGCCTGCAGAAGAGGAGGCTCAGGGCAGACCTCATTGCTGTCTGCAGCTACCTGAAGGGAGGCTGTAGCCAGGTGGGGTTGGACTCTTCTGCCAGGCAAGCAGCGACAGAAGAAGGGGACACAGCCTGTGGCAGAGGAGCTCTGGTCTGGATGTTAGGAGAAAGTTGTTGGCAGAGAGAGTGATTGGCATTGGAATGGGCTGCCCAGGAGGTGGTGGAGTTGCTGTCCCTGGAAGTGTTTAGGAAAAGATTACATGGGGCACTTAGTGCCATGGTCTGGTCTAGGGCTAGGTGCTGGGTTGGACTGGATGATTTTGGAGGTCTCTTCCAACCTGGTTGATTCTACGATTCTCTGGGCATACAAAAAGTGCAGTCCACAGAGTCCCTCAGTGATATCAGGACTGCTTTTCTTGTCCTAAGAAGCCCTATATCTCTCAGGAAAAGGAGGAAGGTCTTGATTCCCTTCTTGAGACCAGTGTAGGGCTGAATAGATTTTTCTCTTGATGTCATTGCTGTCTTTAAAGCCCCTAAGCAAAACTCAGGTTGTGTGTTACCAGTTTTGTTTACTGTGTTGCCCTGAAAGATGTGTTTGATTACACAATAGCTCTGTCATGTGAGTAAGACAGAAGTTTGAAATGCTGATGTTTTGTGACGATTGGGAAAAAAAGCTGTGGAACGTCTTGGCAGCGGTAAGTGCCGGCTTTAGAAGCACTGCTTTTGGAAGTACCACGGTGGGGTTTGTTCTTTTTCTTAAGTAATTCCTGTAGTTTCTATTCCTTTGCTTCAGTGTAACTCTGACCTTTCTATTTTCTACAACAATAATAACACTTCAAAAGGGCTTTTCACCTAGGAACAACTACACATTTGACAAATAGCCATTAAATCTCTTTAGATTCGAGGAGGGTTTTATGGCACATGCTAAAATTGTCGCCTCCATACCTAGCATGCCATCACTAATTGCAGTTGTTTCTTTCAGGCAGTGCAGACACTTCCTTCATTGTTCAAGATGGACAAAACATACTGAAAATGAGACTCTCTGCACTTTTTTATTTGTGAATTATTTTCAGCTGAGAAGAATTCTCAATTCAGTCAGCATCTTCTCTGGCTTCCAGAGGCCTAGGAAGAGCCCAGGTGAATGTATTTCATTTGAAGAAAGTCACATTTTGGAAATGCATTGGAGAAAATTTTCTCAGGATTTTAATTCTGCAGAAATTTCCAGTTTTAACTTTTTGGATGAGAATCATAGAACCATAGAATCAGTCAGGATTGGAAGGGACCACAAGGATCAGCCAGTTCCAACCTCCCTGCCATGCCCAGGGACACCCTACCCTAGAGCAGGCTGCCCACAGCCTCATCCAGCCTGGCCTGAAACACCTCCAGCCATGGGGTCTCAACCACCTCCCTGGGCAACCCAGTCCAGCCTCTCACCACTCTCATGCTCAACAACTTCCTCCTCACATCCACTCTGACTCTCCCCACCTGAAGCTTTGCTCCATTCCCCCCAGTCTTGTCACTCCCTGATATCCTGAAAAGTCCCTCCCCAGCTTTTTTGTAGGCCCCTTCAGATCCTGGAAGGCCACAAGAAGGTCACCTGGGAGCCTCCTCTTCTCCAGACTCAACAGCCCCAACTCTTTCAGTCTGTACTCACAGCAGAGCTACTGCAGTCCTCTGAGCATCCTCCTGGCCCTGCTCTGGACACACTCCAGCATCTCCACATCCCTCTTGTAATGGGAGCTCCAGAACTGGATGCAGTACTCCAGGTGGGGTCTCAGCAGAACAGAATAGAGGGGGAGAATCACCTCCCTGGCCCTGCTGGCCACACTTCTCCTGATGCAGCCCAGGTTTTGGTTGTCTTTCTGGGCTGCAAGTGCACACTGCTGGCTCATGTTGAGCTTCTCATCCAGCTGCACTTGTCCTTGTTGAACTTCACCTGGTTCCTCTCTGCCCAGCTCTCCAGTCTGTCCATGTCTCTCTGTATGGCCACACAGCCTGCAGCTGGATCAGCCAAGCCTCCCAGCTTGGTGTCATCAGCAAACTTGCTGAGCAGACTCTGTCTATCTTGCAACCAGTTCCTAACCCACCTCACTGTCCACTCTTCCATCCCACACTTCCTCAGCTTGCTCACTAAAATGCCATGGCAGACAGTGTCAAAGGCCTTGCTAAGGTCAAGGTAGACTACATCCACTGCTCTCCCTGAATCTACCCATTCAGCTATGGCATTCAATCAAAACACCAAAAGTTCCCAGGTAGCCTCAAACAATAACAGTTGTATGTAAAGCAGAGCATTAATAAGACGGATTTTCAAGGCATACTAATAGTATAGTAACTTCTCATTGATGCTTTTTCCTCTTCAGCCCTGAGGTCATATTTTGTCTGTATGTTTTGCTGAATGCCTTACAAGAACCCTATAAATAAGAAGTTATAACTATGTGTTTGCATTTTCCTTGATTAAAATGCCATGTAAATGTATTTAAAATGATATGCAAATGATAGGAAGGCTCCAGGCATATTTTGCAAGACCCTCTGCATTGCAAAGATTGTTAACAGAGCAAGGAATAATAAATAAATAAAGGCATTACTGACAACAGGAGGACATTGAAGGAGACCTCTTTCAGTTGTGAAATGGACATAGAAAGAGAAGGGAAGAAGAGTTGGTGCAGGTTTGCTTTTTCTGGTGACTGTCATAAGGAATTAACTGCATCCTTGGGTCTTTTACTTAGCCTTGCTTCAGGGTTGCATGCTGTAAGCCATATTATATTATCCACTAGCTAGATTTTATGTATTGAGATGGCAGGGGGGGTTGGAACTAGATGATGCTTGTGGTCCCTTCCAACCCTGACTGATTCTATGATTCTAATTACCTCAACTATCTGTCCAAAATATCAGACTTAATTACATTCATTGAAGGAATTTATCATTCCAGTGATTTCTTGTCTGGATTTTGAAATATCACAGTTTAGGTGGATGTTGAATTGTGATAGGAGTCTTTATGCTACAATTTCAACACTCAGGGTTATGAAGGAAGAGCCAAGACTGAGCCTTAGTTTTACACTATTCATGGATCTCTATTCCCAAAGGGATGGGTACGAATGCTGCCAGCATCCAACATTTCAAAGCTCTGCGTTTTTCTCTTTGATAATGTCACACTTTGGTTACTTTTGAATCTGTGTTTTCTGTTGTGTGAATGTGTGCATGGACAGATAAGGATGTCTATAGTAAACATTGTAGAACGAGATTCTCAGGTGCATTCTCCATGCACTACACCTGTTCCTTTAGTTTAACTGGCTTTAGAGCTGCTTTTAGTTGCTGCCACTGGCTTGGCATAAGACACCAGAATTATACTGCTCAGTCAGTTTTGCAATAGTTTGCTTGAGGGAGGAATGAAGCCTTGGACTGAAATTATCTAGAGGTACCTCCTTGTCAACAGAAAAGCCAAAACTTGCTTACTTCTTCCTAGTTAGCACAGAAAACTCTCACAAGTGTAATGCTTGCTGAAGGATTGTGAGTCTAAGTCAATTGTGGGTAAGACAGGTGAAGATCAGAATAGAGCACTTCATTCAGTGTTTTACTTAAGCAATGACAGAACTGCGACTCTCAGTTTGGTGTATTGGTTCATTTATCTCACCACTGACATTGCAGTGGTAAGACAAGGGATGCATTTTTGTCATAGGTCTGGAAGATTTAGCAAGGGTGGATGTGACCTTTATGATATCTTCCTTTTTGTCTACGGAAAATGGCTCAGCATTTTTGGGATGCAACAGGATAAGTTAGATGAAATGTGCTACAGAGCTGATCAAATTCTGTGGCAACTGGATGCAGGAGTTAAGAGCTGACTTGGCAGGTACTGTTCCCGAGGCAGCTAATTGTCTCTTGTTGGCTTCTCTTTCATTTGCTCTTCTTCAAGAACAGCTTTCCTGGGTGGCAGAGCAACTAATGCAAATGCACATGCTGGGTGTTGCATCACATTTTGTGCAGGACACAGGGCTTCCCTAACAGTGCCTGGAAACTCAAGATATTTCCCTCAGCTCAGACTGAACTGGAATCAAACCCATGGCAACATTTGTCTTGAGATATGAATAAATGAACCCTCCACGAGAAAGAAGCCAGGTTATGGGGCAGGTAGGACAGCTGCCACTAACCTGAGAGACATGAGGAGAAATCCCTTTTAGGATTCAGTTAGTTTTGTGTTTGGTTGGGTTTGTTTGTTTGGGGCTTGTTTACTTGGTGGGGATTTTTTGTGCTGGTGTTTTTGGCGTTTTGTGTCTGTGGGTTGTTTTTAGTCACTGTTGTTTGGTTTGTTCTCTGCTGTTTCATTTTTAATTTATTTTTTTCCTTCCCAGAATGCTATCTCAATTAAATGAACTAGAGAAACTGCCAGGTCTTCAAGACATATAAAATAAGGCATGCCAATAAAGCAGAAAGGTATGTTAGTAAAGTTCAACAGGTTTGCACTAATAAAATCAGTGATTCAAGAACCTCACACTTCTGTAGCCTTTGAATGAGAGAACTTGTTCACTAGGTGTGAGTGAGTCACATTGCATACATGTCCAGACATTTCACTGTTTTATGTGCACGAGGCTAACATTGCTGGAGTGCCACCGAGCTCATGAGGAATACAGAGAGGGAGAGGTGGTGTGGGGGGGGAGAATCCTTACCAAGCTTCCCATATTTTTGGGAGGGAAGGAAATCTGTATAGGAATTCATCAACGGTGACTAGCATGTTTAAATTACTTGCAGTGATAACAGAACGAGACATTAATAACAGATAAAGGGGTTCTTAGTTACACACTTAAAAGCTTATTTAAAGAGCCTAGATTAGATCATAGATCAACAAATCCTGCTGGAAAGTGTGGTCTTGTCTTACACATCAGGCTCCACACTGCAGCACTTAACTGAGACTTTGGCGAGATAAAGCTGTTTGGCTTTTAAGTCAACCTTGAGATGACTTTCCCTTTAAAAAACCCCACTCTGATTATGTATTTGGTTTGCATGTTAAATAAGCTGCTGTGCTAAAAATACACCCCTGCAAGGAGCTTATGTCACCTCCCCCCAAATGTGTGACAGATAGTGAAAGACAGGGAAGGCAGAAGAGGCGATATAAGAACCCAAGTTTTAATTAGGGACAGGATGAATTGAAAACTTTGTATTAAATTATCTAACACCAGAAGCCAAAGACATTAGTTTTCAGATGAGGGTTAGCAATCTATGACAGCTAGAGGCCAGATCTACAGGTAGCATAATCATGCTCAGGCTGATGGACTTTGTTCATTCTGTGCTATTGTACAGCGGGTTCCAGTGCTCCTGTGTAAGTCTCATGACCTCTTATTCTAAAAAGCAGAGCAAAGTCAGCTAGAGGACCTGCTGCACCTGGGGCTGACTCCTTCACCCCGGTCCTGCTGAGCATCTTCAAAAACAGATGCAGATTTGGCTTTCCTGGGCAAAGAGCTGGATGTTCAGAGATCTGACATGCAGTAGAGCTGCTGCCTGACCCTGTGCCCATGAACAGCACACACCGTGGAGTGACAGGTACTTTGGATGGGTATTTCTTTCTGCCCTGTTTTAAAAGGATATGCCCTCCAGACAAATTCAGTGCTCTCAGAGGTGACACCTATCTCAGAAATTAACAAGACACAAAGCTCTGAAATGGCTGATTCCCAGTAAATTCCCTTTGCTTTTCATTATTGTGCTAGTTGTAGATACTTACCCCGGCAGACTTTAAAAAGACCTTTTTATTGTTCTAAGCAACTCATTGGACTAATTTAAATAGATAGGAACACTCTGTCCTCTGGATGGGAGGTGAAGGAGCCATGATAGGGTTATTATTTTACTACAAGGTAAAGGATGAATAATAGGGAGTGTTTAATTTTAGCATTCCCCACCACTGATGCGAACTCTAGCTTTGCCTCTGAGGAAAGAAGGGCAGTGCTCAAAAGCCTATTCTTTTTGCTTTGCTGCATTGTGACTTTTTTGTGTGTGTAATCTCCTCAACAAAACAGGGATCAGAAATGGAAAAGGAAATCTGAACAATGCAGCCCAGCCCCTGGGGAAGCAAAGCTGATTAATGGACAATTTTATGGCTCATTTATAAAAAGGGAAACTCTAACAGAGTACTCTGCTTATTTTGTCCACACGATTCATATCAGCATTTCCGGGAGGGGGGGAATACAAAAGCATTTGAATGTCTTGAATAGCTTGGGAAAAACAAGCAAATAACTTACGGACAGCTGTGATGAAGAGTACAAGCACATGGAGGATTTGTTACTAGCATCCCATGGACCATAATGGTCAGACTTCAGTAGGTTTTCCTTTAAACTCTCCTCCTTCTTATCAATTTAATCCTAAATGTTACTTTGGAGGTTAGGGATGAGTTTCCCTCTTCTAAGAGGAGCAGTATTTGCAGACCTGCAGATCTGCAGCTGGTTGGGGGGGATTTAATGACTCTTCAGAGTCTATCTGTATCCCTATCTGCATTAGGTACTGTGGTTTGATTTGCAGCACCGCTGTCTAAGTCTGCAATTAGAAGAGCAGCAACAAGCAATTCTGCATTTCTGGACTCCAGTAAACAGGTTGGAGAGGTTGTTCTGGGTTCTTTTTTATTTTTTTTGAGTTTTATTCATCCTTAACTATTTCAAATCGTCTAAACCCCATACCTCTTGCTCAAAAAGAAAAGGAAAACAGATGGAAAGAGATTAGTCTCTGCCAAATTGCATACAGAGTGGTTGTCTTTGGCATGGAACTGATAGGCCTGTGACTTTGGATTGTTTTCAGATGTGTTACGGCTATCATGAGATGTCACCTGGCTGGGAGTCACACACTGGGAAGAGTAAAAGGTAAAAGAAAAATCAGAAACAAAGAAGAGGGAATTATACAAGGATGGGTGAGCTGGGGAGAACGTTGGTAGAAATGAATAGAAGTATCAAATACCTCCTAGATCTTGCCAAAAACAGCAAACGAATGATGTAAGTAGGCAAAGATCTGCTCCTGAACATAGACAAATATACATTAGACACATTTGGCAAGGCTTGAGAAGCAGAAGTGCATTGCAGTGAAAAGCTGCACTGAAACTTTTCTGCTTACCTTCACCACCTCCTGCAGGATGGATATTAAAAGTTAGTTATTGGTCATGAGATTTGATTCTCTTTGGATATAGGCACCTAAGTTTCATTTACTTTGAGCAACTGAAGAGAGCCTTAAGGTAACTCTGACACCTACAATAGATACATTCTTAGTAAATGGACCCAGGGACTTGATGAGTCATAGAATCATAGAATCATAGAATGGTTTACGTTGGAAGGGACCTCAAGGACCATCCAGCTCCAACCCCCTGCCATAGGCAGGGACACCTCACACTAGAGCAGGCTGCTCGAGGCCTCATCCAGCCTGGCCTTAAACACCTCCAGGGAGGAAGCAGCCACAACCACCCTGGGCAACCTGTGCCAGTGTCTCACCACCCTCACTGTAAAGAACTTCCTCCTAACATCCAGTCTAAATCTCCCCTCTGCCAGTTCAAACCCATTCCCCCTCGTCCTGACATTACCAGACCTTGTCAATAGTCCCTCCCCAGCCTTCCTGTAGGCTCCCTTCAGATACTGCAAAGCCACTCTAAGGTCTCCTCGAAGCCTTCTCTTCTCCAGGCTGCAGAGCCCCAACTCTCTCAGCCTGTCCTCATAGCAGAGCTGCTGCAGCCCTCTGAGCATCTTCATGGCTCTCCTCTAGACTGGCTCCAGCAGTTCCATGTCCTTCTTGTGCTGGGGGCTCCAGAACTGCACACAGTACTCCAGGTGGGGTCTGAGGAGAGCAGAGTAAAGGGGCAGAATCCCCTCCCTTGCCCTGCTGCCCACACTGCTCTTGCTGCAGCCCAGCACAGGGTTGCTGTCTGGGCTGCATGTGCACATTGCAGGCTCATGTTGAGCTTTTCGTCAACCCAGACCCCCAGGTCCTTCTCCTCAGGGCACAGGTGCCTTTGTGTTCCATAGGTGCTAACTGTGATTTCACACAGCATGTGTGAAATGTGGCATGTTTTCACACAGCAGTTGACATTAGAAGGGATGTCCAGAGATTGTCTAGTCCAACTTCCCTGCTCAGAGAAGGGATACTTGCAGCAGGTTCTCCCTATCCAGCCATAGTTTTAATTCTCTCCAAGGACTCCACAGCTTCTCTGGGCAACCTGTTTGACTGTGTGGCTACAGAGAGTGAAGATGTCCCCTTAAGTTTGAATGGAGGTCCTCATACGTCTGCTTAAACTTGTTACAACCTCCTGTCACTGGATATCACCAAGAAAAGTCTGGCTCCATCTTCTTAATCCTTCCCTTCAGGTATTTATGCACATTTGATAAGATCCTCCCAAGCCTGATTTCTCCACGCTAAAGAACACCAATGGCCTCAGCCTCTCCTCATCTGTTAGGGGCTGCAAATAATTAGAATCGTCTTTGTGGCATTTGGCTGGACCTGCTCCTGTGTGTCTCTCCTGCTCTGGGGAGCTCGGCACTGGGTACAGTGCTCCAGATTTGTGCTCACAGCTGTTTATCCTAGGGCATCCTAGGAGGCTGATGCTGTCTTTGCTATAAAGATGCTTTACTGGCCTGTAGCCAGCTTGGTGTTCCTAGCAGCCCCTCCTGCAGGGACCTGCTTTCCTAGTTGGTCCCCTGCCTGTTCTGGCATGAGAGGTTGGTGTTCCTCAGGGGCAAGGCTTTGCACTTTTCTTCCTTGAACTTCACAAGTCTCCTGCTGACCTGTTTATCCAGCCTGCCCTGGTGCCTCCCTAGTGCAGCACAACCAGCTGGTGCATGAGCCACTCTTTCCAGCTGTGTGTTGTCTGCAAATCTGAGAAGCATCCATTCTGTCCCACCTTGGAGCTGATGCAAAATGAAGATGCAAAATAGTCCAGGCCCCAGCCACTGACCTTAGCCATAGTATACATCATTAGTGACTAACTTCCAGATGTGCCACTGATCTCAGCTCTGGGCTCAGCAGTGCAGCTCATTTTCAGTCCACCTTGCTGCTCATTTATCTGGCTGTATTTTATCAGTTGTCTGTGAGAATATTCCAGGATAAGGTGTCGAAAGCTTTGTGGAAGTCAAGATAACCAACATCCTCTGCCCCTCTGTCATCCTCTAAGCTAGTCATGTCATCATAGAATGCTGTTATGCTGGTCAAGAATTAATTCCCTGATTTCACTGGGGCTCATAGTCACAATTCTAACATTGTTCCAAAACAAACCAGTGGAACATACAAGATGGGGTTAAATGAGGAAACTTGCATGTAATTTTAAACTCTGACATATGGATTCTCTACCTGAAGCTCAAATTAGTGTTGCCACATGTAGAACCTCCTGCAACAACATTCTATGAAGACCTAAGATCCACCCACAATTTGACTTCATACCCAACACAACAGAGAGCTCACACTCAACTGGTGGATTTCCATCCTGTCTTTTATTTCAGGGTGTAAAAGAACACCACCAGAGTTGTCCTAAATGTCTCTCTTTCCAGCTCTTTCATGACCTGTTGTCTCCTTTGCCCCTTGAGCTTGGGGGCTGCCTCTCAACTGATACCTGTGGTATCTGCATTCTTGCAAAGCCATCCTATCTTACCACACCTCTACACTTCCAATTTAGCCTAATTTTGTGTATGTTTGAACACCGAATTCCTTAGTCTCTTGGCAGGCAATTTAATTGGTTAATTGAGTTTTGTTACTCATTCATGCAACAATCATAGTTGCCTTCGAGGGATTGTCCTTGTCCATTGTACAGTCTTGTACATTGTGGAGATTTTGGCATTGATAAAATGCTTTTGGCCAGACTGGATGTGTGTTATTTACTCCTGTTTCTTCAGAGGCAATTATTCAAAGGTTGACTGTGACATCAAACAGAAATCCAAATGCACAAATGCTTCTGACCGGCCTGTAGCTGTCTGACAATGCTGGGTTTAGTGGCATGTGCATGTTATTGGGCACAAGCCATTGAACACTGGAAGGAATTTGGAGCCAGAAGTCAGGAGCCTGAATGGATTGGCCACAAGACAGGAACTGAATATTTTGAATCTCCATTCAACAGCATGTGCTGGGAGGGTCTGTGAAAATCTGGTCCTGCATATTTTCATGGGCATTTTAATGCCTTGGGGTGCCATTTCTCAGAACAAAGCAACAGGAAGTCTGTGCTTCTCATCATCTTTTGGTTGCTCGATATCATAATTACCTTGAGGACAAGATCTCCTGTTGTTTCTACCTCATAAGGGACTTTGTGAGGCAAACGCTTGGAAAAACACAGACCCACGCACAACTGAGGCTGTTGAAATACTGTGTCTTAAGAGGGTTTCTAGTGGATGCTGTATGCAGGGCTTGCTGTTGAATTAAGATCCCTTCTGGGTGGCCTTTGTCCATCTCCCAGTGTTTTTATGACACATCTTTTACCGCAAAGAGGAATTAAAGGCCTTCACCTCAGAGGTTCAGGGAGAGTGGAAAGAGGTCTTGTCTGCCCGATGATATGCCTGACACTTTTGTTCCTATCACTTTCCTGATAAGCTCAAGCTGTTAAACTCCAGCTAACCAACCAGTAGAACAATTTACTACCTCTGTGTCATTTTAAGTGCACTGTCTGGCTGGAGCAGGAGGTATTCAAATGAAAGTTAACAAACTATGTTTTGCTTTGAGGATTTGCCTGTTGTAAACAGCTTGAAAAGGACCTTTGAACAGGCATTCTCATCCTGCTGCAGCTAAAATATCCCTTGTACCTCCCACAGCTTCAGGAGCGAAGGTTATTTTCATTTCTAGCAGATTTGGAAGCAATGTTGAATCTGTTTTATTTGATGGGAAAGGCTCATAAAGATGTGGCAAAGGGCTTGCATTTTTTAAACATTTGGCCTCTCTTTTCCAGATCCTTTAAGTCATCCTCAGGTGACACTTACTGGTTGAGCAGCCAAACCCTGCTGGGAGAGAGGGGCCCAGAGCTGCCGGCATCTCTCTTGTGCTCCCTGCCTATCAATGTCTCCTCTTATTCCACAATACGGCTGGACTGTCTTGGCAGGGAAAGCTTCATGGGATCAGGTATAATCCCCCGAGGAAAACAATTGTATACAATAAGAACTTGAAAGCCTGAAAGGAAAAGATTTTCAACTCCTCTAAGCAGAGCTTTATTGATAAAAACTGCATCTGCCAGTTTGCTGCAGGTAGTTTTGTGTTATGCTAAAAGCTGCAGGAAAGCAAAGCTCATACAGCTTATAAAGAGCTTGTCCACTAACTAAAAAATAAAATGACGGTATTTGGCTAGAAACTGAACAGAATTTTGATGAACAAATACCATTTTCTTCTGCAAACCTCTCACATTTTCTCCTCCCCTTACCCCAACTCATCTGCGTAAATGTTTTTCTTCCTGTTGCTGCAAATCCTGACTGGTGTAGATTCCAGGTGAAGGACTCAATTCACAGCCTTTCCTCCACTTTTCTTTAGCTGTTTGAGACTCGTTGGTCCAGAGAAATTAGATTATTCTTGTATTTTATTTTGTTTTCCTTTTGGTATGGTCGTGCTGCTGAATTTGAAAACTCAGTGCTAGCTATCAGTGAGCTGATGGTGAAATGCCTATTTTCCTTTTGTGTGACTGGAGCAGGTTGTTTTCTGTAATAGAAGCCAAGCAAGCTACAGGCATCATTTTTTTTTCTCTTTGCTGAGGAGAGAGCCCTTGAGAATATTCTTAAATGTCACTTTATAGGGTAGCCAAACCCAGCAGGTAAATGTTACCCATAAAAAGGGAAGGTGGCACTTGTGCCATATGTACCTGAAGTGCCTGTCTGTGTGAGCAGGGTGTCAATAGGAATCTCCCAGACACCAGGCAGAACTGCAGATAAGAACAAAGGCACTAAACTGATCCTTTGTCTGTTACCTTGGAACTAATGTTACAGACTGTCATTTTCTTTCCCTTACAGCCCTTAACTTGCTGTTCACAGACAGGAGAAAGGTAGCTGCCAGGACTCCGCAGCCTAAAACAGGGTGATGGGTAAAGCCAAACTCTTGTCCAGAATGAGACATGTACAGCCTTAGTCTGTATCCCTCAGACAGCCTCTGAGCTTAGAGGATCTTAATGTTTGGTCATATTTCTGCCTGATGCTTTTTCAAGCTCTATGTGGAATCTATTAGATAAATGAATGTGTTGGATTTGTTTGTGGGTTTTTTGGTTTCTTTGTTTAGTTCTGGTTTGGTGGTTGGTTTGTGTTTTTTGTTTTGTTTTGGTTTGGGGTTTTTTGTTTGTTGTTTGTTTCTTTTTTTTTTCCTTATGTCTCTGGAAGGTAGAAAATGAAGGTGCATTTCATCCCTTTCTGCTACCAAAGCTCTAACGTGTGACTACAGCAATGTAGAATAGACGTTAAAATCCTACCTACTTATCTCCAGAGACACTTAAATGAGCGCAAGGTGCAATTAAACTATTCTATTTAATCTCAGCTGTGAAGAGAGAGTTCAGTAAGAATGATGTTTTTGACATCTGTCAGTTGCACGATCACCTTCCAGTGCCATCAGAACAACTCCATTACCCTTTCTGATTCAAGTGGGATCTTAGCTAAGTGGAGTTCCAGGGTGATGGCAGCTACAGTGACCTACATATGTCCTCAAATGTTTTCTCAGTTCTGCTGTGTTTCTAAAAAGGATACATGCAAGGCAATGCTAATGTCTAGGAGGATTAAAACCCTGTCAACAAGTGATCAGTCTTCCCACAGGTAATATTTTGATATGGATGCTTAAATTATGTTGAAAATACACCTACTAACTGCTAGAAGTAACAGATACACACTAGTTTGACAGCAAAAAAGTGTTACAACTCAGCACTGAAGTAGAGCTGGAAAATGCAACATCATCAATGTGCAATTTGGCACATTGGGATTTTTTTTTTTTTAGTTAATTATTTGTGATTGAAGTTCCTCACTTTCTAAAGGAAACAATACAGAACAGGCTTGTGTACTGTCATGGCAGTGATGACTCTCCAAAATCAGAGGCAAATGAAAACTACATACCCTGAAACTCTGAAAGAATCATAGAATGATAGAATCAACTAGGTTGGAAGAGACCTCCAAGCTCATCCAGTCCAACCTAGCACCCAGCCCTAGACAATCAACCAGACCATGGCACTAAGTGCCTCATCCAAGCTTTGCTTGAACACCCCCAGGGATGGCGACTCCACCACCTTCCTGGGCAGCCCATTCCAATGCCAATCACTCTCTCTGCCAACAACTTCCTGCTAACATCCAGCCTAGACCTCCCCTGGCACAACTTGAGACTCTGTCCCCTTCTGTTGTTGGTTGCGTGGGAGAAGAGACCAACCCCACCTGACATCTCTGGCTTTGTGATAAGTCAAAACCCCAAATCCAAACATTCCCGAGCACTGGAACTTTTAAAATAGATTCTGGATGTGAATCTGTGGCTTGTTTCTGTGTTAAAAAGAAAGGATTATTCCCTTTTCCCAAACCAAAAATCACTGGTAACAAGTAGGAGAAGGTAGGGGCTTTCAAGAGCTGTTTATTGTGATACTCTTGCACCATGTTACTACATAGGTCTGTTAGTGTGCTTACCTTATGACCTAACATAAATGTCATGTGCACATGCCTAAGGTGGCCCTGGTAGTGTCACCTAACCGAGCTTACATCTTCATATTAAAGTCACCTAGTGCATGCATATTTTGGCATGTGAAGTATAAAAGTGTTTGGTCTGTCGATAAAGGCAGCAAAAAGGAAGAGACTTTGCTCACTGTTGTGTGAAAATCCCTTGTTAATATGAGAGTAAGGCAACTCAGGAAAAGGATGTCCCAAGGATGTCTCAGGAAATGAGTGTCCAAGTGACCTCTATTCTATGGGTCATTAATTGTCTGTCTTTGGTATTATAAAGTCAGCTTAAATCTGATCAAAAAATGCATCAGGGACTTTAAGCTTCCAAAACAATATCTGATAACACTATTGTAAGGCAGAGGAACTCAGGTTGTTCCACAACTGAAACCCTGCAAAGTATGGTGTAACTTGCTAGCACAGATTGCAGAACCTGCATGTGCGTACATAGAGTCAGGTGATCTCACATGAAATTACTATAAAGATGCTTGTTTTGCTTTCTATCTTTTGAGTATTAGAACAGTGTGCACATTTGCTTCCTTTTCTTGATTGTCAGTATCAGTCTTGTCAAGAGAGAAAAACCAGCAGAAACTGTCGGAGGAAAGCTTTGAAATTTAGCAGAGCAAGGATGCCAAACAAATCTTTTAATACAGGAATAAGTGGATATATTTCCTGCCTCTTCCCAGGCTAAAGAACTTGTAAGATCAAATGGCTCTCTTTGAGTGGTCAGCAACAGAGAAGCTTCTAAACTACAGACCTGGCCTTGGGGCGATAGGGCTGTGCAGCGCAGCTTGTTTGTCCTCAAATTCTTCTACAAGTTATCTAAAACTGCTCTTTGAATGATTCCTTGATGCACAGTAAAAAAGCTGTGTTCTAACAGTGACAACTTTTCATTCCTTACCTCTGCTCGGAAATGCGTTGAAGCCAATAGAGGTATTCCTGTTGTGTGAAATGAGTTTGGGATTGTGCCATATCAGCTGAGTGTGGGAGACAAAGGCAGCCTGTGTCTGGTACTCAGGAATGGGGAAGAGAGTCCTGTAATGTGGGTCTTGTTCAGTTGTAGTTTTCCTATCCTTTTCATATGCTCATTCTTTATTTTCACGTAATTCACTGCATATCAGTACAGACAGCTGCAATTGTGCAAATAGCAGGAGGAGAATGAGGGGAATTAGTCCCCTAAAATGGGAAATATGGATTAGCAAAATGCAGAGTTGGAGAAGGTTGGAAACATTGTTTATGCTAAAAAGACCATTTGCTGCTATAATTTGTGTTCCTTATTGTTAGGTGGCAGGGAGCCCAGTGGCTTGCTGGCTTTGGCTCAAATAAAAGCAGTGCTGTACGGGAGGCAGATTGTTGAACTGAGGGCTTGCTATCTGCTGTCTACAGCAGGCATGAAAATGGCACACACCTCCAGTTGTGTGGGTATGCTGTGCCTAGCTTCAACATGTGTTGGAATCGTTTCCCAACATTTTTGATTTGGACAGGATGGAGAGCTGAGCTGAGGGAAACATCATGATTTTCAACAAGGGCAAGTGTAGAGTCCTGCACCTGGGGAGGAAGAACATCCTGTACCAGTACAGATTAGAAGTTGACCTGCTGGAAAGCAGCTCTGTGGGGAAGTGGGAGTTCTGGTGGGTAGCTTTGCCGTAAACCAGCAAAGTGCCCTCATGGCCAGGAATATCAATGGTATCCTGGGGTGCATTTAGAAGAGCGTGACCAGCAGCTTGAGGGAGGGCCTTCTCTCCCTCCACTTTGCCCTAGTGAGACTGCATCTGGAGTACTGTGTCCAGATCTGGGCTCCTCAGTTCAACAGGGACATGGAACTATTGGAGATAGTCCAAGGGAAGGTTACAAAGGTGATAAGAGGACTGGAGAATCTATCTTAGAAAAGCTGAAACACTTGGGGCTGTTTAGCCTGGAGAAGACTGAGAAGAGATCTTCTCAATGCTCAACAGTATTAAAAGGGTGAAGGTCAAGAGAATGGAGCCAGACTCCTCAGTGGTGACCAGCATCAGGGCAATGGGTCATAGACACAAACTGGAACATAGGAAATTATATCTGAGCATGAGGAAAGACTTCATCACTGTGAGGGTGCCAGAGCATTAGACCAGGCTACCAAGAGAGGTTGTGGGGTCTCTTTCTTTAGAGAAATTCTAAACCCACCTGGACATTGCCATCCTGTGCTGCCTGCTCTGGCTGACCCTGATTTAGAAGGGAGGTTGGATTGGGTGATCTCCAGAGGTTACTTCCAACTCCCACTCTGCCAGGATTCCATATTTCAGCTGCTGAGTTCTGAGTCTGCCCTGATGCTACTTTAAAATCAACTCACTTGGTTGAGACAAGGTGAATTTCCCTCTCTTTGTTAGAACAAGTTCTGTGTTAAATCTGCTGTTCACTTGGTAAAACATGGTTGTGAACACAGCCTGGCCAATTAAATTTTGTAGTACCTGGGGAGCAACAAAGCTTGAGAAATCAAGCTATGTTTCCATTCTTCAATTACACTCATTGTGGTAGTGAGGATGAGGTGGGAATCACTGGAATAGTTTGATCCAAAGTTGTTTTGGCAGTTTTCTTCTGTGATGGACTCCACTGTGTTTACTACTGATTTGGGATGACGATGTGCTGCAAAGAACTACCGCTAAACTAGAAGCTTGGACCAATGTAAGGAGAAGAGGTGAATTAAGCTTCCTTTATGGGTCACAAGGACAAAGAGGGGCAGTTTCACACTGAGTGTACTTGATGGAGAATCACTCTCCCAGAACTGTTGTCATTAAAAAGCTTTACCGGGTGAAGTACCATTTAAAACAGCTGGACAAGGCAGGAGGCAGGCTATGCCAGACAGTCAGCAGGTGCAGAGGACAGCAGGAGGGCAACAGAACTCCTTATAAAGCTTGCTATTAATGATAATTGTTGCTGGTAATTTTATTAGAGGAAAGGTTTTTCATTATACCCTAGGACTAGATCTGCCAAGTTTAAAATAACATATTGTTCATTACTTAGCAGATTTCAGGCTTTGCTGCTGTCTCAGTGAAGTGTTTTTCAGCTGGAAAAAAAGCCTGACTGAGAGACTGAGGGAGCTGGGATTGTTTAGCCTGGAAAACAGGAGGCTCATGGGTGACCTCATTGCTGTCTACAACTACCTGAAGGGAGGCTGTGGCCAGGTGGGGTTGGGCTCTTCTCCCAGGCAACCAGCACCAGAAGAAGGGGACACAGTCTCAAGTTGTGCTGGGGGAAGTATAGGTTGGATGTTAGGAGGAAGTTGTTGTCAGAGAGAGTGTTTGGCATTGGAATGGGCTGCCCAGGGAGGTGGTGGAGTCACTGTCCCTGGAGATGTTCAAGAAAAGACTGGATGAGGCACTTAATGCCATGGTCTGGTTGACTGGATAGGGCTGTGTGATAGGTTGGACTGGATGATCTTGGAGGTCTCTTCCAGCCTGGTTGATTCTATGATTCTATGATTTACCTACACAGTACAGTTTTTTACTCTTACGCATCTAAGGCTGGGTTTTGGAAGGGTAAGAAGAGTGGTGTGTGTAGATTGTGTTTGTTTGCTTATGTTATTGTGTTTCATTTTGGGGGGTAGATGGGTGGTTTGGTTTTGTTTTTTTCATTTGTTTGCTTGGTTTGTTTTTTAAATGTAAAAATATTTCTTCAGATATCATTTGGCAGAATAGAACCTTCCAAGTTAAAATAAAAATATATGCAGAAATGCTGTGGAGAATTCTTAGAGGATTAAGAGTTGAGTCTCCTTCCTCCTCTTAGATGCATGTGTACGGCCACACACACATGTTTCTCTTTTCCAGGACTTGCCGTTTTTTAGCTAAGGGTTTGCAAATGGCTTCTGTGTTCTTTGAGATGACTGCTTAAAAAATAAGTGTCTGCCATGCAGGACTTTACCAGATGGATGGTTAAATGTGCTTCCTTTGCTGCAGCAGAGAAGCTTTTGTTTGGTGCATAGGAGAAGTCAAGAAGTCAGTCAACAAGCTGACCAAGACAAAGTAGTTCTTTTGCACTTATAGTCAGTCCCAGTGTGGACTCTCTTATGAGTAAATTATTAATAAGGAGAATGCTGTAGAACTCATGTCATCTCTCTAGGAGATACTTAATCCTACAAGTTGGATCAAGAATCTCATTTGCTTTTAATCAGGTAGGCTATAGCTCTGTGTATGAAGAAATGCTGCTTAATCTTTTTGATTCTTGTGGGGAGGCTGGGGAGTCCTACAGCCATTGTGATCTGAGGACTCATTCAGGCTTGCTGGAAGTGAATAAACTCTCTATTCCACGGGTTTAGTGTGACTCCTGTGGTTTCCTTTGCCTGTTCTTTTTAGAAAGTGTTTCACTTAGACACTCAGAAACAATCTGGGGAGGTCGAGCTGTATGGGGGAGAGTCTTAATGGGTCACAAGCCAGCTGCTATTCCAATTACTGGGTTGTTTTGTGTTGCAGACTGACAGCTTAGCAGTGCTCTGCAGGTGCAACTAAAGGTGTAAAGGCCATTGAGCATGCAGTACCTGATGCATGACCATTCCAGACACACCTGTGCCTCTATATTCCCAAGGCTAGATCTTCAGCTGGCATCATTTGGTCTCTCAGTTGCCGTGTAGTGCCAGAACTACACTGGTGGATGACAGCTAAACTCAGAGGCGTCACCAGGACATCAGAATGAATGGACGAGGTTCATTCTGGCAAAGGCTCAGTGAGAGAAGATCTTCATGTATGTGAGACAGCTATGAATTAAGCAAAGTACAGGCTTCTCTCGGATGTTTCTGTAGGCACTTCAGTAGTTAAAAGCAAGATGGAATTAATTTAGTGTGCTTTCTGCCAAAGATTGAGGTGCTTAGTCATAAGCAAACTAGGATCAATTCTGAGCCCTGATATCTTGGTGTAAAGTAAGAATAGCCTAAAAACTGTAGTTTTGCTTTTACATCAGTAGGAGAACAGGATTTGACCCATCAAACTTCACTGTGTGGAGGCTGTTAAAATTCTGCTTTAAAAGATGGCTAGCTGCAATCTGTCATTTAATCAGAAGAGTCCCTGCAGCAGTGAGACTCAGGTAAGAACCAATTAATGATAATGATATTAATGAACATTTCCAAATGCACATTGCATTTAGCTATAACAGGGTAGTTATCTACAATAAACTCAATATCAAATAGGGTACCAAAGTGTGAAAGAGAGACTCGTGGATCAGACAAATAGCTAAATATATTATTCTTTAGTCTTAGTATAAGAGTTGTAAAGCTTCTCCCAGCAGGAACAGGGAGGTCATTCTGCCCCTGCACTGGTTAGACCACACCTGGAGTACTGTGTCCAGTTCTGGGCCCCCAGTTTAAGAGGGACATTGAGATGCTTGAACATGTCCAGAGAAGGGCAACGAGGCTGGGGAGAGGCCTCGATCACAGCCCTACGAGGAGAGGCTGAGGGACCTGGGGGTGTTAAGCCTGGAGGAGGCTCAGGGCAGACCTTATTGCTGTCTACAACTACCTGAGGGGTGGTTGTAGCCAGGAGGATGTTGCTCTCTTCTCTCAGGCAGCCAGCACCAGAACAAGAGGACACAGCCTCAAGCTGTGCCAGGGGAAATTTAGGCTTGAGGTGAGGAGAAAGTTCTTCAGTGAGAGAGTCATTGGACACTGGAATGGGCTGCCCAGGGAGGTGGTGGAGTCGCCGTCCCTGGAGCTGTTCAAGGCAGGATTGGACGTGGCACTTGGTGCCATGGTCTAGCCTTGAGCTCTGTGGAAACAGGTTGGACTTGATGATCTATGAGGTCTCTTCCAACCTTGGTAATACTGTGAGACTGTGAAATACCAATTGGCCATCTAGAGATACAACCAGTATAACCATCTGGTGAAGGGCAGATCATGTTGAAATAAACACTGTCTGTAGAACTAGGCCACCTACCAATCTAGAATTTTTCATAGTACTTTAAAATAACTAAAGAATCATATTTGGGGATTCCTGTGGGAGACATTCACAAGTGTAGCCTGAAGGTAAACGTTGTCTTTATCACTTCTGCCATGAGCAAATGCTGAGCATGATTGTAAGATAGAGGTTTTTATCAAGGCACTTAAGATATATCATAAATGTCCCAGTAATAAAAGAGAAAGAACATTGAATTGCTTAAAAAAGGGACAATGTGTTTTATTATATAATATAATATAATATAATAGAATAGAATAGAATAGAATAGAATAGAATAGAATAGAATAGAATAGAATAGAATAGAATNTTGTTCTGTTGCTGGTTGCCTGGCAGAAGAGCCCAACCCCACCTGGCTATGATCTCCCTTCAGGTAGTTGTAGACAGCAATGAGGTCACCCCTGAGCCTCCTCTTTTACAGACTAAACAACCTTCTGCCTCTCCTCAAAGGGTTTGTGTTCCAGGCCCTTCACCAGCCTTCTCCAGACTGCACAGCCCCAACTCTTTCAGTCTGTCCTCACAGCAGAGCTGCTGCAGCCCTCTGAGCATCCTTGTTGGACACGTTCCAGCACCTCAACATCTCTCCTGAATTGAGGAGCCCAGAACTGGACACAGTACTCAACGTGTGGCCTGACCAGTGCTGAGTACAGGGGAAGAATAACCTTCCTTGTCCTACTGGCCACCTGTTCCTGATCCAGGCCAGGATGCCATTGGCTCTCTTGGCCGCCTGGGCACACTGCTGGCTCATCTTAAGCCTACTATCCACCAGGACCCCCAGGTCCATTTCTTCCTGGCTGCTCTCCAGCCACTCTGTCCCCAGACTGTAGTGCTGCTTGGGGCTGTTGTGCACAAAGTGCAGAACACTGCCTCTGCCCACCCATCCAGCCTGGCCAGGTCCCTCTGCAGGGCTCTCCTACCTTCCAACAGATCAATACCTGCTCCTAGCTTGGTGTCATCTGCAAACTTACTGATGCTGGACTCGATCCCCTGGTCCAGATCATCAATAAAGATGTTCACTTATACCCTGGTTTTGTGGAAGTGAATTCTCTGTTTCCTGTAAAATTATTTTTAATGAGCTCAGTATAATTCCTTCTCTCCATCCAGCCATTTGTTCATGATCCTGGCCAGTGCTTAAGAGAAAATTCCATATTCTTTGAATAGCAGAGGCATAGTTATTTTCTAGCTTCTCCAGGACGTATTTTTATTAATCATAATACCAGGCAAAGAGCCTGACAGACATAGCAGGCTCAAAGTGTTCTTCATGTGGTTAAGCTCTACCCCTCTGTGTAAGCTGGGTCTGGCCATGGCGTGTTGCTCAGGAGGGAATGGTCTCTATGGAAAGAGCTGTGCCACCAAAGAAAAAGAATCCACTCCACAGACAGCCTTGGGAAACGGACGGGAAGTGAAGCGGACAGAGAAAGTGGGCCTCTTTACCTTCAAAAAGGTCAACCATTGCAGAGGAAATAAAAGAAGGGTAGGCTGTGGACAGTATGTCATGTGTCTTACACGTAGTAGTCATGCATCCTTGCCTCTCTGCTGAGGTGTCACACATTCAGCTGAGTTATGGGTATGCAGCAGGCATCGTTAGATGCCTCGGCAGTGCCCAGGAAACACATTCTCATGCTTTCTCCTCTGCTGGATCAAGGCCAGAGGACGCTGTCTGCTGTGGAAATGGTAGTCAAAGTGGCAACATGAGGTGAAGGGCTTATGTCACACTTTCAAGCCTCCCACTGAACTCTCAGCAACTCCGCTTCCAGAGACCTCTAAACTTTCTCTCCTGCCAAATGAACCCTACCCTCTACAAAAAGCAGCAGTCCTTACTGCTTTCTGCTCCTAGTGCCATTTACAGCTTGATTCTCACTTGGTTTCTGACTCGTCCTGACACCTCAAAGTGCTTAGCCCTGCTCCACACACTATCCCACAGCCCAGTCACTCATAATTTAGATTTATTAAAACAAAAACCTCAAAGCTCCATGAACAAAAAAAACCTTGGAAACCTGCAAGTACATTTTCTCCTTAATGTGAGAAAACTGTCACAGAGAAAAGGAAACTTTCATGGCTGATTAGATGATTGGCATAATGCTGTTAATGGAAAGTTGGTTCCTGAAGAAATTGATGCCCAATGGCTGATGAATGCTCAACATGAGAAGCTCAGTATGAGACAGCTCAGCATGACCCAGGAGTATGCACTTGCAGTCCAGAAAGCCAAGCAGAGCCTGGGCTGCAGCAGCAGAAGTGTGGCCAGGAGGGCCAGGGAGGTGATTCTCCACTCTGCTAGGACCCCACCTGGAGTACTGCATCCAGTTCTGGAGCCCCCATTACAAGAGGGATGTGGAGATGCTGGAGTGTGTCCAGAGCAGGGCCAGGAGGATGCTCAGAGGGCTGCAGCAGCTCTGCTGTGAGCACAGACTGAAAGAGTTGGAGCTCTTGAGTCTGGAGAAGAGGTGGCTCCCAGGTGACCTTCTGTGGCCTTCCAGGATCTGAAAGGGACTACAAAAATGCTGGAGAGGGACTTTTGAGGCTGTCAGGGAGTGACAGGACTGGGGGTAATGGAGCAAAGCTGCAGGTGGGGAGAGTCAGACTGGACATGAGGAGGAAGTTGTTGAGCATGAGAATGGTGAGAGGCTGGAATGGGTTGCTCAGGGAGGTGGTTGAGGCCCCATGGCTGGAGGTGTTTAAGGCCAGGCTGGCTGAGGCTGTGGGCAGCCTGCTCTAGGGTAGGGTGTCCCTGAGCATGGCAGCGGGGTTGGACCTAGATGATCCTTGCTGTCCCTTCCAACCCTGACTCATTCTATGATTCTATGAATGAGCTTAATTTGGTATCTGACTTGTATCTGAGCTGCCCTCGCTATGCTTTGTTTTTTCCATACCTAAAATGGGGACAATAGCTGCATCAGAGTCATGTTGTAAGCAAAAGGAGTCTGCAGTGCTTTGGTATTGCAATAAATATTACTGTAACAGGCAGTAAGCAGATTCACCTAACGTAACAACTCATCATAAAAGACTTATTAACAGGTTTCTTTTTCTAAAAAGTAGCAGAACAAATTGAGCTTTCACAGCTGTGGGCTAGCAGAAGAATCATTAATTCTCTCTTTCCTACCTTTCCCAGTAAATCCACAGTTGACTATTTTCTGTTACAGGCTCAACAGTAGCTATTCAGAAACAAACCAGTGAATTGTATGAAGAAAAATGAAAGTTACCTGAATATCTGATTGGTCTTTCAGTAGAGATTTTATAGGGCTCAGCTGATCTACATGGAAGAGGCTTGACAAATAGATGCATCAGCTTCTATGGCAGAATAGTATCATATAATCAAATGGTTTGAAAGACACATTTGATCATCAAGTCCCACTGTTAGCACAACCCTGCCAGGTCACTGCTAAGCCATGATCCTCAGCACCACGTCTACAAGGCTTTTAAATGCCTCCAGGAATGGTGATTCAACTACTTCCCTGGGCAGGCTCTTCCATGGTTTGAAAACCCTTTCCATGAAGACATTTTTTCTTAATATATGACTTAAGCCTCCCCGAACACAACTTGAGACCATTTCCACTTGTCCCATTGCATGCTCACTGGGAGATGAGACTGACCCCCATCTTGCTACAACCTCCTTTCAGGTAGCTGTAGAGAGTGGGAATGTCTCCTCTCCACCTCCTTCTCTTCAGGCTAAACAACCCCAGTTCCCTCAGCTAATCTTCATAAGACTTGTGCTCAAGTTATCTATTATTAATTTATCTATCAGTTATCTGCCATTAATTCTGAAATACACAGGTTGATGTAAAGGTCATTTATGACTAATTCAAAGCAATGATGAGGAATAATGTATCTTAAATGCTTATCACCAAAATGGACCAACAAATCACAATGGTTAAACATGACGCTGTAGCAAGTCACTAGTTTTTTGCTTAAGCTCTGTAGGAGTTGCAGTCTACAGAGACAAATAGAAAACTGCTGCAGATATTCACTGTGTGAGCTATGAAGAAAGTGCAGTGATGGTCCCAACTTAGCTTGACGTGGCCCCTTATGAGATCTGAAAGAGTGCCCTATTTGCATTTTGTGAAGATAAAGGGAAAACAAAAGAAGGGGAAAATGGGTTAGGGAGGTCTCCTGTGTGGTCTAAAGTGTGGTAAAAACTTGTAGAAGCAAGGAAAGCAGCAATAGATTGAATTTTGGATAGCCTGCAGCACACTAATTGTGGGCAGATGTAAAGAATCGTTACTAAGTATAGGATTTTGGAATCTGGCTGGAGAAGACAAAGGCTTCTCATGCGGTGGTAAACAGAAGCCTAAAGCATAGAAGACAAAACCGTTCCGTAGGAGCAAGGTGGGAAGAAGGAAAGATGAAGGCAAATGAGCAGGACTGCTGCTTGGAAGACTTCATAAAAGGTTTTTGTTGCACAAAATCAGAGGATTATGTTTGTGATTTGAATGTCATTACCACTACTTAAAGAGACTCACCTTAGAATGCCTTCTGTTGTGTGGGAAAGCAAATAGGCAAGGAATGCCAGTGAGCACTCTGAGCAAGCAATTGCAACACTGACCGCTCAGGAAGCAGCTCTGATAAAAGTTATTTGCATCAATTTTAGGCCGAATTTTAAATCCCATATTCATTCCTGATCGTGTTCATATGTTCTTCACAAATTCTGAGTATGGGAGACCTGTGGAGCGATCAAGGTTTTGCTTTTCTGTCCCTGTTTCCCTGCTCTCAAGTAAACCAAGCCACTTCCACTCTCTTTAGAATTAAAATTATCTCAGACAACAATGATGCTTTTTATGACAAAGATGATCTTTCCTCTCTGTATCAATAGAGACTTAAACAAAGGAAGCCTTGAAATGAGTCTCCAACACACAATCCCATTGTTTCCAGCTAAAAAGCCATAATTGTTCCAGTTACAACTTTAAGAGAGCTTCCTTGGATTCAGATAATTAAAAGTCACTGGTTGTGACACTGCTATGCTTTAGTGAATTTCTGCTGAACAAAATGCCTGGGAAAGAGTAGAGAATACCTGAAGGGGAAGATAGTTAATGATGGGTTTGGGGTTCTGAAGAATGCCTTTGCATTAAGCAACAAAACCTGCTGAAAATGGTTTGTGATCAGCTTCATGGAAGGTGGGAAGAAAGCAAAGGAATGGCTCAGTGGACAGGCTACTGCCAGTGAATTGTGTTTATGCAATGTCTACCTCAGGTAATGAAATCTGTCTAAACCTTTAGGCCCTGAGCACCTGACAGAGGGCATAAACACAGCCCATGGGGGGCAAAGAGTGGCTAGGCAAAAAGACAAATTTCATTGGGACGTCTTTGAACTAAATTGAATCAAACAGCACCCTGACATGTCAATGGTCTTTCATGGAATGCAAACAGGTCTGTCTCATGTAGAGAAAATACACATCATACACTTTAGACTTTAATTAGTTTTTAATTTAACCAAATGTTGGTACCAAAGCCAGACCTTGGAGAAAGATTCTAATATTAAAGCCTTCAAAGCTTCTTTGGAGAACGCTAAGTGATTTGTGTAGTAATAAATCTACCTGGAGCCTATGCTCTGTGCATATCTTTGCTCTATCACAGTCTGTTACAAAACTTAGAACACAAGTGGAATGCAGTTCTCTTTATGAAAGGAAACCCTGAGTCATAGCACGAGTCAGGGCCTTTGGGAGATTTCTTGTGAGCATTGGCCTTTAGGTGCCATGGTCTAGCCTTGAGCTCTGTGGTAAAGGGTTGGACTTGATGATCTGTGAGGTCTCTTCCAACCTTGGTGATACTGTGCTACTGTGATACTGTAAAAAGAACCATCAGTGACAGTATGAAGCTAAAGGTACTTGAATCCACCTTTAGTGGCCGCAGCATATCTACAGAATGATTGGTAAATAATGTTTAGTTGCAAAGTGTGGGAAGCAAATGCAAAATTAATAATGGATCTGTTAGCTTTTATTATTATGGTCCTGCCTGTGTGAGCAGATTCAGATAGTCATTCAGATGTTCCGCTCTGTCTGGACTTAAAGAGATGCTTCCAGGTTATGTAGTATGTGGCAGACGCTCCAAAATGATTTTCATCCCTGGGCAACGTCCTGACTCATTCCTTACGTGCTCTAGCCCTGTCAAGCAGGATTCAGATGGAGGCTCATGTTTTCTGTGAAGGACAATCATCTCTCCTGGATCTGTTTCCCAGTTTTAGGGCATGAAAAAGACAGAGAAGGGGTGGCAAGGCCCAGAGGAATAACAAACATGCTTTAATTCTGCTATTTTCCTTGCTATTCCTTTAAATATTAAATCAAATTACTTGTCAGAGGCCCAAGTACACCAATAGGCCTGGATTGTCCTGACCAGCCTCACCTGGGACCAACACCCACATCCTAAGAGGCTCGATGAAACTGGTGAGGAGCCTGGAGCACAGCCCTGTGAGGAGAGGCTGAGGGAGCTGGGGGTGTGCAGCCTGCAGAAGAGGAGGCTCAGGGCAGAGCTCATTGCTGTCTACAGCTCCCTGAAGGGAGGCTGTAGCCAGGTGGGGTTGGGCTCTTCTCCCAGGCAAGCAGCAATAGAAGAAGGCGACAGAGTGTCAAGTTGTGTCAGGGGAGGTCTAGGCTGGATGTTAGCAGGAAGTTGTTGGCAGAGAGAGTGATTGGCATTGGAATGGGCTGCCCAGGGAGGTGGTGGAGTTACTGTCCCTGGAAGTGTTGAAGGAAAGCCTGGAAGAGGCACTTAGTGCCATGGTCTGGTTGATTGTCTAGGGCTGGGTGCTAGGTTGGCCTGGATGATCTTGGATGTCTCTTCCAACCTGGTTGGTTCTATGATTCTATGATTTCTGTGATAGTCTTTCAGTCTATTTCTTTGATCTTCCTAGATTTTTGGTTAGATTTTATTGTTTGAACTCATCCATCACTTGTTGCCCTGCCTTTCCCTGATGATCTTTGGACTGTTGATAAGACTTACTGTCACCACCCTGCTCTGCTTGCCCAGCTTGGGAATGATGGGACTGCACCCTGCTGGGGAGGACACAGCTCCCCTGTTCTTCCTCAGGCTCTCTCTCTTCCTGGAGCAGTCCTGCTCTTGCTCTTCTCTACATTATTAAACCTGTTAATACCTCTATTTCTGCAGAGGTTTCTATTCTGTATGTCAAATTGCTTTAAACTCTGTGAGAATTTAACATGTCTTCTAGAAGCCTAAAATCTCTGAAAATTAACTAATTTGATCAGCTATTTATTTAGCCTTGGAAAGGTGAAAGGATGTACTCAGACTCTTTATTCTCGGTTTGCTACCAGGAAGAGGCTTATGGAATCAGAATCAGTTGGGGCTGGAGGGTACCGCAAGGATCAGCCAGTTCCAATTCCTCCTGCCATGGCCAGGGACACTCTACCCTGGAGCAGGCTGCCCACAGCCTCAGCCAGCCTGGCCTTAAACACCTCCAGCCATGGGGCCTCAAACACCTTCTTGGGCAACCCATTCCAGGCTCTCACCACTCTCATGCTCAACAACTTCCTCCTCACCTCCACTCTGAATCTCCCCACCTCCAGCTTTGCTCCATTCCCCCCAGTCCTGTCACTCCCTGAGAGCCTAGGCTTGTTTTGATGTAATTTCCTTCTTGTGAGGGCTGTATGTTGTTGTGTTTGTATCACCAAATCCCTACAGCTGGAAATAACTGAGTGGCTTGTGGGATATTTACAAACTGTCAGACTGCAATTTTGATCAATAGCAAAGGTTTCTAGAGGACTCCTGATCAGTGAGGTGCTCACAAGAGCCTTAAGTAGAAAAAGCATCCTGCTTCCCAGGATGCTGTTTGTGAACAGAGAATTTAAACATGGACTTGTGAGAAACATTTGAATGTTTTGGTTTGTTGAGGAAGACTAAAGTGTTGTTTGAGATTGTTTTGTGACTGTACTATATCCCTCTGAACAGATGTTTGGTCTCATGGGAGGGATCATTCTGTTGCTTTCTGCTTTTAAAGCCTGGGCTTTCTGTCCAGGCTGTGTCTCCCTTCTCTATTAGAAGCTGACGTGTGCAGACCTTGGTGTTTTCTGATAGCTGCTTGTCAGTGAAACCTAGGGATTTGGTGCTAAGCTCAGTGAAATAAATGAGAAAAATTGAATTAGCTGCACTGGACCTTCTGCAGGGCTGAGATACAGCACTGTAACTTTAGCAAAGTTGGCATATTCACTTTGTGCCTAATTTTCAACTCAACATCCAAACTATTTACTCAAATATTATTTACTCAAATGATTTGATTTTGCAGATAGCACGAAAAGTGTGCATTCCTATCTATGAGTCTTCCTTTAAGAATTCAAACCCACTGTAAATATATTTTTTTTGGCCACAACAACCCCAAGCAGCACTACAGGCTGGGGACAGAGTAGATGAGAGCAGCCAGGCAGAGAGGGACATGGGGGTGTTGGGAGAGAGTAGCTGAAGATGAGGCAGCAGTGTGCCCAGGTGGGCAGCAGAGCCAATGGCATCCTGGGCTGGCTCAGGAGCAGTGTGGCCAGCAGGACAAGGGAGGTTCTTCTGCCCCTGTGCTCAGCACTGCTCAGGCCACACCTTGAGTGCTGTGTCCAGTTCTGGGCTCCTCAATTCANGTGGAGTCACTATCCCTGGAGGTGTTGAAGCAAAGCCTGTCTGGGGCACTTAGTGCTGTGGTCTGGTTGATTGGCCAGGGCTGGGTGCTAGGTCGGCCTGGATGATCTTGGAGGTCTCTTCCAACCTGGTTGATTCTATGACTTCACCATTGGGTCTGGATCTCAGTTTGGGAACTGTTTCTGCTCTTGCAGTCCCCAGTGTTTTCAATGGAAAACTTTCATTTGCTGGGAATGTCAAAGGAAATAAATAAAAGTTTACAACATAAATTTGAGATGTAAAAAATAAAAGCCTGCATTTGTTTTGTCACACTGGCCAAGGTTTATTGGCTGGTCAGTCTGTAGGTGTTGGCAGCTGCTCTTTGTGATAAACTGTGACTAAGCAGTTTGTCTGCTAGAGATGTCAATGTAACATCATCTAGGCTGTTATGTTTGCTTAAATACCTTTGGTGTAATTAGGAGATTACTCATTAGTTTGCCACTGTCCCCATCAGAAACATTACAGGCTCAGTTTGTTAGACATTGTTATGAGTTGATTTCCTGCCCTGCATTGTTTTCTGCAAATTGCTTCTTGTGAGGACGAGAGCTTTTGCTGCAATCATAGCAAAAGTAAACATCTTAAACTGAGACAAACAAACTTTGGTTGTCAGGAAGAGAACCAGTCAGGCAGGAAATGCCAAGCAAAACAACATTCTTTGGGTGCCTGATATAAATACAATCCCCAAGACAGTCTGTTGGATCTTGCTGGCTGGGGCTTCTCTGTGCTTAATGCAGACACAAAGCTTTTAATTCATACAGGCTGCACTTCTTTCAACAATTAGCTAGCAATTGGCTAAACCGACTTCATAAAACCCTTGGCCTGGGTTCTGGTGGGGCACTCTTACTCCAAACCTTCCACTTCTTCACCTATGCCTTCCCTTACCATCCTCCCCTGCCAAACACAGATGTAGTTATAATGGAAGACCTCTAAACTCTAAGGGCTCTACTGTAAATCATATTTGCTCTCCTTTCTTACGTTTCAATTCCTGCAGTTTCAGATCAGCATGTTTTTTCCTCTGATAAACATTTAAGCTTGCAGCCTTTCATATTTCTTTCTCTTGTCTTTTCTTCCCTCTTGTATTTATTTTTTTTTTTGTTCTATTTTGTTGTTATTTAAAACCACAAAGAAACCTCCAACCTTTTATTAACTCAAATTAAAAATGAAGTGTGATGGAAATGATTTAGAGGCGCTGCAGCTGAGCAGGGAAAATATACAACTCCTTCGCAGTACATCATATTCTGGTGCTTTAATTTATAAGCGAGCTGCAATGTAACGTATTAATCACACAAAGAAAATGTAGCTTCAGTTTGAAAGATTTGTTGTAGTTGAATTCCTTGCATCTGAAAATTATTTATTCTTGAAAAAGAAAAGGATACACATGCAGCACACATCACTGCACCCTCCAGGAAAGGGCATTCATTTGGAAAATACTCTCAGTAAATTAAATTCTTCTTTTTTCACCTTTCTCTTTCCACCACTTCCATCTCTCTTGAGCTTGGCTCCTGAGTCAGCTGTTTTGTACCCCGTGGAAGTTAAAGGTGGCTGGACAAAATGAAGTATGCAATTGCCACTTAAACCTTACAACCACAGAATCATTTTGGTTGGGAGAGACTTGTAAGATCTCAGAAATCCCCTAACCCATCACTACCAAGTCTGTCACTAAACCATGTCTCTCGACTCCACATAGAATCATTGAATCAGCCAGGCTGGAAGAGACCACCAAGTTCATCCAGGCCAGCTTATCACCCAGCCCTATCCAGTCAACCAGACCATGGCACTAAGTGCCTCATCCAGGCTTGGCTTCAACACCCTCAGGGACGGTGACTCCACCACCTCCCTGGGCAGCCCATTCCAATGGCAAATCACTCTCTCTGTCAAGAACTTCCTCCTACAGGTCTTTAAAATCCTTCCAGTGATGGGGACCCTACCACATCCTTGGGCAGCCTGTTCCAGTGCTTGACAACCCTTTCAGGTAAGAAATTGTTCCTACTACAGAAACTAACCATCTCCTGGTGCAACCTGAGGTCATTTCTTCTTGTCCTTTTACTTATTCTACTGGAAAAGAGAACAACTGTCACCTCACTACAGTCTCCTTTTAGGCAGTAGTGTCACAATTTCCTGTTAGAAGGGAAGATGTCTGTTACCCTACAGAAGGACAGTTCAAGTCTGAAATAGTAGATTTTTTTTGCAGACTAATACAGAGACCATTGATGTATTCACAAAGTGATTCCTTCACCAATTAAGGTAGGCAAAAAGATTGGCAGGATTAAAAAATGCTAAATGAGTGACTCAGTAAATATAATCCATTTTACAGAATCCCAGCATGGTGAGGGTTGGAAGGGATATCTGAGGATGGATCATCTAGTTGAACCTCCTCGCTAAAGCAGGGTTGCTCAGAAGACGTTGCGCAGGATTGCAATGTCCATGTGGGTTTGGAATCTCTCCACAACTCCTCTGGGCAGCCCAGTTCAGGCCTCTGACACCTTCACAGGAAAGGTTTTCCCCATGTTCAGCTGGGAACTCATGGGTTCTAGTTTCTGCCTTTTGCCCCTTTACCCCATGTTCAGCTGGGAACTCATGGGTTCTAGTTTCTGCCTTTTGCCCCTTTACCCCATGTTCAGGTGGAAACTCATGGGTTCTAGTTTGTGCCTTTCGCCCCTTTACCCTGTTGCTGGGGACCACTGCAAAGAGTCTGGCCTTATCCTCTAGTTTCACAGACTCACATAATGGTAGTGGGTGAAACAGACCTTGGAAGATCATCTAGTCCAATCCCCCTGCCAGAGCAGGATCACCTAGAGTAGACAGCTACTATCTGTAATACTAGTCTATCAGTTGTTACCTGGCTGATGCTGGTATAAAAGCGAGCTGCTTCTTAGTGAAGCAACCTGTTTGCTAGCACCTGCTGCTGAGACAACTGTCACTGTCCAAAAGCCACTTCTGCCTTCTTTAAGGATTGGAATTTTCAAACAGGTAGGAGACTTGCAGGCATGGAGTATTTTGAACTTGTTTTGCATAAGCTGCAGGCAGACTCAGAGGGAGAGATTCCAGCAGGTTACATCAGCATCTCAGTCTGAAGATGGTGCAGGTATCTGTGCTGTTAGGTTGGCCTGTGGGTTTCTTTCTCTCTGCTTTCTAAATGAACCTCTCTTGCTGAAGACATCAGAGTGGTGCTACTTACACTGATGCTTCTCTTGTTAAGTGCAAAATGATTTTGAAAAGAGATTGTGGAGGAGGGAAAAATCATGATAACAATTTTGCCTTTTACCTCCTTTCCCAACCTGAATGGAAGAGGTAGTTGGAAGATGATAAACAGAAAAGGGAGTAACAGGGATCAAGAGGGCAGCGGCGAAACTCCCAGAGGGAATGGTAGGTCTTGTTCTCACAAGTCAAAAGGCCTACAATAATGAACCACTCCAGGTAAGTAAAAGAGGAAAACAGGTAGGGGAAGCCAAATGCAGTGCCTCTAGGCATGGAACTTTGTGTAGAACATGCACAGGGGAACTGCTTTTAACTCTCTGCCTCTGCACCGCTGGAAGGGTGAAGTTTACCTTGTGTATTTACTTGTGCTTCCAGTACTCTGCTTTACTGAAGTGTTGCAAAATTGACTGCAGCTTTAGAGTGCCAACTGGCAGGAGGTGTGACAAAACCAACAGCTGCTCTCACAGATTTTGATGAGGTTTAAGTGTTACAATTTCTGCAGGGACAGCTTGCTCCACCAGTCGTTCTGCTGTGGCTAATTCCTATCGCCTTAAAGAAAAGGCTAGCTGATTACACCTAATTGAGCAGCTAAAATCTAGGTCTGTTTTGCTTAGCTGATCTTAATGCAGACCTGCTCTTTGTCTCCATCCAATCTGAGCATTCATTTCTTTTCATTCATACACGCAACATGCCTGTGAGAGCAAAGGATCTGGGACTCTGGAGCCTTAAGGATTAATGCTGCCAGCTGAAGACCTAGGGAAACTGAATGGCCTTCTCTGTTCCCTGCTGCTGGGTTTATTCCCTTAGACCTTGGTGCAAAGCTAACCTGTTAAACAGGGTAGAGTACTGGGTAACAAAACTGCACCATCATTGGCTGCAGTTCATACTTAAAGCAAAAGTAGCATGAGCTCAATTTCAGTGGAAAAGCCATTGCCTGATCCTGTGTGTTTTAGAAATGTGGGATGTGTTAACTTTGGCACAGCATCCTCTCAACCTGGCTCTGATGGTATCTGATCTGGCTCAGTAAGTGATAGCTCCCTGTCTCCACTAGCCTGGATGGGTGGTGAGTATGTGAGGAGGCTCCCCCTATGTAGCATCAGTGGTGTGGGTGCACTCCCAGAGACTTGCAAGCCTTGGATCAGATTTGTACTTTGCAATTCAACCCCGCCCTGCTACAGGACTATGCCTTGAAAGCAGGACCTGGATCTGAAGTAGCAGCTGGCTGGGGCCCATTATCTCCTGCCAAGTCTGAGAGGCTTCTCTGCAAGCATGGGGAAGAAAGAGGGGGTGAAAGCGGAAGAAGGAAAGAGAAGAACATAAAAAAGTTGGCTACATTTACACAAGCCTAAGTGAGAGGTTCACGGACCTGAAGTCTGAATGCTTAATCTAGGAGACTGTATATGCTAAAGCAAAACCAAATCCCAAACTGCTGCCACCAGAAAAGCTACATCCCCTCTGTGCTTTGAAGGGAGTAATGTCAGTGTGTGAGCAGTTTGCAATGTTTTTGCCTCTTCTGCCAATCCATGCCCTGTTGCATAAGGACCTTCCCTGACTACACCAACAGAAATGCATTTTGCTCCAGAGTAGTACTTTCACTATCTGGAGAAAAGTCCAAATCCAGAGACACCTTTCTGGGGCTTGGATTTTTTTTTTTTCCTCTTTTTTTTTTCCCCAAGAAAAACAAAATGAAATTGTGAAATCCTCTACAAAAGGAACTTCCATCCTCCACATAAAAGGAGGATAAAAGGCATAAGATATAGATGATAACTTTATTGTAGTGTAAGACCCAAAACTCAATTATTAAACCAGTTTATTTATTTGTAATGAACCAAATGTAACAGATGTGGGCAAAACTCTACTCAAGCAGGTACAAAGTGAAATATTAATGATGGGAGGGAGGCAAATAGCTTGACAAACAAACTGCTGGCTAGACCTGCTTTCAGTACTGCTTTGGCACTGTCTCCAAACAGAACAAAGTAAGTTTGAACCTTTTCTACATGTTTTCTCAAGGAAAACTGGAGATATCTTACTGAAAGTAGCCTGGAGAAGAGGAAGCTCAGGGATGACCTCATTGCTGTCTACAACTACCTGAAGGGAGGCTGTAGCCAGGTGGGGTTGGTCTCTTCTGCCAGGCAAGCAGCAACAGAAGGGGACACAGTCTCAAGTTGTGCCAGGGCAGGTCTAGGCTGGATGTTAGGAGGAAGTTGTTGTCAGAGAGAGTGATTGGCATTGAAATGGGCTGCCCAGGGAGGTGGTGGAGTCGCTGTCCCTAGAGGAATCTCAAGTTGTGCCAGGGCAGGTCTAGGCTGGATGTTAGGAGGAAGTTGTCAGAGAGAGTGATTGGCATTGAAATGGGCTGCCCAGGGAGGTGGTGGAGTCGCTGTCCCTAGAGGTGTTGAAGCAAAGCCTGTCTGGGGCACTTAGTGCCATGGTCTGGTTGATTGTCTAGGGCTGGGTGCTAGGTTGCACTGGCTGAGCTTGGAGGTCTTTTCCTACCTGGTTGATTGTATGATGCTATGATTCTATGAAATGGTTGATAGAAAATGCTAGTTCTTCAAATCCCTTGGTGCTGAAAAAGCCAAAAAGTTGTCATTTGCTTATAGGAAAACTACATTTTGAACTTTCCTTCCAGTCCTCTCACAGCTTGTGCAAGGGTAATTTAGAGGTGTCCACTGATGCCAGTTGTGATCCTGCCACCCTGGAACTAGACAGTGTGCTGTGTGGTGTCTCTGCTGCTGGTTATCTGCAGACAGTTTCACTTCAGATTCGTGTCATCACTTTTGCTAGAGAGGTTTTTGCCAATGGTTTGTGCTGCTGCCTCCTTTAAAACCCTTGTCTTAATAAAGAATGCAGCCTGTTGAGTTTGTCTATTTTTTTTTTAATTTGGGGGGGGAGGGGTGGTGTTTGTGTGTTAATTACCATGCAAAACACTGCAAGTTACCATATGCTTATAGTTTTTTCTAGTAGTGCTCTTCCCACAATAGCAATTTAGATCCTTCCTAAGGACCTCCAGAAATGATGACAGAACAGCTCATAATTTTCTTGTGTTGCTAAAAGCTAATGGGATGCAGTTCTGTGCTATTTTTCATTTGCTAGATAGTGGTTTAGACTTTCTTTTATCCTACTAATGTTTGTCTCAAATTGGAAACAGGCTTGAGCTTTGTTTCTTTTTTAAATGTGAATGATTGTACCTGGTAAACACGTAGATTCTGGAGAAACATGTATTTCTCCCTTCTCTTTCCTCTACCTGAGCTGAACTTCAGATGCTTCTTCATAGCATTTCAGTTTTGAATTGCTGTTATGGTGGCTGACTATGGCAGTCAAAAAGGTAGTTATTGCTGCCCTCTGACAATACTGTGTGTGACATGCACACATTTGAAAAGCAAGGAGCAAAACTACCTCAGAGCACAAACTGTGAATAAGGCCAAATTTCTGACTCATTTGCTGACGTTGAAAAGTCTTTACTTTTTGGACTTCAATAGGATTTCTTCCTTGAGTAAGCATTACTCACGGTGATTAAAAGCTCAATTTTCCTGCCCTGTGTTATGTAATTAAATTACGCAAATAATTCAGCTATCCAAGACAATGAAGACTGGAGATGGAATAGTCAACTGTACATTGCACAACCAGAATATTTTCCAAACACATATCTATTTGCTGGAGAAAAAATGGAACAATTTGAAATAAGGAATAAGTTTGAAACAATTTCTTTGTGAACAGAAATGAGCAACTGGCTCTGAATAAATTATTTCCCCATTTCCAGGGTGGTTGTTCATCCCTCCTGCAGCCGTGTTCGATCTCTCTAGCTTGTGGTCTTTACATAAAATGGTATCAGCAATCTACTGCAGAGTCCTTCCCACTCAGTAAATCAAAGCCTTGCTCTTCACTGGTCCATTCCCACAGACAAATGATTCAAGCCTCCTTCACTTCCCAGCAGGAGAGTTTAGTACTCATCTGTAGCTGCTTGCAGTCCTTATGAGAACTAGTTACATAATTCTGAAGGATTGCACTTCTTTGCTTGGTGATGGTTAGATGTGCCTGGTGAGAACTGGGTGTTCTGTCCATTAATTGGATGCTCACCAAAGCTTCCTAACGAGCCAGACTTTAAGAGGAACATTAGACTTTATTGCATCAGTCCTTGTTTCATACAATGTTGCCTGAAAAATGAGTAAATATCTTATATCTGTTCAGTAAACTGCTTGATAGGGTTTTTTTTTTTTTTTGTCATTGTATGTTATTGATAGGAGTGGGAGAATGAAAGCATAATGTTACAAATGCTATTCATTTATTTATTTAAATACTCCTCTGAAAATAGTTGTGCAGTCAGGGCAGTTTTCAAATTACTCCAAAGGTGCATGGAAGTTGGTAGAAGGATTTCTGTTTTCTTTATGGGCATTTGGATCACACTTGTCAATGTGAATCAAGAATTTATGAGAGTCTAAACAGCAGAATGCAGGCATTTAGTGCAGATCCCCTTCAGACTTCTAAGTTAATTAACAGGGCAAGGTGTTGTCTTGAATAATGCCGCAGCTTAGGACAGAAATAAGTTCCCATATGTTATAAAATGGAGCAATATTTTCTATTGAATTATCCAAACAATGGATACCAACCTGCTCTAGTGGGAGGTGTCCCTGCCTATGGCAGGGGCTTGGAGCTGGATGATCCTTGATGTCCCTTCCAACCTAAACCATTCTATGATTCTATGATTCTATCTCACTTTTAAAACATATCACCAAAAAAGTGGAAGTTATTCTGATAATTCCTTGTTGGATGGGGTCCTGAAAGTCACACCTCTTTTGTCTTCATTTCATTGAGAATCTTCACCCCTCTGTACCCTAGTCCTCCATCTGACCAGCTTGAGCTCTGCACCTCTCGGCTACTTCTTCCTGAGTGCGACCTGCTGAGCTTTTCCATGAGTGCCAGGAGGATCTCTGCTGGGGTGCCTGATGCACCTCATTGTCCTCCTGTTCTCATGTGGGAATTAGCAGGGCCCATGCTTCCTTCCTCATCCCTCACTTCTGGGCAGCATTTGTCCCTGTCTTAAGTACGTTTTAGCAGAAGCACTGTAACTTCTCCGATGGACTCAGCTGTGCCTTGTGATATGGTTTTTGAGGAACAAGCTGCAATTCCAGCCTCTCCTCATAGAAGGCAGCTCCTGCAGCAGCCTGCTGCCACCAACATGGGATGCAACCTAAGAATGTGGAAAGAAATGGTATTATGGTGATGATTGTTTTTTACCATGGATTTAAGGACTTATATTTTTTTTAGCAAGATCTACTAAAGTACCATTCTGAGGAACTCCCTCTTGGGGGGCTTATTTCGTGGGCTGTGAATGGGCCCTTGGACGTGAAGTCACTTCTCTGCTGAGTACTTCTTGGGTTTGTTTCCTTCATATTCACTAACTTCCCTGATCAAAACCTGTCTTTGTTTTTGGAAGGATATGATCCAGACAGATCTCTGGAGGACTGGAAAATCTGCAACTGACACAACAAAGGTAGGACTTCAACCCAAACCAATATGGTCTACTCTTCCCAAGAGAAGGAGGGGCTCATTTTGCAATGACATTAAAATTCATTCCCTTTAAATGAGGTATGTCACCTTGCCATTTTAACTTGATTCATTAAAATAGCGGCTCATTAGTTATTCCCTTGTGCAGTATAGAATTTGCACATTAAAGGCATATGCATTTCATGTGCTTACTGCATTGAGGGATACATTTCTAGCCATTTGAAAGGAAAAAAATGTAGGTTTTGAAAGAACCAAAAAAAAAAAAAAGAAGGCAGAAATTCTAGTAATCTGTCCCTCCATTCCCCCATAAGTCGTTTCTAATCTATTCAGACCCCTAATATTTCATTTTAGAAGCCCAAGCTACTGAGACACAGGACCCACTGAGGTACCGCTAATCTCTTTCCAGATGTGTGTTTGATGTATATTCTCTTTTCTGTCTTCAGTGGTGTAATAGAGATTTTTCCCTTTTGTTCCTTATCCTTGCCATGAAAATTGTGTCTGAGTTGAGAAAATGCCTTAAATCCTGGACAAGGAGGCTGCTGTTGTCTGCCCTCCTGAGGAGTGGAGATTTGCGACTACCTTGTGTCAGCCTGGCTGGAGAGAGGTGTCTCCAGATGTATTCCAAATATAAGCTTCCTCCCTCCCACTCACAAATGAAACCATTTCAGGTAAAAGCCCTGTGGTAGAGTTCAGAATGGAAAGGGCTTGTTTTACCACGCTATGGGAAAGCATGGATGAACCAGAGGAGAGTGCCATGGGATGGCAGAAGTCCCATGCCTAGTGCAGAGAGGCCTCTCTACTGAAGTGGGAAGGAAAGAGCAGTACTGTATGGTCTCACTTCTTCTCCTTTCCCTCATTTCTGGGAAGACATATCTGCAGGCTCTTGGTAAGGTTCGCTGAAGCACCAGAAAGACCACAGCTCCCAGAATTCTGATGGTGTTAGGTTAGGTTTGTGATGGATTATGCAAAATTAATAATCTATATTCATTTTGATATCCGGGCTGTTAATATCCAAGCTGTTGATATCCAATGTTAGTAACTATGAAAACTGTTTATTAACAGTAAATCTTACCAGGAAACTTATTCACAAGCTTCGAAATGCACAGGTTGGAAATTTACACACACAGGGAACAAGCAAAACTGGAACACATATTTCTTGAAGTGGCAAATGCAAACATTATACTGGAAGAGAAGATTCTTGTGGTTAATTATACCACTTATCCACTAGATGGACACAGGAAGCCCCTTTCTGCTTATAGCAGAAGGCAATTAGTGAATTACAAGAAGCTTTAAGTATTTACTCACAAAATATTATCAGACAGCACCCAAAGCATGCAGAGGGGTTGCTGTCAGTGGCCTCAAAGCTGTTAAAGGCTTTGGAGTTTCCCAGGCTCTTTTCTCAGAAGCTGGGAGTCTATAGTATAGTCTCTGCCCTGGTTCCTCTTGATTCCTGATTCAGCAGAAGCCTTGCAGAGGGACAGGCAGAATGCAATACCATGTACAGTCTTGGCGTGATATCATGCTGGCTATGCAGGCTGATCACATGCAGGCATTTAGAGCCTGTTCCTGGTAAACTCAAGGCAGTAGAGCTTCCAGGCAGTTCAGGATGCAATGTGGCAGCAAAGCACACTGTGCTACCTTCCCTTCCCTTTGCATCAATACAGTCCGTGACTAATGGACCTTTGGATGTAGGTTAGCCAATCAGAATGGCACTTAGCCAAGATTGACCATATTAGGTGAAACCAGGGCTTTTGTTTTCCTTTCCTGCAGTTAATTCCCCCAGTACAGAAGGAGGGGGAACAGGAAAACATGTCTGGACAAACTTGAGTCCTTAGACTCAGTGGCTCCAGGTTCTTTGTCCTCTTTCCTGTGCTTGTTTCTCCCCACAGCAGAAGGAGGGAGAGCAGAAAAACACGTCTGGGCAAGGCAGGACATGTATAAGCCTATTTTTGGCCTATCAGGCCTGCCAGGACAAGGCTCTTGATTCTTGCTGAACAAGCATAAAAAATATTCAACAGAGGGAAAAAAAATCTCAACTAGGGATGCCTGAAAATAAAAAAGGAATATAAAAATACTGTATTTGTTTGAAGCACTGAATGGAACAGACCAGAAAAAGATATTTGATCTTTCTATGTAACATTTAGGTTCATTCCAGCCCCTGGCTGATGAACTGCTTCCATATTCTTGGAATTTGAGGGCAGAGCTGTTGTTCATTTAGCAGTAAATACTAGGGCTGAATGGAAAGAATGTCATCCCTAACGAAAGTGGAAGTCTGATCGTTCAGTTTCACTGGTGACTCAGATTACAATAATGCAATACGGAGAGCCTTCGTTCCCTCTCTTTGTTTTCCTTACTGCAGTACAAATAGCTAGTAAAAGAAACGTAACAAAATGCTGATCCTGCTTAAAATGCAATTAAATATATCCACATTCCCTCCTGCTTGTGATATTCTTGTATGCATGAAACTCTGCCCTTTTCTCCTTCCCTTCTCAATTTCTGTTCATTATCATCTTTTGTGTTTTGGGGATGCTTGCAATGTAAGCTAGTTTTTCAACTCCTAAAAAAGAAACTCTTTCCCATACAATAAAATTCCATACAAATATAGCTAATGTCAATAAAGCTAAAAAGATATGTCAGCAAAGGGCCCAAACAGCCAATTTATTACAGTTAAACATCCTGGCCAGACATTTTATTTACAATCAAAGTTTGCTATATAAAGCCATCCCTCTTCCCTTGATATCTTTATTTTATCTCACAGTTTACAAATTACTTTTTTGGTTGGTTTTGTTGTTTTTTTTTAATCCCATCTGAAATACTGAATCCATTCTAGGCATATTATTTGAATACAGCCTTTCTGATTCTTTGGATCATCACTAGGCAGCATATACACCAAAGCATAAAAAAGAAACCTCTGAATTTGGCCCTTTTAACCAAAAGAAGTTGTATTGCTATAAACTTAAACAAATGAAAGATATTACTGAACAGTGTGTCTTGTTAACAAAACCCCCCAAATGACTTAGAAACATGGTTTACAGAAGCCTATATATTTTCCTTGCTATCCGACATTTCATTATAGCCCTTTTCCCTTGTAACTATACACAGGAGGAAATGTGCATAGCTCTTTCTATAAGTTTTCAGAATATGGCTGCTTGGGGACAGAGGAAAAGTACAGGCTGTTCTGACAGAGAAAGAAAAGAATCATCGAGCCATGGAATGCTTTGGGTTGGAAGGGACCTTTAAAAGCCATCTCATCCAACCACCCTGCCTAGCTTGTCACACAGTATCACAGTCTCACAGTATCACCAAGGTTGGAAGAGACCTCATAGATCATCAAGTCCACCTCGTTACCACAGAGCTCAAGGCTAGACCATGGCACCAAGTGCCACGTCCAATCCTGCCTTGAGCACCTCCAGGGACAGCGACTCCACCACCTCCCTGGGCAGCCCATTCCAGTGGCCAATGACTCTCTCACTGAAGAACTTTCTCCTCACCTCAAGCCTAGATTTCCCCTGGTGTAGCTTGAGGCTGTGTCCTCTTGTTCTGGTGCTGGCTGCCTGAGAGAAGAGAGCAACCTCCTCCTGGCTACAACCACCCCTCAGGTAGTTGTAGACAGCAATAAGGTTGAACAGCAAGATACACACCCAGCAACCTATTCACAGCCTTCTTGTAAAAAGGGTGTTTTAACTCCAGCTAAAGACAAATTTCAGGCTCCCCCCAAAAGCCTTTGTGTGACTTCCCAGCTATATGCTCCACAGATTCTAAACCAGCCCTCAAATAATGTAATGGGAATGCTAGGAAGGAGACCCCTCGTATCAAATGACGCTTTCAATCAATCGTCTACATCTGCTTATGTTTGTTAGGGGAGACCTGAGGTGGGTATGCAGCTTCTATCTGATTTGGTCCACATCTGTGAGCAGGTTCCAGGACACTTTATCTGGCACAGGAGAACAGTAAAGGCTTCCCTTCTTGTACGAGATCTGCTCCAGAGATACTAAATTCCTCCATGATAATGAGGTGTCCAGAATAGTAACAAGAGGCCACAAGTGTGTTTTTGGTTTAAACTGTGCTGGAATATCTGCTGACTGTGGGCAACTGCAAATCCACACCAGTGTACCTGAGCAATCTTGGCTGGGAGTGAAGAGTGAAACCTTATCAGGTGCCAGATCTCTTGGGCTGTACGTGAGAGGTGTAGGCTTACTGAAAGTCTGGCACAGCTGTGACAGGCAGGGAGAGAGGAGGCTGTGTGACAAGTCAGTAACGCTATTTTTCTTCATACTATTGCAGGTCCTGCTTATAAGGCTTTTTCCTGGCCTTTAATGTTCATGGTAAGCAGTTCTGTCCTCTTCTCTGCTACATTTTGCATGCAGAACTCTTACAAAATAACACTCTTGTGCAGGTAATGTAGGTACTGAGAAACCCAAATAATTACTTGCCCCACAAAGTGGATGGAGAGATATATCACATTCAGGTGTCTGATAGGTGGAGAGTGGAACTGTGGAAATTCCCTGGACTGTTGTATTCAGATTCTCAGATGTTCTCCCCATGGCATTTTCCTCCCATCTCCAGTTTAGTCACAGCACAAAGATGTTTTGACCGATGTTGCAGACCTAGGAAAGGTCATACACATACCTTCTCGTGGCATGTTTTTCTAACCTCTCTGCCTGTTTTGGGTAGCCTGCAACCTCCTTCACTGACAAGTTTGTGATGGGTAGAGCTTGTGCAACTATCCCTGAGAACATCTGGAGGTGCCCCAGCCTCCTCCTCCACTAGTGAACCTTGTAATGATAAGAAATGCAGGCAAATATGTTAGCAAATCTCATTCAAAACACTCCCCCAGGCAGTATGGGTAAATAAGGATATGCATTGGAAAACGTAATGTAGAATCAGGGGAATCATAGAATGCTCTAAGTTGAAAGGGATCTTTAATGCCATCTAGTCCCACTCTGGGTAGTGAGCAGGAGCACCCTCAACTAGATCAGGTTGTTTAGAGTCCTGTCCATCCCGACCTGGAATTGCGCTAGAGATAAGGCATCTACCATCTTTCTGGGCAATCTGTGTCAGTGTTTCACCCCCATGACTGTAAACCATTTTTTCCTTCTATCTAGCCTGAAACTCCCCCTTTTAGTTTAAACTATCATCTCTTGTTCCATCACAACAGGCTGTGATGAAAAGATTGTCTCCCATCTTTCTTATGTATTGAAAGGCCACATAATAATAATTGTGACTACATTGAGAGTAAAATGTCCTATGGTTGCCATCTTGGTATCCTGCTTTTGAGAAGAGGTTAATTCATGCGTAACCATGTTGTAGGACTAGGAGGGACTCCTCCCTTCTCTAAGCATGGGTAGGAAGGATGAGAGGGAGAAATATGCAGACTGGCTGCCCAACAGGAATTTCTTCCTCAGTGGGAGAAAACAAACTACGAATAGAATAGAATAGAATAGAATAGAATCAACCAGATTGGAAGAGACCTCCAAAATCATCCAGTCCACCCTAGCACCCAGCCCTATCCAGTCAACTTGTCCATGGCAATAAGTGCCTCATTCAGTCTTTTCTTGAACACCTCCAGGGACAGTGACTCCACCACCTCCCTGGGCAGCCCATTCCAATGCCAATCACTCTCTCTGTGAAGAACTTCTTCCTAACATCCAGCCTAGACCTCCCCCAGCACAACTGGAGGCTGTGTCCCCTTGTTCTGTTGCTGGTTGTCTGGGAGAAGAGACCAACAAAGGACATGGAAGGATTGGGTGCAATCTTGAAGGCAGATGCACAACACTGGGAATAGACGACGGTGTCCTCCTCCTGAGCTGGCAGACAGGAGGGGGTCTAAAAGCTATCTGTCGTGTTTGCTGTCCCCAAGTGAACAGCACTCTCCTCAACTTTCTGTCCAGTTTGCACCTATGTGTATTTTACTTTGCATCATGTGACAAAGGTCTCCTCTTGGAGGGGTTTACTGGAAATAATTAAGGTCAAAGTGCTGTTGCTATATTTACCTGGTGCAGTAGCTGGCTTGCTGCAGAACAACTTTTACATTTTATGTAAATGAATTGCAACTTATGGAGTGTACTCACCAACTGCTGTGTGTTGGGAGCATATTGGGGGTGTTCGTTTAAATGAGCTGTATCTAAGCTCTATCTGTCCCTCTTGATGACCCATTTGCTTCTCTTAAAAGTTTTTTTTTCCCCCAAGATTTATGATTCTTTCAGAAAAAATGTGTATTTCTGTTTCCCTTGCTTTCATTGATCTTACTGGAAAGCTTCAGAGTTGTGCTGAGGTTTTTCTATGAAATGATACTTACAGCACACATCATAGAATCATAGAATGGTTTAAGTTGGAAGGGACCTCAAGGATCATCCAGCTCCAACCCCCTGCCATAGGCAGGGACACCTCCCACTAGGGCAGGTTGCTCAAAGCCTCATCATGGATCTTTAGCACCGAATTATGTCAAACTCTACTTAAAAACAGAGATGAAAATACACAGAGCATTTTTTTTTTCCTGCTAGACATATTCTTTTTGGTGTTCTTATATTTGGGAATTTTTGTTGTTGTTGTATTTTTTTAAGTATTCTAGCACCGAGGCAACCAATGTGCTGTATATCACCTGCTGCAGTACAATATTCACAAGATAGGGATAAAGACATCAAAATGAAAGTGACTGAAAGGAAAAGACAAATCCTTGATTTTTCCAGCTTTTTGTCTGGGGACTCAAAACATCAAATATAGCTTTATAAAATCCCTAGGAAAACAAGTTGTGGAGATAAAAAGAAATTCATAGAATCAACCACATTGAAAGAGACCTCCAAGCTCATCCAGTCCAACCTAGCACCCAGCCCTAGACAATCAACCAGACCATGGCACTAAGTCCCTCCTCCAGGCTTTGCTTCAACACCACCTCCCTGGGCAGCCCATTCCAATGCCAATCACTCTCTCTGCCAACAACTTCCTCCTAACATCCAGCCTAGACCTCTCCTGGCACAACTCGAGTCTGTGTCCCCTTCTTCTGTTGCTGCTTGCCTGACAGCAGAGCCCAACCCCATCTGGCTACAGCCTCCTCTCAGGTAGTTGTAGACAGCAATGAGCTCTGCCCTGAGCCTCCTCTTCTGCAGGCTGCACACCCCCAGCTCCCTCGGCCTTTTCTCACAGGGCTGTGTTCCAGGCCCTTCACCAGCTTTGTTGTCTTCCCTGACACAAACCAATGAGGCCAAGACATTTACTAAAGCTAAAGACATAATTTTATATCAAGTCTTCCAGCCTCATCAAGTGTTGCCACAGACCATGAGGATGGCAGAAGTCTTATGGCCTCATGGTGCATGTTCAAGTGCAGTAGCAGAGTAATTTGTTCCTCCCTACCTGACTCATCCTGTAGTATCTGGTGATCTCCTTCCTCTTCTTTATGGTGGGAAAGATCTCGTGGAAGACATGCAAGCAAAAAAGCTTCAAATTAACAGACTCAAAGACCTGATTTCTTTTTCTGAGCCTCAGACTTTCAATTACAGCCATCTTCACTCAGAAACAGCAACAGCTGAGCTTTCAGGTTGCTAGAAATTCATTCACTGCTGTGCTCTGGTGTTTAAAAACTAGAGATGTCTGAGCAGTTCTCACGAATAATGGAAACACCAGAAGAACGTGGGGCTTGGAGGACAGATAGGTGTCTTTTCAGTTTAGTAAAAGGCATATTTCTTGACAAAAAAGTTCAAATGTTTCCTTTAGAACTTTTCCTTTGCTTCTTCAGAATTAAATCTGTGTGATTTAATTAATTAAATGAGTGGGCTCATGCACACAGCCACTCTTCCTCCTTAACCCCTAGAGTAAACCACTTAGCTTTTAGGTATCTATATTTAAATCCTTCTCCTGTCATAGTTAAGTAAGTGGCTTTCCAGCACCTCATCTCTGATTTAAATGTTTCATTATTTGACGGGAGGAAGGGAGAAAGTTTAGTGTAATTTTCCATTTTTCCTTTGAGGAGGAATTTTTTCCCTGTGAGGGTGACGGAACCCTGGAACAGGCTGTTCAGGGGGGTTGTGGAGTTTCCCTCTCTGGGCATACTCAAAACCCACCTGGATATGTTCCTCTGTGATCTGGTCTAGGTGAACCTGCTCTGATAGGTGGGTTGGACTGGTTGAGTTTTCGAGGTCCCTTCCAGCCCCTGACATCCTGGGATTCCGTGTAAAAGGAAAGTTGCCATAGCCATTGTATCTTTTGTCCCATTCTTATGACTATTTCAGTGCAATAGTTCCATTTTTGTTCCTTGAGGGTCGTATCATTGATACTATTTTCACTCTTCAGATGACCTGGTCTTGTTCAGGCTGTACTCATTTATCTCACAATGCTTTTAGCTGACTGGTTTTTGAAAGACTGGATCTCATTCCGAGTTATGAGCCAATGGTCTATACATGGCCACTTGTTTTTTCAGATGAGTCACTGTTTTGCTTAACAGAGTCCTGTGTTGCTGCTCTACTTCCTGCCTTACAGCAAATAAGAGAGGAATTTTCTCACAGATGATTGTGTCATAGTGGTGCCATTAAAATTCAGGCTCATTTAGAAATCCTTGTTGGCCCTGCCCTGAAGAGCTCACAGTTCATGTGAGGTAAGCAAACAGAGATAGAGAGCAAACCTGTTAGTCACAGTGGTCGGTGCAACAGACATTGACCTGGTGACTAGAATTGTGACACCAAATGTGTGCTGCACGCTATGACCTATGCACAAAGGTAAGGCCACATATTTAGGTGAATCACATATGATGAAACTCAGAGCTGTGCTCAAACTAACTGTTTGGTGTTGCTAAAGTACAAAAGCATTTAGATTATTCCAAAGAGCTGGTGGAAGTTGGCAGCTGCTCTGCCCTTTTGAATACATCACCTCACTTGTGAGGTCAGGGCCACCGCATTATGGTTTTTAAACCAAAATTGCAGATCTGTCAGAGATCCAAATTGTGCAAATCAAAAATGGTGGGATTGATTTTTACCAGTTGAAACCATGTGTAGTACCTTGTTCATGCTTTGGTTGCAAACTTGAAGAGTTTAAAGTAAGCTTCACTTTTTGTGTGTATCAATATTAAAACAAAAAATAAAAGAAGAGGAAAATAAAAACTCAGAACAATGGAGCCATGAATGCAAGTGGAAATGAAACAGAAAAGTTGTTTTGGGTCACATTGATTGACAGCCATTGCATTAACCTGCATTTTTCACTTGACTCTGCAAACACTTCTAAAGAGCTGAATATATGGAACAAAATCTATAGCCGAGACTAACAAATTTCAATGCCAGGATCTTATGGTCCTCAGCAACTGTAAATCAGTACAGCTGCAGCAATCAGCCTAGCTGGACTAATTTACACAAGCTAAGTGTCTGACCTTTAGTATTCATTAGCATCATTAACATTTCTTAAGTGATGGCAACTGGAATTTGAGAACAGTACCATAAGTAAGATTCAAATAATGCTCCTGTACCTCCCTTAGGCAAAACACAAAATAATTTGACAGGTAATTAAAATTATTGTAAAAAATTATGACCATAAAGTTTGTTTTCTGCAGAGAATTAGCATAAAATCTACCAATATCAAAACCCAGCTTCCAACAGATGCCAAAAGGACTCCTTGTTAGGGGAAAAAAACGGGAAGCTGGGATGGCTTCCACACGTGTGCCATAAAAAAGCCTTATGGTATAGTTCTTTGTAGTTTCCTTTCCTTTAGACTGCATTCAGACACAAACAATTTGTGAGCCAGGGCAGCTTAACACCTGAGGAATTCTCATCTGCATATTCCTGCTCTGAGTCAGGAACTGCCTTCTACATTCTGTAAGAAACTTCAAAGCACTCCCTGTTTTCCCTCCCGCCAAGCGTTTGGTGCGGGTACTGTCTTCTTCAGCCAAGGCTTCGGGCTCGGCATATGAACAGACTCTTCCAGTGAAAGCTATACAGACCTGTATGAGTGCACAGCAGGCCAGTACTGCCTTGCTTACATTCGGCTTACTTACTTTGAGATCGCTCTGGTTCAGGGCTTCAGAAAACACTGAGTTCACGAAGCAGCAGTCTCTTCACTGAATTATAGCCATAATCCTTAACTGGCAAACTCCCAGACAAACTGCAATGCACTCTGAACCTGTTTCACGTTCCTTTCAGTCTGCTGATGTAGACAAGGGTTTCGAGGAGTGGACAAATGACAGCACAGGCCTTGATGAGGCATGATCTTGTCCTTTGTACATAATCAGGCTTGCAAGGTGAACACTGTCCTGAATCAAACATTTTCATGTTACTTTGGCAAACAGTCCCAGGTCAACAGACTGCTACTGAAAATAAGTGCAGATCATTTATTTCAAAGCGCAGTTTGAATCATAGAATCAACTAGGATGGAAAAGACCTCCAAGATCATCCAGTCCAACCTAGCACCCAGCCCTAGACAATCAACCAGACCATGGCACTAAGTGCCTCCTCCAGGCTTTGCTTGAACATCTCCAGGGATGGCGACTCCACCACCTCCCTGGGCAGCCCATTCCAATGCCAATCACTCTCTCTGGCAACAACTTCCTCCTAACATCCAGCCTAGACCTGCCCTGGCACAACTTGAGACTGTGTCCCCTTGTTCTGCTGCTGCTTGCCTGGGAGAAGAGCCCAACCCCACCTGGCTACAGCCTCCCTTCAGGTAGTTGTAGCCAGCAATGAGCTCTGCCCTGAGCCTCCTCTTCTGCAGGCTGCACACCCCCAGCTCCCTCAGCCTCTCCTCACAGGGCTGTGCTCCAGGCCCCTCATCAGCCTTGCTGCCCTTCTCTAAATGCATTCTAGTACCTCAACATCTCTCTTGAAGTGAGGAGCCCAGAACTGGACACTCAAAAGTGTGGCCTGAGCAGTGTTGAGTGCAGGAGAGAAAAACCTCCCTTGTCCTGCTGGCCACACTGCTCCTGATTATTAAGGAAAGAGACACACAGACCAAGTACAGTTCTGGAAGTACAGAATGTGCTAAAAGTTTATTAATCCTTGTGACAAAAACTTTTTGACAGGTACTAAAGTTCTTCTCAGTTACCTTAGCAATTTTTTGGGGTCTCATTGCTCTTATTCCTTTGAATTTGGTGGTTTGATACTTCTAAGTAGTGGAAGATCATGATATTATTTCTATTTCTTAGGAAGAAAGATAAGGCTAATAGTAATAATTTTTAAAATATCAGAAGCATTTTTTTACCTAGCCAATAGTCATGAATTGGATCTTTTGATAAGGAACCCTCTGGTAATGATAGATTGTGTAAGGAACAAACTGCTATCTGGTGTGAATTTCAGCCATAAACTATGACTATCTCGCATTTAAGATTATTTTAGATTGTATCAAGATTCTGGACCTAAAAGCTGCTTTTTTGTCATCACTCAAGCAGTACAAAAAGATCTTAAGAGCTAGACTGAAACTATCACCTTTTCACTTGCACTCAAATCAGGCCTAGAGTGTGAATTGCACCTTCTAAACAGATGATCTGAGATATTTCTCTCTATTCTCTGATTTATTCTCTGAACCTGTTACTGAGAAAGAAAGCAGTGACAAATCACAGCCATAAACAGGTAGTCTCAGAGGTGGTTCAGTACAGGGTGTAATAAGGGCATTGATGTTATGAGGATTCAGCAGCAGTGCACAACAGTCATTCCAGTTACTCCATGTGACCTTGCAGTGGACTGAGGCAGAAGGTACTCCTCACAGGGCAATAATTTTGGTGATGCTTTGGGATTTCCTGCTCAGTGTCTGGCTAGTTGTTAGATGATCTCCCCACCTTTACGACACCAGTGTGTCAGGATAGGTACAGAAGGGGGACACATGAATTGTGGTGCTCAGAAACGCCAGATGTTTACCACAATAGGAAAGGAAGGCATATGTCTAGCACCTGCAGCCTGCTTCCCATGGATCTGGTTGGTCCTGTTAAGCAATGAATCCATACGTCTAAAGGGAGCTTGTACACACAGAGTTCAGTTCCTGTCCTCTCTCTCTTTGGGTCCTTGTGTGATTGTGTAGTACACTGAGCTGGGTCTGGAAATCCATTCAGATGGGGTCAAATAGAAACTGCAGTTCCTCAGAGCTAATCTCTTCTAGTCCTTCGCTGTGACAGAGATGTCCCACTTGCCTCTTTGTTGCTCCTTTATAACTCTTTCCTCTGTTCCAGTGTTTCTCAAATGCACTCAACCAGTGCAGAAAACCTCTCCTTTTACCTAGTGCCTTCTCGGTATGGTAGAGCTCAGTGCACAGCACGGAGGAGTCTTGAGCTTCCTCTGGTTTAACTGTTGTCTGTTCACTGTTTTGGTGGCTCAGCGACTGGTATTTGTCTCTGGCACAAGGTGAGGAGTGGGTGCAATCTGTTAGAGTCCAACTCAGAGGAGAGAGCAAGACTGCATAAACTAGATCTCCCTTGTCAGCTTTGTTTCACACCCTGCCACAGGGATCCAGAGACACTAAATCTGACACTGTTTGATACAGGAGGTCAGCAGGAACTAAAACTTGGGATGGTGGCAGATTAGTAAATGAATAGCAAGGACAGCTCTGGGGATCTGGAGAGGTGGGCCCAGGCCACCCTCATGACCTCATTCAACAAGGCCAAGTGTAAGGTCCTGCACCTGGGTGGGCACAATCCCAAGCACAACTAGAGGTTGGGTGGGAAACAGCTGAGAGCAGCTCTGAGGAAAAGGCCCTGGGGGTCTGGGCTGATGATAAGCTCCAGGTGAGTCTGCAGTGTGAGTGCAGACCAGACAGCAACCCTGTGCTGGGCTGCAGCAAGAGCAGTGTGGGCAGCAGGGCAAGGGAGGGGATTCTCCCCCTTGGCTCTGCTCTCCTCAGACCCCACCTGGAGTACTGTGTGCAGTTCTGGAGCCCCCAGCACAAGAAGGACATGGAACTGCTGGAGCCAGACCAGAGGAGAGCCACGAAGATGCTCAGAGGGCTGCAGCAGCTCTGCTGTGAGGACAGGCCACAAGAGCTGGGGCTCTGCAGCCTGGAGAAGAGAAGGCTTCCAGGAGACCTTAGAGTGGCTTTCCAGTATCTGAAGGGAGCCTACAGGAAGGCTGGGGAGGGACTATTGACAAGGTCTGGTAATGTCAGGACGAGGGGGAATGGGTTTAAGCTGGCAGAGGGGAGATTTAGACTGGATGTTAGGAGGAAGTTCTTTACAGTGAGGGTGGTGAGACACTGGCACAGGTTGCCCAGGGAGGTTGTGGATGCTTCCTCCCTGGAGATGTTTAAGGCCAGGCTGGATGAGGCCTTGAGCAAGCTGCTCTAGTGGGAGGTGTCCCTGCCTATGGCAGGGGGTTGGAGCTGGATGATCCTTGAGGTCCCTTCCAACCTAAACCATTCTATGAATCTATGATTCTATGATCTGCAGAATAACAGTTCTTGTTTGCTGGTAACCCTGTGCATACTTCTCTCAAATAATCAGCTGCTTCTTTGGAATGGGCCTTGGAAGAATGAATGAGCAGGTTGTAGCTGTTAACACCTCCATCACATATTTATTGACTGTCACTTTAAATATCAGTACTTCCCTGTTAGTTCATTAGTTTTGATTTGACCCAAATCACTTTTCTACATCTAGAAACAAGTAAGAGTGGCTACACTTGTAGGAGCTTTGGGTTGGGGTTTTTTGCTTGTTTGTTTTTCAGGTTTTTGTTTGCATGATCAGAAGGAAAAGCAGGAACAAATGCAATGCTAATGCTGCTGTTTATGGCACATAAGGAAACCTTCCCAAACTGCCTGGAGTTGCATTTTATCTTGTGTTTATCACTACCATGTCAACACATCAGACTTAAGGGTTCTCCTATATACTGAAATACCTTTTTTTCATCCTACCTGTTTTGATCCATGATATAATCCAATGCAGGGTGTGCCAGCCTCAACAGCCCCAAACAAATAATAAGGCTATCTGGTCAGATTCTGTCATCAGTTGAGTCAGATTTGTACAACCGGATTAAATCAGGGCACACACAACATGTTTAAGCGACACATGGCTTGGCAGAGGAAGAGGTACTAGGAGGTCACATTTCATTTGCAACAAATGAAAACATTCAGGTTTAGACCCATGAATAAAAGATAGACTTCATTAAGACAAAGATTTAGGTAGTCAATCCAACACTGCATAGCCTGCATCAAAAGAAAACTCCTGGGAATGAGTTTACCCTAAGTGGCACCTGAATTTCTCCTGGTGCCCAGTAACTGGAATACTGCATGATGAACTTGCACTGCAAGGTGCAGATCTTCAAACCATAATGCAAGCATTCAGTTTTGCCTATATGGGAAATCATGTCATTGCCATTGGAATGGGCTGCCCAGGGAGGTGGTGGAGTCGCCGTCCCTGGAGGCGTTCAGGAAAAGACTGGATGAGGCACTTAGTGCCATGGTCTGGTTGACTGGCTAGGGCTGGGTGCTAGGTTGGACTGGATGAGCTTGGAGGTCTCTTCCAACCTGGTTGATTCTATTCTATTCTATGTGTGCTAAAATGTGTGGGATTAGACCAACGGTGACAATGTTAAAATGAAGGAAAGAATGAACCCTAGACTTACTGTTTCTGAACATTGTGTGAAACACAGCAATAAGACATTGAAGTTAGTTACCTTGTTCATTAACATTTGTGATTTAACTCATGCTTTGAGAAGTTGATGTAAAAGAGCTAGAGGATGTTTCTTTCTTGGGTTTCTACTGTGGCTCACACCTGAATCAGAGAGCTGGTTAAATATAATGGATGCTTTTGCACTGTGCAAACTATGAGCAAAATTCTCCTCCTTCAGGCAGTCCCTCTCCATTTTGTGCCCGTCATTCTGAAAGCCATTATTTTCATTTAAGCTTTGTACTTATGCTGGGTAATTCGCTTAGTCTCTAAGGACATTCTCCCCTGATTCCTTTGTTGCTGGAAATGGATTTAGTACTGACAGGCAGAGTCCTGTGTAGGTGTGGGAAGACAGACACACCTCATAGAGATAAGACCCACAAGTTTTTATCGGTGAGGTTATGAGGTAGTAAGAGATCAGCTTAGGGGAGGGTCTTTCTACTTCTTGTGAAGAAGAAATAAAATACAAAGAATCCTTCAATGGGTTAAGCTAGGAGAATATTTCTTACTTTGTCTGCCTGAGGATTTACACAGCACTTGCACCTAAGTACTGCGTGCTTTCCACTCCACATATCTCTGATCAGCTTTCATTTCAGGAGAGCTCTTGGAAACACTCACTTCAGACTGTAACATCTTGAAGTTTTCCACTGCAGTTTCACCAGAAGGACGATGCTCTATGGCACAATCTTGACTGGGATGAAATATGGCAGAAAAAAAAAAGCCAAAAGAAATGGTTATACTTGTATATATTACATTCCTTTGATAAGGCATTAAGGTATTTTGACTTTCTGCGGTATGTTGTTTGTGCATGTTGTTTTTCATATTTACTGAGACAAAACAGGAGAGCTTTTATCACCTGCAAAACTTTTTTTCATTCTGAATTGGACCAAAACTGAATGCCCAAATTTTCAAGTTGCAAAAGAGATGGAAGTTCTCTTCTGCTAGAGAGAGAGATAGATTTTGAAGCAGATCAATACCTTGTTAGGAATTATGCAAAATGAATAACCAATATGAATTTTGATATCCAGGTGAAGATTGTTAATAGCTATGAAAATTGTTTATTAACATTTAAATCTTGCCAGAAAACTTCTTTGTAATGTTCAAAGTGCACAGTTTGGATACTTATACACACAAGGAACAAGCAAAACTAGAAGACTTAAAGAAATAACCAGCAAATGAAAACATTAAAACTGGAAAGAGGTTCCTAGTTTCAAGTATGTCTCTTGCCCACCAGGAGATTTGAGAGGCTCCTTTCTACTGCTAAGGCAGATGGAACAGTAGAATCCAGCTACAGAACTTCTTAGAGAGAGGCTTTGAGTATTTACTCACAAAACAGTATCAGACAGTACCCAAAACTTGAAGGGAATTCTGTTGGTGTCTTGAAAGTCATTGCAGGCAAAAGAGAGCATAATGTGGCAGGGCTGAGCAGGCAAAGCCAAAGTCAAAGTGGAAGCATGCCTGTTTATTGTTTTGCCCAAGTGTAGTGGCTCCTTTGGCCACACAAATTCACCAGTCGGAATGGCACTCATTTAGGGTCAAGTCAGGAGCTTGCTTTCCCTTATTTGGGAGGAACAAGTCTGGGCAAGTCTTGGACCCTCAAGGTGGGTGTCTCTGTGCCTTTTGTCTTCTCCCTGCACTTTGCTTCCCCCCCATCCCCCACAGAGGAAAAGGAACCATGGGATGATGCCTGGGCAAGCCAAGACAGGTATCTCCCACCACATACCTGAAGCCTGTGGTCACTTTGTTCAAGAAATCAACAGACTTTTGTGGCTTACTTTGAAAGTTGACTGGCTTTCATCATCGTCCTGGCCCTTCTCTGGACATGCTCCAGCATCTCCACATCCCTCTTGTACTGGGGGCTCCAGAACTGGATGCAGTACTCCAGGTGGGGTCTCAGCAGAGTGGAGTAGAGGGGGGAATCACCTCCCTGGCCCTGCTGACAACACTTCTTCTGCTGCAGCCCAGGCTCTGGTTGGCTTTCTGGTCTGCAAGAGCACACTGCTGGCTCATATTGAGCTTCTTGTCCACCAAGTTCTATCTAAATAATCACAATTATTGTGTGCCTAATTAGTATATGCCATTATCACAGACAGGGACGTGGAAGGTGATGCACTTACCTGATCTGTGTAAGAGAACAACTCTGATTCTGAAGTTTCCTGATACAGTTATGATGGCCATGGACTTCTCATAGGATTGCAAGATGCCTTTTTGGTTTCAGTTGGGCAAAAAGAAACGAACCACTGTCTCCACTACATTTTATGGGAACACAAGGCAATCTGATGACGTTTTATCTGACCAATATATAAGGGTAGTGGAGAACACAGTGAGACACTGCCATCTTAAAAAGTTTTTCCTCCTAGGCATTCACAAGCAAATTACAGGGAGCAGATTTAATGTTAAGTTTCTGGTATCAGCCAAACAAGTAAAGAGAAGACAGCTGCATGACTATTGCATATGTTTCTTAGCATCTCAGGATGATTCTGTACCTTGTGAATTTAGAGATACCTCAAAATGGTAAGCAAAGTCAACGCTTCTTTATTGTGCTCTTTGCTCCTCAACATTTGAGGGAGTGTGCAGTTTTCTTCTCCAGACCAGTCACTATGTTCTTCTTCAGTTCATCCATCTGCAGTCTGCTCCTTCTGCTTCACATTGGTGATGAATTACACTCTGCTTCCTCCATCTAATCCTTTTCATTTATTTATATTTTATGGAGGAAACATAAAAGACTTCTCATAAAAATCCAACTGTTTTTGATAAACCTTGTCATGTGCAAATAATGGAGCCTTGTCAAGCACAAGCTTTGCTGGAAATTTATGCCTTCTAATAATAATAACAGGAGAGAATAAGAAACAAATAAGCTATATATTGAATTGGATTCAAAGCATGTTTATGATTTTAAATTGGTGGCAATAAAATATTTTTTTATCCAGAAATGTTTTTACATGTTAGTGTAATTTGAATTCCATGTTGTACTTGAACTCTGCAGCATTTTGCTTAGTGGAGCTATGAAAAACATCTTGTACTATAGCACTGTTGAGCAGACTGACTTCTCTTGCCATGTTTTGGTGTCAGGGAGTAGAAAAGTGATACTAATGCAAGAAAAAACAAGTAATATTTTAGGGCAAAGACATGAATTGGTGGTCAGCCGAGGGTTACCTAAAAATACAGACACAGAGGTTAAAGAAAACTACTCCAAGACACACATTTATTAAAATATTAATTGATCTTTAGCAGCAAAATTCCTTGGTCAGAGGAGGCATATCAGAAAGAGAAATGTGGTTTTGCTTCTGACCACTCAGGCTGTGGATTTCATAGAATGAATGAATCATCCAGATTGGAAGAGACCTCCAAGCTCACCCAGTCCAACTTATCATTCAGCCCTATCCAATCAACCGCGGCACTAAGTGGTTGGGACTGGAGGTGGTTGAAGCCCCGTGGCTGGAGGTGTTTAAGACCAATCTGGATGGGGCTCTGGCCAGCCTGCTCTAGGGTAGGGTGTCCCTGCCCATGGCAAGGGGGTTGGAACTAGATGATCCTTGCGGTCCCTTCCAACCCTGACTGATTCTATGATTCTCTGACTCTCATCCAAAAAGTTAAAACTGGAAATTTCTGCAGAATTAAAGTTCTGAGACAACTTTCTCCACTGCGTTTCCAAAATGTGACTTTCTTCAAATGAAATACATTCATCTGAGTGCTTCCTAGGCCTCTGGAAGCCAGAGAAGATGCTGGCTCATCCAGGCTTTTCATCAACACTTCCAGGGACAGTGACTCCACCACCTCCCTGGGCAGCCCATTCCAATGCCAATCACTCTCTCTGGCAAGAACTTCCTCCTAACATCCAGCCTAGACCTCCCATGGCACAACTTGAGACTGTGTCTCCTTCTGTTGCTGGTTGCCTGGCAGAAGAGCCCAACCCCACCTGGCTACAGTCTCCCTTCAGGTAGCTGCAGACAGCAATGAGGTCTGCTCTGAGCCTCCTCTTCTCCAGGCTGCACACCTCCAGCTCCCTCAGCCTCTCCTCACAGGGCTGTGCCCCAGGCCCCTCACCAGCTTCATTGCCCTTCTCTGGACACCTTCCAGCACCTCAACATCTCTCTTGAGTTGAGGAGCCCAGAACTCAAGGTGTGGCGTGAGCAGTGCTGAGCACAGGAGCAGAAAAAACAACCTGCATTGTGATTTGTGGAAAGCCACAAAGACAACTGCTCAACCATGGGCAAAGTTAACATCTAAAGGAAAATGTGATTGCCTCTGCTTGCAGTCTTCCTCTTTCTCTTTGACATTTTATTTCCTATTATAGTTTTTGCCATGAGAATAAAATTGAACAGAATGTTGATCGTTTGCTGATTGTATCAATTAGCACTTTACAGCAGTTTACAAATGTCAGTGAATGAGAGGGATCTCTCAGGAAGAAAACTTTGGGTTCAACAGGCAGAGACTAATCCAAACAAGTGAATGCCTTTAATTAAGAGGTTTCTTGGTGGCAGAGTTAGTTCTCTGAATATATTGTCTCTGCATCTTCACAGAACTTGTATTTATGCTCCCATGAGTGTTACTCTTTACATGAGTGAGAATCTCTGTAATTCCCTTTTGGGTAACATATCCAAGCTGTTATGTTGAACTGCTGGTAGAAACAATACTAGAAAATGAAGAAACCTGTTTTGTTTTTACTTGCTGAAACTGATTGCCTCCTGTAAGTCCTGTGTTCAAAGTTGTTTTGCAAATAGTGAAGGTTTCATTGAGACAGACATGAAAAGAAAACTTTAACTTCCAGAGGATACTAATGTTTCAATCTAATTTAATTTTGTGTGGAACAAAGCCCCCTTCTGCCCTTTTCCCCACCACTTCCTTCAAGAAGTTCTTGGCAGACCGGGCTGGAGCTCAACCTTTGAATTTTGCCTTGGCAAGATAACACACCCATTGTTTAACCAGGCTGTTGCTGGTCAGCCAGTGTAAGCTGAGGAGAAATCAGGCAGATTTGGAAGCCCTGGTTCTTTCACACCTCATCAATTATAGTTCACTGTAAAACAGTGGGGCTGTAATGATCTCTGACAAATATATTCTATCACTGTTTTTGTCTTGCTTCATGTGGCATCAGTCAGAATAGCTTATACGGGACCAGATGTCAGGGAGAGATAATTGATTTAGCAGAGTTGCCACAAAATAGTGGCCTTTACAAGGAGGATGCCAACAGAGGTGACAGTTTGGTGCAGTTGAGTGTTTCACTGCAGTAGTATCACTTTTGCACCACTTGGGATGATTTGGATTTCTTCTTGCCTCAATTATATTGGTGTAACTCACAACGGATTAGAGGGCAGGTGGAGTTTTTCTGAAGAATTTTTCTTCTGACCCTTAAAGTCAGAAAGCAAATTGCCAGTTGGTGTTTGACAACCACCATTTATCACTTGTGCATGTTGGTATGTGAGCTATTGCTGAAGAAAAAGAATAGTAATCTGGAACCACCTGAGTCCTGCTCAATGTATACAAGCTGTAGGCTTCTTGCTGGAGAAGCATTCATCAGACCAAATAATTTGGGCATGATCTTTCGTATCACGACAAATAGATTCTGTATTTATGCTCTTGGTAAGCAGCATAGTGGCTTTTCTAGCAGATTAGAAGGATGAACCAGGCAGAGTTGCTGGTTTTATCATTACATTAATTTATGAAAGATATCTAGGACCATAGTTATAAGTCTGAAGATGCTTGTCCATGGATTCACCAGCTCTTTCCCAGAGTCTAGTGAACAGAATCTATGGGCAGGGGCCAGTGGGATGAAATTGAACAAGGCCAAGTGCAGGGTTCTGCACTTTGGCCACAAGAACCCCGAGCAGCACTACAGGCTGGGGACAGAGTGGCTGAGAGCAGCCAGGCAGAAAGGAACCTGGGGGTGCTGGTAGAGAGTAGCTGAAGATGAGGCGGCAGTGCCCAGGTGGGCAGGAGAGCCAATGGCATCCTGGGCTGGCTCAGGAACAGTGTGGGCAGCAGGACAAGGGAGGTTCTTCTGCCCCTGTGCTCAGCACTGCTCAGGCCACACTTGGAGTGCCGTGTCCGGTTCTCGGCTCCACAATTCAAGAGAGATGTTGAGGTACTGGAACATGTCCAGAGAAGGGCAGCAAGGCTGGGGAGGGGCCTGGAGCACAGCTCTGTGAGGAGAGGCTGAGGGAGCTGGGGGTGTGCAGCCTGCAGAAGAGGAGGCTCAGGGCAGACCTCACTGCTGTCTACAACTACCTGAAGGGAGGCTGTAGCCAGGTGAGATTGAGCTCTTCTCCCACGCAACCAGCAACAGAAGAAGAGGACACAGTCTCAAGTTGTGCCAGGGCAGGTCTAGGCTGGATGTTAGGAGGAAGTTGTTGTCAGAGAGAGTGATTGGCATTGGAATGGGCTGCCCAGGGAGGTGGTGGAGTCGCTGTCCCTGGAAGTGTTGAAGCCAAGCCTGGCTGGGGCACTTAGTGCCATGATCTGGTTGATTGTCTAGGGCTGGGTGCTAGGTTGGACTGGCTGAGCTTGGAGGTCTCTTCCAACCTGGTTGGTTCTATGATTCTATGACATCCCTGGAACTGCATGAGAAATAAGGCTAAACCTCAATGTTTGATTCAAATAGTAGTTGGTGTTTTTTAACTCTCACTGAGATGAGAATATGAATATATGTAATTCTCACACATACCTCTGCATGTATATATGTATGTATGTATATATATATATATATATATATATATTCTGTAGTCCGGGGCCTGGGAATTCTTTATTGTGTAATTCTGAACTGTAATAATGCTTTATTCCCCCCCACCCCAGACACTTGAAAAGACAAGTTGTATCAAGCAGCAAGGATCAACACTACCTTAATTTTCTCGTTCTAAATGATCTCTAAACCACTTAGCATGGACCATCTAGCAACTTGATTGCAGTAGCATGATACAGTCTATGTGTAGTAGGGCTACTTATGAGACAGAAGAGACAGAAGAGGCTGTAAAAGTATAATAATGAGTATTTCATCTACAAAAGAAGTTAAATGTGTTTGAATCTGTGGCGATTGGTATCATAAAATAGCCATTCTGGAGCACTTTCCTCCTCCCCCCCAGCCCCCTGCCTTTCTTGGGGCTAGCAGCGTTTGGTTAGAGGGAATTTCTTTCTCCCACTACAACTCTGGGTTATCAGGGTTTTAATATGGAATCATAGAATGGTTTGAGTTGGAAGGGACCTCCAAAAGTCATTTAGTCCAACCCCCCTGCAGTAAGCAGGACACCCTCCATTAGATCAGGTTGCTCAGAGCCTTGTGGAGCCTGAATTTGAATATCTTCAGGGATGGGGCCTCAACTACCTTCCTGGGCAACCTTTTCCAGTGTTCCACCACCCTTGTGGTAAAGTACTTTTCCTGACATCCAATCCAAATCTCTAATTTAAACCCATTGCCCCTCACCCTATCTCTACAGGTATTTGTAAACAGTCTCTCTCCAGCCTTCTCTAGGCCCCCTTCATGTGCCAGAAGGCATCTATTAGATATCCCCAGAGCCTTCTCTTCTGCAGGATAAACAAGCCCAGCTCCCTCAGCCTGTCCGTATACTAGAGGTGTATACAAGGTCCAGCCTCCTGATCACTGTTGTGGCCCTCCTCTGGATCCGCTCCATTAGGTCTGTGTCCTTTCTATGTTGAGGGCACCAGAGCTGGACACTGTGCTCCAGAGAAGCAGTGTCAGAATCACCTCTCTGGATCTGCTGGTCACACTTCTTTTGACACAGCCCAGGATGCCATTGGCCTTCTGGGCTGCAAGCGCACACTGTCTGCTTGTGTACAGCTTTTCACCCACCAGCACTCCTGAGCCCTTTTCGGTAGGGCTGCTCTCAATTTCATCATCCTGCTGCCTGTGTCAATATCTAGGATTGTCCTGACCTAGGTGCAGGATCTTACACTTTGCCTTATTGAAGCTCATGAGATTGAGCTCAGCCCACCTCTCCAGCCTGTCCATGTCCCTCTGGATGGCATCTTGTCCTTCAGACTTATCAACTGCACCACTCAGCTTGCTACCATGTGCATGTTTTCTGAGCGTACACTCAATCTTGCTGCCAAGATCATTGATGAATGTCCTGAACAGCACTGCTCCCAGTGTAGACCCTTGAGGGGCACTCCATCTGGACATGGAGACATTGGCTGCTATCCTTTGTATGTTAATATCCCATCAGTTCCTTATCCACTGGACAGTTCTCTATGTCTCTCTGGCTTCGAGAGAAGGATTTTGTGGGGGACTGTGCCACATCCCTTCTCTGTGTCTGCTGTTTGTGATCAACAACTGGAAGACAAATGTGGACTCTCCAAACCAAAAGAAAAACCAGATGCTGCAAATCTGGTTATTTAATCTTTAAAATGCTCAAGTTTATTCTTATGATGTATACAGATCTAGGAAATTAAATATGCTGATAATCTTCTTCCAAAACATTGCTTTACTCATATGTAAGGATTTGACTAATATGTCAAACACTCAGTTTGGAACTAAAGCTCCTGGTTTTGTTATGCCACATGTATATATTGGTGCAGTCCTCACTGACTGGAAAAGGGGAAACAGAACTCCCATTTTCAAAGAGGGTATGAAGGAGGAGCCAGGGAACTCCAGGCCAGTCATTCTCACCTCTGTGCCCAGTAAGATCATGGAACAGACCCTCCTGGAGGCACTACTGAGACGGGAGAATAGTGAGAAGGTGATTGGCTACAATCAGCATGGCTGCACCAAGGGCAAATCCTGCCTGACAAACCTGGTGGCCTTCTATGAACAGGTCACAACATGAGTAGATGAGGGGTGAGCGACTGATGGCATTTACCTGGATCCGAGCAAGGCCTTTGACACTGTCCCACACCACATCCTGGTCTCCAGGCTGGTGACACATGGGTTTGATGGGTGGAGCATGGGATGGATAAAGAACTGTCTTGATGGCCACACCCGAAGAGTAGCTGTCAATGGCTCCATGGCCAGATGGAGGCCAGTGACAAGCAGAGGCCCTCAGGGATCAGTCCTGAGACCAGTCTTGTTCAACATCCTTGTGAGTGCCATGGACAGAGGCACTGAGTGCAGCCTCAGCAAGTTTGTTGACCACACCAAGCTGTGTGCTGCAGCAGACAGGCTGTAAGGAAAGGATCCATCCAGAGAGACCTGGACAGGCTGCAGAGGTGGGCACAAGCCAACCTGAGGAGGTTCAAAAGACCAAGTGCAAGGTCCTGCAGCTGGGTTGAGGCAATGCCAAGCACCAATCCAGGATGGGCAGTGCCAGGCTGGAGAGCAGCCCTGAGGAGAGGGACTTGGGGGTGCTGCTGGATGAGAAGCTCAACAGGAGCCAGCAGTGTGCACTTGCAGCCCAGAAAGCCAAGCAGAGCCTGGGCTGCAGCAGGAGAAGTGTGGCCAGCAGGGCCAGGGAGGTGATTCTCCCCCTTTGCTCCGCTCTGCTGAGACCCCACCTGGAGTACTGCATCCAGCTCTGGAATCCCCATTACAAGAGGGACGTGAACGTGCTGGAACATGTCCAGAGAAGGGCCAGGAGGATGCTCAGAGGGCTGCAACAGCTCTGCTGTAGGGACAGACTGAAAGAGTTGGAGCTGCTCCGTCTGGAGAAGAGGAGGCTCTCAGGTGACCTTTTTGTGGCCTTCCAGGATCTGAAGGGGGCCTACAAAAAAGCTGGGGAGGGACTTTTCAGGCTGGATGAGGCTGTGGGCAGCCTGATCCTGGGTAGGGTGTCCCTGCTCATGGCAGGGGGGTTGAAACTAGATGATCCTCGTGGTCCCTTCCATCCCTGACTGATTCTATGATTCCATTGTGCCTTTTGATAAAGCTGCAAATAGGAGATGTTGCATCATGTGCTCTAAAATCAAGCCTGCGTTAGGTCAGGGCTTCTCAGCGTTAACCCTGATTTTATTTTCCTCCTGCAGCCCTGCTTTTCTTTTTTTTTTTTTCCTGGAATACTTAGCTTTAATAACTCACAGAGTTCATTCAGTCAGCATTTTAAATACTGTGTGTGTCCCCTTCCATCATTCGTAACATGAGATGATGAAAAGCACTGCAACTAATTTTATGCAACGTAATGAAATTAAAAGCTTTTGGTATTACTGTACTGCAGGTATAAATCTAACTAAATGTGGTGTTAGAGAGAGATGGACTATATAGGTAAGTGTAGGAATAATTTAAGGTTATTTGGCATTTTCTGTGGGTGTCTGTTCTTGTTTCTTCACAAATACCATAAGTAATTGCCTGGTTAGTATATTCTGCAAGTGTCTGAGCTTGCAGTTTTCTGCTGCCTTTATTCATTAGCTAAGAAATAGTAAAGCTAATGGAAAACAATCCATTGCAGGGAAACTGTAGCCTTGCTTCCCCATCTCATCAAAGTGTTAACCTGTGTAATATTTGAGTGCCAAATTAGCTTATGTCAGACAGTATTTCAACATATAAACTGATACATTTCAGAGAACTGGACAAAATCTTGATATATATTTATATTCCTATATTTCAGTTTTATCCACGGCTTTCATGATCTGGATATTAACAACAATATTGCTTGAGATCTGTGTTGTGCTTATAGAGAACCATAGAATCAGTCAGGGTTGGAAGGGACCACAAGGAGCAGCCAGTTTCAACCCCCCTGCCATGCCCAGGGACACCCTACCCTAGAGCAGGCTGCCCACAGCCTCAGCCAGCCTGGCCTTAAACACCTCCAGCCATGGGGCCTCAACCACCTCCCTGGGAAACCCATTCCGGCCTCTCACCACTCTCCTGATCAACAACTTCCTCCTCACGTCCACTCTGACTCTCCTCACCTCCAGCTTTGCTGCATTCCCCCCAGTCCTGTCACTCCCTGATATCCTGAAAAGTCCCTCTCCAGTTTTTTTGTAGGCCACTTCAGATCCTGGAAGGCCACAAGAAGGTCACCTGGGAGCCTCCTCTTCTCCAGCCTGCACAGCCCCAACCCTTTCAGTCTGTCCTCACAGCAGAGCTGCTGCAGCCCTCTGAGCATTCTCCTGGCCCTGCTCTGGACACTCTCTAGCATCTCCACATCCCTCTTGTAATGGGGGCTCCAGAGCTGGATGACATTGAACAAGAAGTAGTCAGATGACTTGAAAAAATATATGTATTTTTTCCCATCTCCTTTCTTCATTGCCATTTACATACTCTGGTATTTGCTCCTCCCAAATAGATGCCTTACCCCGTAAAAACCTTGCTATTTCCATCTATCGTAACACGAGATATGTTATTCTCTCTGTTGTTTCTTCTTGCATTTCAAATGAATCTTCATTTTTTCACTATTGGACTTATTCTCCTGTGCTAGTTTTTATGTGCATCTTTTGTCCATTTTATTCCAGCTGAGGTTTTTATGCCACCAAGCAGCATGCAGGAGACAAAAGGAAGACTTTCATTCATTAAAAGGCTAAGGGCCCTTCATGCTTCATGTTTGTAACAGGGGATGGGGTTAATTTTCTTTTCTCATTGTTTCTTTCATCCTGGGACTGAAGCTATTTACAAGTGTGTGTTTTTAATGTAGCCAAGTCGCCTTGGACTTCAATGCTCTCAGTTTGTGTTTACAACTATTTCCCCTCCTCTGAAGCAGCATTTAGTGTTAGCATCAGTTCCTCAGCTGGCATCATGTTTCTTCAAGGTTGTTTAGTATTTAGAGGAAATATTTCCCTCGATTAGCTCTGTGATTTTCTCCATTCCAGCCTCCTACCCCCAATCTTTGTCTGCTCTTAATTCTAACATATAGGGCATCAGCTCATCTGCCAGCACCTGCCTTGATGTGCTTTATGCCTGGATGAGAAAACTAGGGACTGAGGTGCTCATGGTACTCCTAAACCAACACCAAGGACCATAAGGAGGAGCAATATGGATGCTTTGCATGCAGAAACTGCTCAAATACCATCCAGCGTAGCCCTGAAGTCATAGGATCATAGCATAATTTGTGCTGGAAGGGACCTTAAAGACCATCTAGTTCAAATTCCCTGTGTGTCCTGCTAGAGCAGATTCTTTAAGGCTACATCCACTCCTTTTAACTCTTCCAGGCTTGGAGCCTCTGGAACTTCTCTGGGCAACCTGTTCCAGTGCCTTACCAGCCTCATGGGGAAAAATTTCTTCTTAGTGTCTAATCTAAACCCAGGTTCTTCTTTGAAGCCGTTACCTGTCACTACATGCCTTGGTAGCAAGACCCTCTCCAGCAATCCTGTAGTATCACAGTCTCACAGTATTACCAAGGTTGGAAGAGACCTCACAGATCATCAAGTCCAACCCCTTACCACAGAGCTCAAGGCTAGACCATGGCACCAAGTGCCACGTCCAATCCTGCCTTGAACAGCTCCAGGGACGGCAACTCCACCACCTCCCTGGGCAGCCCATTCCAGTAGCCAATGACTCTCTCAGTGAAGAACTTTCTCCTCACCTCAAGCCTAAATTTCCCCTGGCACAGCTTGAGGCTGTGTCCTCTTGTTCTGGTGCTGGCTGCCTGAGAGAAGAGAGCAACCTCCTCCTGGCTACAACCACCCCTCAGGTAGTTGTAGACAGCAATAAGGTCTGCCCTGAGCCTCCTCTTCTCCAGGCTAAACAATCCCAGCTCCCTCAGCCTCTCCTCGTAGGGCTGTGCTCGAGGCCTCTCCCCAGCCTCGTTGCCCTTCTCTGGACACGTTCAAGCATCTCAATGTCCCTCTTAAACTGGGGGGCCCAGAACTGGACACAGTACTCGAGATGTGGTCTAACCAGTGCAGAGTAGAGGGGCAGAATGACCTCCCTGCTCCTGTTGACCACACCATTCCTGATGCAGGCCAGGATGCCATTGGCTCTCTTGGCCACCTGGGCACACTGCTGGCTCATGTTCAGGTGGGTATCAATCAGCACTCCCAGATCCCTTTCTGTTTGGCTGCTCTCCAGTCACTCTGACCCCAGCTTGTAACTCTGCGTGGGGTTGTTGTGGCCAAAGTGCAGCCCCTGGCACTTGGACTTATTAAACACCATCCCCTTGGACTCTGCCCATCTGTCCAGGATGTCAAGGTTCCACTGAAGAGCCTGCTCTAAGTTCTTTCTAAAGCTTTCTCCTCTTCAGGCTGAACAGCTCCAACTCTCTCAACCTGTTTTCATAGGAGAGATGCTCCAGCCCTCTGATCATCTTCACCATATCTCGACCTGTGCCAACAAGAAAATCTGTCTGGCTTCTTTACCTATTGTTTCTATCCAAAGCTCCCTAAATTCATCTGGGCACAAAGTTCTGTTTCTTTCATTTGTCCAAGATGGTCCTTTCTCTGTAATTTGAATGCTAAAAAAGTTTTGAATCAAGGCTGATAATTGTGTTTAAGCCTGGACTCCTGCAGACAGGCACAGATCAGTCTTTCTCCTGCACTTCAGCACATGCGTGATTCCGATACGCTGTGGCCATTATTGCTAGCGTGGGCACTGCACCCCTCCGTGCAGTGAGCTTTAGCATTCGTTTATCTTCAAGCACTTTCCTTTCCCCCTCTGTTGCTCTATCTCATTCAATTTCACCCAACGTTTCCCCCTTTCTTATTGCTGGTGAGTAATTCCTGTAGTTATGCATCTTTGCAGTGCTGGAGCTTTCTAAGCAATCCCTTCTGTGCAACAGAAAACTTGAGAAACTTTGCTGATATTAAATGCTCACTCCAGTGCACAGTTATCTCCTCTGAGCTGTGCAGGCAGGAAGAAGAACATTTTTAGGGTGGTTCAGTGCAGAGAAGGATCTTTTGATGCAGTTATTATTTTAGGACAGGATGGATGCAAACCACAAGAAATCTCATTTTACAGACAGAACACACTTTAATTGCAATTATTATTCTAAGTCAGTATTCTGAGAAGTGCCATATTTCAAGGCACAGAACCATTGAGTGAGAACTCCAGCAAGAGCAAAGAAGCTTGACAGAAAGTTGTAGAAAACTCTTTATGCTGCTCCTCAGCATTCTTTTCAGGGTGTGATTTTATTTCTATGCAAGTGATGCATAGTTCTTGTAGACAATTATTCATCTAAGAAATAAAACTTGCAGGTGTTGCTAAAAGTAAGTTTCCTTCCAACTGTTTTGGCAGGATCTCCTTCAGTCAGTTTTTGGAAAGACTCACTAGACATAGTCATAGAATCATAGAATGGTTTAGGTTGGAAGTCACCTCAAAGCTCATCCAGTTCCAACCTCTTGCCATAGGCAGGGACATCTCCCACTAGAACAGGTTGCTCAAGACCTCATCTAACCTAGCTTTGAACACCTCTAGGGAGAGAGAATCCACAACCTCCCTGGGCAACCTGTTCTACTGTTTCATCACCCTCACTGTGAAGAACTTCATCCCATTTCTTCCCCTGTACTCAGTACTGCTCAGGCTACACCTTGATTATTGTGTCCATTTCTGGGCCCTTCAATTCAAGAGAGATGTTGAGATACTGTAATACGTCCAGAGAAGGGCAATGAAGCTGGTGAGGGGCCTGGAGCACAGCCCTGTGAGGAGAGGCTTAGGGAGCTGGAGGTGTGCAGCCTGCAGAAGAGGAGGCTCAGGGCAGACCTCATTGCTGTCTACAACTACCTGAAGGGAGACTGTAGCCAGGTGGGGTTGGGCTCTTCTGCCAGGCAACCAGCAACAGAACAAGGGGACACAGTCTCAAGTTGTGCCAGGGGAGGTCTAGGCTGGATGTTAGGAGGAAGTTGTTGTCAGAGAGAGTGATTGGCATTGGAATGGGCTGCCCAGGGAGGTGGTGGTGTGGCCGTCCCTGAAGGTGGTTAAAGGAAGCCTGGATGAGGCACTTAGTGCCATGGTCTGGTTGATTGTCTAGGGCTGGGTGCTAGGTTGGATTGGATAATCTTGGAGGTCTCTTCCAACCTGGTTGAATTTATTATTCTATGATTTCTTAGTAAATATTGACACTGACCTGAAAAATCAAAGGACTTTTTAGTATCACATCAGTATCAGATCAAGTATTTAATAATCTAACAGACTTCATAAATTAGCACAATTCAGTTATCCTGATACCTTCCTATGAAGTCTTTTGTTGTAGGTATTATTTTGCTTGCTCTCAGAAAAGGTGGAGCAGTTTTTCCACACTAGCACTTGTATCTCCACGCTGAACTAACTTGTGCAAAGTGAATATTTAGGGCTCTCAAGAATAGAATAGAATCAACCAGGTTGGAAGAGACCTCCAAGATCATCCAGTCCAACCTAGCACCCAGCCCCATCCAGTCAACCAGACCATGGCACTAAGTGCCTCATCCACTCTTTTCCTGAACACCCCCAGGGACGGTGACTCCACCACCTCCCTGGGCAGCCAAAATGATAAAGAAATATTTGGTTTGTTTTTTTTTTTTTTTTGTAAAGCAGAATGAACCTAGTGTGTCAGATGAGGTATCTGAGGATTAAGTAAAGCATTAGGTGAGGTAATACAATACCACTGTTTGCTGTGTTTCACTGAAATGTATTTTTCCCATCGCAAGCCATTTGAAGACTGCCAGCTGTAGGTATTATCTAGGATGGATGAACAAATGCAATTCTCAAAATATTGTTAGCATCAGCCAAAGCTGCCCAGTGCTCTGTTACTCCCTTTTGCTTTTGTGCAGAAGAGACAGGATTCATGACTAAGGTCTGAGAAAGACTGTAGGAGGGTGTCGTGCTTATTTGGGACCTGCTGGGAAGCAATCTGTGGTTCCGGCACAGTACTCCCCTGTTAGGTCTCTTATAGACAAGTTGAACTTTCAGCATCTAAAATAAATTGCATAGAAATTCATGATATGCTAGATACAACACTATCCCTTATCCCTTCAGTCATGCCTCTACCCGTGAGTGCCAAAGGTTTTGTTCTGGGGCCATGACCTAGTCAAAAGTAAGAATGATTTTATCAGGACATCAGTACTGCTGCAACTGTCTGACTGCCAACATTTCCAATGCAGAGTTTGATATTGAAGAATAACATTGTGAAGTAAGAGCTATTTCCCTGTGGTTTAGTTATCAAAGTGTTTAGGACATGATGATTTCTCCATTGGCATTTCTGTAGTGAGTACACTTCATTGTATCTTATGCAACTTATTACTATAGTTGACTTCTTCTGTAATTCTGCAAAGCCAGAAGGAGAATTAAGCATGTGAAATTCACAAGGCATATATGCTAAAAACCAAAGTGCTTATCTGCATAAATACCACATTCCATTCATCAATTATATGCCCTGAATACAGAACAACCAAGTCTGGCCCCTTGGATCTTTAAATATGTCTCAGGAGTCAGTTTGAAGATAACTCACAGCATTTGTATTTTATCTGGCCTCTGTTGCTTTACTTCTTACATCCAATGAGTGGCCTGAGGTGGAGCTGCTTCTCCTCTCTTCTCTTCTACAGGATGATTGAATACTTGGCCAAGGCCTATCCAATAAAGTGTTGCAAGGGACCTTGCCAAATAATTGTGCCAAAGTGTCTATCACTAGAACATCAGTTGAAATTCTTCTTTGAATTGCTCCAGTTTTTATACCAATAGACATGACATGCTATGAGGACAGGCTGAGAGAGTTGGGGCTCTGCAGCCTGGTGAAGAGAAGGCTTCAAGGAGACCTTAGAGTGGCTTTGCAGTATCTGAAGGGAGCCTACAGGAAGGCTGGGGAGGGACTATTGACAAGGTCTGGGAATGTCAGGATGAGGGGGAATGGGTTTAAGCTGGAAGAGGGGAGATTTAGACTGGATGTTAGGAGGAAGTTCTTTACAGTGAGGGTGGTGAGACACTGGCACAGGTTGCCCAGGGAGGTTGTGGATGCTTCCTCCCTGGAGGCTTTTAAGGCCAGGCTGGATGAGGCCTTGAGCAAGCTGCTCTAGTGGGAGGTGTCCCTGCCTATGGCAGGGGGTTGGAGCTGGATGATCCTTGAGGTCCCTTCCAACTTAAACCATTCTATGATGCTATGATTCTATGAATTTGAAGACTGCTTCTCTAGATGAGTTGTGCAAGGTTTTCAGGCAGCCATTACACTAAGATCCCCAGAGCATACACTGTAGATCTCCTGTTGCTCACTGGAAAAGCAAGGTGTTCTTGGTTTTGAAAGCGTCTAGCAGGTCTGTAGATATACAGATCAACATGCATTGTACGCAAGGACTACCTTTATAGTAGGCATTGAAAAATAATGTAAGCTAATTCTGAAGCAAGTGAATTCATCCTGAGCTTCATACATCTTCAAAGTTCATTTTTTCCCTCTTTGAAGCCAGTTTTGGAGCAACATGTAACTGTGATTGCTTCACTAAGCGTCAGATTGAAAAGAGTAGGAAAAGAGATCTAAGAACACCAAAATCACGTTTGACACTTCCAGTAGCTGTGTGCAAAATCAACACAATGTCCAGCAAAAGACCACTACCAGGCTAAAGCAGGGACATTGAAATATACAAGTCTCTCTGAGTGGTGTTGATAACTGAGCTTGAGGAATGTGCATTGTGTCATGGCCACTGACAGCTTTAACTAGGCAGGAAAACACAAGCACCTTTTCTCTGATAACAGTCTGGTCATTGATAGTCTTTACTGACCTTATCTGAAGAATAATAAAAGCTTCAGTTCCTCAGTTTGTCCTTCTTACTTTTTTGGTTGATATTTTATTTCCTTTGCCATTTCAGTGACCAATTTTCCAGATAATCAAGGAGAGGGGTGAGGGGTTGGGGGTGCGGGGAGAAAATACAACCTTTGGAACTGCACTGAAGGGTTGAGTGAGACAACTGGCAGCAAGACAACTTCTAAGTGCTCTTGATTTAAAGTATGGATTAGAAGGGCCAGACATTTTTTAGGGCCTCATGAAGTGATGGCTGTGTTACTCCTCATGCCAAAGGGGTGCAAAGTAATTATCCTTCTCAAGGTGAGACCCCACTGTGCAAAAGACAACAAAGAAATGGGAAGGTACAGGTATCAGGGTTATACAAGAATAGAAAGTTACAAAAGAATACCTTTCCTTTACTCCCTGCTTCTAACACTCTTATGTAGGTGTTTCCCACACAGAATACAGTGGTGGTTTTGAACAGGAATATAGAACTATATAGAATCATAGAATCAACCAGGTTGGAAGACACCTCCAAGCTCATCCAGTCCAGCCTATCACCCAGTCCTATCCAATCAAGTTGACCAGCAGCCCCCTTGTTCTCTTGCTGATTGCCTAGCAGAAGAGACTAACCCCACCTGGCTACAACCTCCCTTCAGGTAGTTGTAGACAACAACAAGATCTGCCCTGAGCCTCCTCTTCTCCAGGCTGCACACCCCCAGCTCCCTCAGCCTCTCCTCACAGGGCTGTGCTCCAGGCCCCTCACCAGCTTCATCACCCTTCTCTGGACACCTTCCAGCATCTCAACATCTCTCTTGAATTGAGGAGCCCAGAAATGGACACAGCACTCCAAGTGTGGCCTGAGCAGTGCTGAGCACAGGGGCAGAAGAACCTCCCTTGTCCTGCTGGCCACACTGCTCCTGAGCCAGCCCAGGATGCCATTGGCTCTGCTGCCCACCTGGGCACTGCTGCCTCATCTTCAGCTGCTCTCTACCAGCACCCCCAGGTCCCTCTCTGCCTGGCTGCTCTCAGCCACTCTGTCCCCAGCCTGTAGTGCTGCTTGGGGTTCTTGTGGCCAAAGTGTAGAACTCTGCACTTGGCCTTGTTCAATCTCATCCCATTGGCCTCTACCCAGCCACCCAGCCTGTCAAGGTCCCTTTGCAAGGCTCTCCTACCCTCCAACAGATCCACATCTGCTCCTAGCTTGGTGTCATCATATAGGAAAGGAGCTTTCTAGAAATCCCCAATATACCATGGGAAATACACTAAAATAAATGAATGTGAGCAGTTGTCCTACAAAGGGAACCTTCAACCTTCAAGGAAGTTTGACCTGTCCAACTATTGATCAGGAGGAACTTCTGACACAAAATGTCAGACCAAGAGCAGTTTGCTTTCTTTAGTCTCTATGTGCTGAGGTTTTTAGGTCATATTCTAAAGGGCACTGTGATGATCATGCTGTTTTCAGGAAAGCCAAATATTTACTGGTGATTTTGCTGCCTTAGCTACGTCTAAAATAGTGAGGGACTGGATATTGTCTACTGTATATGCTTCTATTCTTTATTTTTAAAGGAATTGATCTCCTCCAGTGAACAATCAAAACCACTTTGAAGTAATTTAAAGAAAAAGTGATTTATTATTTAATACATTCCTTTGAATCAATTGCACAAAGGCCACAACATGACACAAATGCAGATATTAAAACACATCATAGGCTTCATGTGTTAGCCTAATTCGGTTTCTTTGTTTGCTAAATAAACACCAACATAAATATTTGATGCAGGATCTGCAGTAAGAAAAAAGGACAAACTATTATTACCGCGAGAATGCTGAGCACAGTGGAAACTGTCTTTTAAATTACAACTTTCTTTTAGCTTGGGCTACAGCCTTTTTTTTTTTTTTTTTGGTAAAGGAAAAAGTCATAGTGCATTAATGGCAAATATCCATCAGGAAATAAGTCTAAAAGCAACTCAAAGTATATTGCTTAGAGAGAGATGGGCTTGCGTTTGTGCCGTGTTTGTAATAAGCTTAATGCCAATATCTGGAAAATAACAGTAAATATTTAAGCCGAGGAATATTTCATACGATTGCAATAAATGTTTAATGCAGTGTAACTTTACAGTACTTCAAAAACTTATTGCTGCAAATATTTATCTGGAATTTTAATTAAATACATGTATAATCCAGGAAATAAACTACCTCGCGGCTTTGGCTCGGCGAGCTGCTCGGCAGAACTGCAGAGGTGTATCCTCATGCAGCTGTTCACCGTGTCAGAGCCCAACACTGTGTAGTTGAACTCCCAACCCTTGTCCTGCTTGCTGATCCATCACTGTCAGGACTGTCTCTCCTTTCTAACTTCTTCTTTTACTAACAAAATCAGAGTCCAAGGTGCACAATGCTCTACAGACATAGCACTGCAACCTTTGCCTAGCAGTTCTCACGGCTAGCTGGTACCTTCTGCTAGCATAGCCAACCCAAATGGAATCATAATTGCATTAGCCTCAGGAGACATCCTCCTGGATGGCTTCCAGTATGTTGAATATCCAGCCTCCCTTCCCAAGGCTTCAGTATCTGGAAAACAAAATAAACATTCTTCCCTTTGCTGGCACAGGGGTACAATAGAATTTCATTCCCTGTACTGGGTACACTGAAACTAGAGAATGTTGCCCAGGGAGCTTGTGGGTGCTCCCCCCCTGGAGGCATTTAAGGCCAGGCTGGATGAGGCCTTGAGCAAGCTGCTCTAGTGGGAGGTGTCCCTGCCTATGGCAGGGGGTTGGAGCTGGATGATCCTTGAGGTCCCTTCCAACCTAAACCATTCTATGATTCCATAAGGGCAGCTGCAATTGCTTGTAAGTTGGTGTGGGGAGGAGTTTCAAGCTGACTATTTCTATATGGCTTTGCATGTAGGATGCAGGAGAAGCACATAGCCTCTTATGGTCTGCAGCAATGTCATATTTCTGACCATCTCATGCATCTCATTAGTACATACTTCCATTTTAAGGTCACCTGAGCTCACTTGTTTTTCCCAGGCTGGGTAAGTTCCCAGAAGTCATAAGTCAGCCTTGCTCTATTTTTGTCTGAAATGTCTTAGGGTTTTAGGTGAGGGATTATTTTTTCCACAATTAAATTTCTTGTGGCTCAAAAACACTTCTAAAGACTGCTGAATTGCATTCTGGTGGTGCAGGTCTGCAATGAGATGCTGGTAGGACACCAGCCTATGTCTCATGGGTCACTGGATCTTTCTTTAAAAGGAATCCTCTATTTGCTGGTTAAACCACTCTGTACCTGAACATCAGGGCAATAAGAAAATGATTCTGACAATTGCTGCTTTAATGCTGTTGTAGAAATGGAACCTGTACTTCTGGAAATTGCACGTTAGCAAAGCAATGAACATTTCCTCCTCCATGTCAGTAAGAGTGCAGTAGCCTGTGATCTGTTTGACCTTTGTTGGAATGATTTGCAGTGTAAAAGGCAGGGCTGTTTGGGAGACAGGAGGGAGGAAAACTTAGGCAGAGAATAATTTATACACTTTGAATCCATAACTCCTTTTGTGTGTGTAATTAGGTTTGAAAACAAGCAAAGAATCAAAATATTGCTGGTTTAGATTTTCTTTAACTATACCCAAACCCATTTCCTTTAAGACCTTTTTCTCCACTAGATTAGCACTTGCAAAATGTTATTACTCCTTTTGCTCTCTTTCGTGTTGAAAAGACACAATGATTGAAAAGCTAAAGAATAGAGAACTAATTCTCTTCATGTGACACCTGTTAGTGCTCTAGACTGACTCTATATTTTTTTTTTCTGTATAAATTGCTTCCAGTCAGCATAGAAATGGGCCCTCAAAATAGAATTGACATGTTACGGTAGTAAAGGCTTTCTGATGCCACAAGGCTGCTGCAGAAGGCAGTAGTCAGGTTAGTGAGAGTGGGCCAAGGTGGTGGTGAAAACAGTAATGATTGATTGAGCGCTCATTTTTCTGGATTCCTCATAAAATCCAGTTAATGATTGTTATCCAACCAGACAGTCTGCACTGAGTACCCAATCATGTAGTTAATCTATCTGAATGCCTGTCCAAGTTCACAAAGCAAGTTTGCTCAGCCAACCCCAAAAGCTGTCCATCGGCACCCTTCACACCACAGAAGCACCAGGCAAGGGACAATTAGTAACAGCACTGTCCCAGAATCCTTAAACAGTAGTCAGCTGAGCTATCTTCCAGTGAGCTCACCTAAACATGTTGAGGAGAGGAGAAAGGTTTCTTTTACAGTTCCATGAAGCACTAAGCTTGCAGTGATTTCAGTGAGGTTTGGATAAGTCTTGCAGGATCATAGAATGGCTTGGGCTGGAAGTGACCTTGAAAGGTCATATGAGACAATCCTACTGCAGTCAGCATGGACCCTTTCAAGTAGATCAGGTTGCTTAAAGCCTTGTCTAACCTGACCTGGAATGGTTCAGGGGTGGGACATCTACAACCTTTTTGGGAAACCTGGGACAATGTTTCTACACCCTCAGTGTAAATAATGTCTTCCTTTTACTTAGTCTATATCTCCCCTCTTTTAGTTTAAAACCATCACCCCTTGTCCTGTCAAAAGAAGTTCTGCTAAAAGGTCTATTCTCTTTCTTCTAAGTGTCTTTAAATACTGCAAGGACACAACAAAGTCTCCTTGGAGCCTTTTCTTCCCCAGGCTGAACAATTCACAACTCATCCTTTCTCCATAGCAGAGGCGTTTCAGCCCTCTGATCATTTTTGTGGCCCCCTTCAGAAGTCCATATACAGAGAGTGAGTGATGTAGTGTGGAAAAGACTGGAGATATTTCAAGGAACAGCATCTATGTGTTTTGTGGCCAGAAAGTTGAGGTGACATTTTCTATGTAAGCTGAGATCAGCATGCCACAGCTAACATGGTGCCAGAGCTGTGAAGTTCTAGCATCTGCCCTACAATTCAGGTGGTCTTAAAGCAAATTTAAGACTCTGTCTCACATGACATCCTGGTCACCCAACTGGAAAAACACAGGCTTGGTGGGTGGAGCACTGCTGGATAAGGAATTGGCTGGATGGTCGCATGCAGAGAGTGGTGATCAATGGCACAATGTCCACCTGGAGACCAGTGCCAAGTGGCTCCCTCAGGGGTCAGTGCTGGCACCACTGCTCTGTAACATCTTTGTCAGTGATGTGGACAGAGGAATTGAGTGCAGTCTCAGCAAGTTTGCAGATGACACCAAGCTGTGTGGCACAGGTGACTTGCTGGAGGGCAGGGATGCCATCCAGAGGGATCTGGACAGGCTGGAGAGGTGGGCCCAGGCCACCCTCATGACCTCATTCAACAAGGCCAAGTGTAAGGTCCTGCACCTGGGTGGGCACAATCCCAAGCACAACTCCAGGCTGGGTGGGAAACGGCTGAGAGCAGCTCTGAGGAAAAGGCCCTGGGGGTCTGGGCTGATGAAAAGCTCCAGGTGAGTCTGCAGTGTGCACATGCAGCCCAGACAGCAACCCTGTGCTGGGCTGCAGCAAGAGCAGTGTGGGCAGCAGGGCAAGGGAGGGGATTCTCCCCCTTGGCTCTGCTCTCCTCAGACCCCACCTGGAGTACTGTGTGCAGTTCTGGAGCCTCCAACACAAGAAGGACATGGAACTGCTGGAGCCAGTCCAGAGGAGAGCCACGAAGATGCTCAGAGGGCTGCAGCAGCTCTGCTATGAGGACAGGCTGAGAGAGTTGGAGCTCTTCAGCCTGGAGAAGAGAATGCTTTGAAGAGACCTTATAGTGGCTTTCCAGTATCTGAAGGGGGCTACAGGAGGGCTGCACAGGGACTATTGACAAGGTCTGGTAATGGCAGGACAAGGGGAAATGGGTTTAGACTGGCAGAGGGGAGATTCAAACTAGATGTTAGGAAAGGGTTCTTTGCAGTGAGGGTAGTGAGACACGGGCACAGGTTGCCCAGGGAGGTTGTGGCTGCTGGATGAGGCCTTGAGCAGCCTGCTATAGTGGGAGGTGTCCCTGCCTATGGCAGGGGGTTGGAGCTGGATGATCCTTGAGGTCCCTTCCAACTTAAACCATTCTATGATTCTATGAGAATGAAGGCATAGTTCTCAGTCGTTAGGGCCTTACATGACAGAAGTGCATTCTGTTCTCAATGAAATAAAATGGACTCTTAGAGCTGATTTCCACAGGCCAAACTCATGTCAGGGACCTGCATGGTCACTGAGCAGACCATAACCTCCCCCAGCATGTTCTTGTATGAAGCCTCCCTCTGTCTCTCAGGCTCCTGCTTGCTAGCCTTTGTAATCTGCACTCAAAGACACCTAGCCATCAAAGTTTCCTTCAAACCAATGACTGTTTTCAAGCACCCCATCCTGAAAGGACCATCCTCTGTAACTGCTTTTCAGTCTGCACCATTTATTAGTTGCCCATTCAAGCAATCTTCATCAAATGCGTGCTCCAAGGAAAAGCATATCCAAATCTGTATTTGTGGTGGTGCTGAACAGGGAGCCCTTAAAAAAACAGTACAGCTGTGTGACTATGTGATGTGCCTAGTAAAGAATCAAGTGTTAAGAGACACAGCAGGACACTGCATGCATAGAAAAGGTTTGGATGCCAGCTTCATAAACCTCAATGTTTCTCAGATTGAAGAATTTCCAAGAAATAGTACTGCTGTAGTTTGGGTCATTATTTATTCCATGCTGGGCTCTGTACTCTTTGTGAGTGGAATTCTTTGATAGAAACAGTCACTCCCTTTGAACTGTGCACTGTTTGTCATAACAGTATGGGATGTTGTGAAACTTGAAAACGACAGCCTGATTAATCGTTTTTAAAAGCCTCCTTTTACTGATGGTACAAAAGAATAACCTTTGGAAATGCAAAAGTGAAGGCATGTAAATGGGGTTTTAGAAGAAAAAATTGGTTTAGATATTTTCAGATGACCCAGAGAGCTGTTGTTATTTGTGTCCTGTAGTGTAGTGCTTCTGCCCCTAAATAGGCTTTGTTCTCCACCAGCCTGGCTCAGTTACTGCAGTGGCAAGTTAGAGTTGACTTTCTGTATAGGCACCCCTTATGAGTCCACTTCCCAGAGCAGCTCTGTGTGTTTTCTCTGTTAGAGAGTTAGGCTAGCTCTTTTCAAACTGCAGTGCATTGGGAAAAGGTACCAAAGCAAATCACCATCATGGCTGCATGTCAAGGCTTAGGGCTGAACTGCTGACTAGATGAGTGACAGATGTTGTCAATGCTGGCTGAAGATGAGCCAGCAGTGTGCCCAGGTGGCCAAGAAAGCCAATGGCATCCTGGCCTGTATCAGGAGCAGTGTGGCCAGCAGGACAAGGGAGGTCATTCTTCCCCTGTACTCAACACCGGTCAGGCCACACCTTGAGTGCTGTGTCCAGTTCTGGGCTCCTCAATTCAAGAGAGATGTTGAGGTGCTGGAAGGTGTCCAGAGAAGGGCAAGAAGGCTGGTGATGGGCCTGGAGCACAGCCCTGTGAGGAGAGGCTGAGGGAGCTGGGGGTGTGCAGCCTGGAGAAGAGGAGGCTCAGGGCAGACCTCATTGCTGTCTACAACTGCCTGAAGGGAGGCTGTAGCCAGGTGGGGTTGGTCTCTTCTCCCAGGCAACCGGCAACAGGACAAGGGGACGCAGTCTCAAGTTGTGCCAGGGGAGGTCTAGGCTGGATGTTAGGAGGCAGTTCTTCACAGGGAGAGCGATTGGCATTGGGAT
>WAAF01008182.1:126947-180042 GCA_013400475.1 Tricholaema leucomelas
GTCTAACCAGTGCAGAGTACAGGGGCAGAATGACCTCCCTGCTCCTGCTGGCCACACCATTCCTGATGCAGGCCAGGATGCCATTGGCTCTCTTGGCCACCTGGGCACACTGCTGGCTCATGTTCAGGTGGGTATCAATCAGCACCCCCAGATCCCTTTCTGTTTGGCTGCTCTCCAACCACTCCAACCCCAGCCTGTAGCTCTGCATGGGGTTGTTGTGGCCAAAGTGCAGCCCCCAGCACTTGAACTTACTGAATGCCTTCCCCTTGGACTCTGCCCATCTGTCCAGGCGGTCAAGGTCCCACTGCAGAGCCCTCTGCCCTCCAACCTAGCCACATCTGCCCTGAGCTTGATGTCCAGCACCATCTGCCCCCATCTTTGCATTTTAGGACACTGAGCTCGCATAAAACGAGACTTGAGAACAACTGCTAATGGCAACTTTCCTTTCTTCTAGCAAAGAAGCAGCAGTAACGACATTGGTTAAAAATTCACGGTCAGTTTGAGAGCACATATTTTCCCCTAGTAAAACCTCGTGTCACGAGAAGAATCACCACTGAACAAATCAAAATACACTTCTACATGCGCATTTGGATGTCTGTGTTTCCATGGGTCTGAGACTAATTGGAAATTACATCTGTTTAAAAGCTCTAATTTCTGTACTTGAATGTACACATTTTTATCATATGAAAAAACTAAACCCTGTTTAGTGCAAGTCTCCTATAGGGTCAAAATTGAAGTGTTCCAAGGATACAGAATCATTAGAGTGGGTTTGGAGGAAGGCCACAAATATGATGCAAGGACTGCACCACCTCCCCTATAAAAACAGTCTAGAGAGATTTGGAGTTCAGCCTGGAGAAGAAAAGGCTCTAGGGAGACCCTAGAGCAACCTTACAGTAGAGGGCCTCCAGGACAGAGACTTGTAACAAAGGTATATAGAATCATAGAATCATAGGATCAACCAAGTTGGAAGAGACCTCCAAGCTCATCCAGTCCAACCTAGCACCCAGCCCTAGACAATCAACCAGACCATGGCACTAAGTGCCTCAGCCAGGCTTTGCTTCAACACCTCCAGGGATGGTGACTCCACCACCTCCCTGGGCAGCCCATTCCAATGCCAATCACTCTCTCTGACAACAACTTCCTCCTAACATCCAGCCTAGACCTGCCCTGGCACAACTTGAGACTGTGTCCCCTTCTTCTGTTGCTGCTTGCCTGACAGAAGAGACCAACCCACCTGGCTACAGCCTCCCTTCAGGTAGTTGTAGACAGCAATGAGCTCTGCCTTGAGCCTCCTCTTCTGCAGGCTGCACACCCCCAGCTCCCTCAGCCTCTCCTCACAGGGCTTCAGGCCCCTCACCAGCTTCGTTGTCCTTCTCTGGCCACATTGTTCCTGAGCCAGGCCAGGATGCCATTGGCTCTCCTGCCCACCTGAGCACACTGCTGGCTCATGGTTAGCTACTCTCTAGCATCACCCCCAGGTCCCTCTCTGTCTGGCTGCTCTCAGCCACTCTGCTTCCAGCCTGTAGTGCTGCATGGTGTTGTTGTGGCCAAAGTGTAGAGCCCTGCACTTGGCCTTGTTCAATCGCATCCCTTTGGCCTCTGCCCACCCATCCATGCTGTCGAAGTCCCTCTGCAGGATGAAGGGTGATGGCTTCAAACTGGTAGAAGCTTGACTGAGATTAGATATTAGGAAAAAAAAATGCCCTCGTGAAGGTGATGAGGCACTGAAACAGGTTGCCCAGAGAAGCTGTGGAGGCTGCAGCCCTGAAAATGTTAAAAATTCTTTCAGCCTAAAGTGTTCTATGATGCTGTGTTTATGGATGGAGATGTATCTGAACATTTTTCACAAGCACTTCCTTAAATTTGATGTAAAATACATTCAATAGTTAAAACATGAGAATTGATGATCTAAAAGTCTTCATTGTGATGATGTTTAATCACCACAGATTCAACTGAAGAAAATCATGCTGCTCTGTTTATTGGTGTATTTGGAAAGAATCCATCCAGCAGTGGATAAGGAAAACAATCTGACAATATAACTTGTTTACATTTCAAAAGGCTTTTGAGGAGTTTAATTACAAGAGATTGGAGAAAAAAAAAGTGAAGTCAGGGAGTCAAAGCATACCAATTCATCAAAAAGCCACGTGGGACAAAAAATACAAGTAGTAAGTATGAAAGGTGAACTTTTGTCTTGGAAAAATATTAGAAGCAGAAGCGATAACATTTCATGCTTGGACTAGAGCTGATCTAGAAAAGGAGAATGGGCAAAAAAGTGGCAAATCTTTTGCTTTTATGAGAAAGAAGGAGCACGTTTTGGAGAGAGTTTAAGATGGCTGAATGGGTATGAAATGTCAGATCATATAATTTCTTCTACTGGAGTCAGTTTGCATGCAGAAGAAATTACAATGATAAATCCATCAAATGGTTCTATGTCAAGTTCAGTAACTTTTGTCATTAAATGCTGGTTATTGCTGAAGTGGTTTTATTAAGTGTTTTAATACTGCTTTTAAAAATTAAGGACCATTATCGGCAAGGACCTGTATTAAGGTGGGATTAAGGTGGATGCTGTCTGCATTCTCTAGTACTGCGTTCTGCTGTTAGTAATTTTAATTATCTTGTTCTGGCAGGGGTGCTGGGCTAGGTGACCTTTTTGAGGCCCCTTCTAGCTCCTAACATTCTGTCATAAGAATGTGTTGGACATTAGCAGATAGGTTGCATCTGCTAAATGGAAAACACCTATATGTATTTTACTTTTGAACAAAACAGAAGACTGAGGTAGATTTAATTCACGGACAGGTATCACTTCTCTTAACTCTGATGCTTTGATTATTTGCCCAGCCTGAAGAGCAAAGCAGGCTTGCTTCTTTCCTTGCTCGTGAAAATGCCTTTGTGGCCCCTCAGCCATTTCCAAAGAACTGTGCTGCAGTGTGTTATGGATGCTGCCTCTGGACCTTTCAGAATCATGTCTAGTTGTATGATGAGTTCTCCTTCAGTTGACAAATATTGCTTCACAATGAAATCTTGCGGTTAAGAATTAAAATCAGGGGACACCATTAAAGTGATGATAGAGTTGTATATTTTGGGTTGGAAGGGATCATTAAACCTCACCTACTCCAACCTCCCTGTAGTGATCAGGGACATCTTCAATTAGATCAGACAATAGGAGTCCTACTGAACCTGACCTGAAGTGTTTCCAGGAGTGGGGCACCTACCATCTCTGTGGACAAACTGATCCAGTGTCTCAGCACTCTCAGTGTAAAAAAAAGAGTAATTCTTCCATCTATCTAGCCTAAATCTTCTTCTTTTAGTTTAAAACCACCGCTCCTTGGCCTGTTCAAATAAGGTTTGTTTAAAACATTTGCCCCTTTAAGTACTGAACAACCGTAATAAGGTCTCTCTGGAGCCTTCTCTTGTCCAGGCTGAATAAGCCCAACTCTCTCACTCCTTCAGCCTCTCCTTGTAGAGAGTTGCTTCATCCTTCTGATCATTTCTGTGGCTTCCTGTGGGCCTGTGCAATAGGTTCATGTCCTTCTTTATATCAGAGTCCTTCACCAGCAGAGCTACACTGAGTGCTCCTCTCTGAGATGTACTGGTTTCTCTTTGTCCGCACCCTTGTCAGTGCAGAGGTTGGGTTCATTCTTTCACACATAGGCTAGCAGCAATCTCACTTGGACCCAAGACCCATTCTTTATCCTGTGGTAGGCATACACAGCACTATGATGTGGCAATTGTTTCCAGCCTTGGCACTTAGCCTGGCACTGGCTTTGTTTTGTTCCAGGGAACTGAAACTAGGAAGAAGTATGTCGTAGGATAGTGCAGTACAGGAGACAGTGATGGCCTTCCACAAGGTCGAGCAGCTGAAAGACGTTGCTGCTTTTTGTACATTAAGCTGTTGCTGTTTTAAGGAGGATATTGCTCTGGGAAAGCCCTTTGGAGAACCTTCTTTGTTGTGTCAAAGACAAACCACTAAACTGTCCTCATTTTTTTAAAACTGCAGTTTCTGAAGAAAAAGAGGTTTGGCTTTTGGCTTTTTCTCGGTGTGCTTGGTTTATGTGTGTGTGACAGGGAAGGGGGAAGTGACTGCTTCTAGTTATTTATTTTAGTACAACTCATCACTTCTTCAGTAAGGATTTGAGCATGGGCCAAGCTGTATGCTGTCCATAAAACATACTGTAGTTTGGAATAGCATTTCAGCAGTGTAATTGGGCTACACCCAAAATCCAGCCAGAGAGCGTTTTAGCAGCTGCAGTTAATTCTACCAGTAAGTCACATATGTGTCTATTGGTGTTTTAACCCACAGTGTGGTACAGCTGACAGTTGTGGAGTGCATTCACTTTCCAGAACCCTTGTGATGATTTGAGTGTTACCTGTCCCCCCCAGCTTTGGAAATCACCCAGACTAGACTCAGCCAGCTCTGGAAATTGAATGAAGCTTATATTTACAGCTGGCACAATGTACAAGCAGATATTTACAGTAGATACAGATATAGACAGAAATAGACAAGGTAAAAGGTAATACAGAAACACAACAGCCCTCCCAGAAACCTGAGTCCTCAGGAGGGACTCCCAACCACCCTTTCACCTTCTCCCCACCCCTTCTCAACTTTACTCCAGTCCCAAGGAAGAATGGAGGTTCGGCCAGGGGGCTAGGAAGCAAAGTGGATTAATCAGAGAAAATGGCAGAGAGGCTAGAGAGAGAGGCAGCTTGGAGCTCCCCAGCAGGAGTAGTGCCTTATCTATGTTTTGATTCTTGTTTTATACATCTCAGCAAGTCCATGAGGGAAGTAGACATCACCATTGCTTTCCTTCCACAGCCTGTAATCTAGTCCTTCTCACCAAAATACTCTAGCTAGCTTCAAACTAGCACAACCCTCTTTTATTTTTACCCCAGAGTTATTGATTGAACAGGGCTGGGTGATAGATTGGACTGGATGATCTTGGAGGTCTCTTTCAACCTGGTTGATTCTGTGATTCTAGAAATCAAAGCTCTTAGTCTTCCAACAGGTTATTTTTTCATCAGTCCAGGATCTATTTTCTTCTCTCTCACACAGAAACCCAAACAACCATAAACACATCATAACTAAGTTACCTTCAGGAAGGTCAGGAGGAGGGAAACAAATAATCTAAAAGGTATTACTTTTAAAGGTGTCTCTGAAAGGCATTTGAATATTATTTTGCTGGCATAGTCACTCATTCCCTGAACAGTTTTGCTGCATTTGGCAGTCCACAAGAGATAGGCAAAATAATCTCAGTTATAATACCAGCAACTGTTCACACTAAGTCACAACGCAGTCTCCTGCTAAACCTGTAATATTTTACTGTATTTGCCCATATGGCTAGAGTAGCAAGACGTAGTTTAGGAGGTTTGGTTTGATTTTTAGTCCTGTCAGAGTCTTCTAGTGACATTGTAAGGAAAAGCTTTTACTCGCTCAGCACCTCAGTTGTAGAGAATGAAGTGATCACAGCAAGGGATCCCCGGGGATCAGTGCTGGGCCCAGTCATGTTCAATATCTTTATGGATGATCTGGACTAGGGGATTGAGTCCAGCATCATTAGGTTTGTGGATGACACCAAGCTAGGAGCATGTGTGGAGCTGTTGGAAGGTAGGAGAGCCCTGCAGAGTGACCTAGACAGGCTGGATGGGTGGACAGAGGCCAATGGGATGAGATCGAACAAGGCCAAGTGCAGAGTTATGCACTTTGGCCACAACAACCCCAAGCAACGCCACAGGCTGGGGACAGAGTGGCTAAGAGCAGGCAGGAGGAAAGGGACCTGAGGGTACTGGTGGATAGTTGGTTGAAGATGAGCCAGCAGTGTGCCCAGGTGGCCAAGAGAGCCAATGGCATCCTGGCCTGGATCAGGAGCAGTGTGGCCAGTAGGACAAGGGAGGTTATTCTTCCCCTGTACTCAACACTGGTCAGGCCAAACCTTGAGTACTGTGTCCAGTTCTGGGCTCCTCAATTCAAGAAAGATGTTGAGGTGCTGGAAGGTGTCCAGAGAAGGGCAACAAAGATGGTGAAGGGCCTGGAACACAAACCCTATGAGGAGAGGCTGAGGGAGCTGGGGGTGTGCAGCCTGGAGAAGAGGAGGCTCAGGGCAGACCTCATTGCTGTCTACAACTACCTGAAGGGAGGCTGTAGCCAGGTGGGGTTGGTCTCTTCTCCCAGGCAACCAGNCTGTCCATTTTTGTGTCCCTTGTCCTTTACTCTTTATACAGCAAGCTCTCACAGGAGGACAGCATTTTCTCCTGCTTAGGAGCTTGCATTTTTCCCAGTCCCAAGGTGCATTCTTAGCACGTAACTAGGGATTTACATAATACAGTATGGATTTTATATTACCATAGAACATAAAAAACTACTGTTTCTATATTATACATGAAAAGTAAACATAAATGCATACAGATTTGTGAGTGATGTTTGCTTTCACAATATCTTATATGAATAATTTAGTTTTTTCAAGTTTCACAACTTCGCTACACCAGTGCACTACCCAAATACTGACAGTGAGATGTTTTCATGCTCATCTCAATAAGTGAGAGATATGTTCTAAAGAGTGACATTTAAATTCAGATAAATCAATTTATGCCTCTCGTTCCATGTCCCTGGTACTTTTAAAATCACTTCTTCATATTTATTTGCCTTCTGTTAGTATACTGATTCAATGGAGAGCTGTTTTCAATAATTACAGTTCATTTCCCAAAAATCAGATGTTAGTGTAGATGAAAAGATCGTTCCTGACTGGTTTTAAGCTGCCTCAATTGTTTTAGTTATTGAAAGTTAATTGAACCAGAAAAGCTGAGGATAAAAGTTGATTTGTCAGATGGAATTCTGTTAAAGTGACTGATTGTTGTATAAGGAGAGGCAACAATGGCTGAAGCTGTCTCATCATCACCTGCTTATTTTTGAGGACTAGATCAAAGAAGGGAAAGAGAGGTTTGGTTCCTCCCGGATGCTTGTAGTCAATGAATCTGCAGTCTTTTTGTGACTAATTGCAGATCCGAGTTGCTACCTGAGTAGCCTTGGTGCCGCCTCAGGCAGACTGACGTTGCAAATTCCAAGAGAAGGGCTGTATTTCTTTTGTCATAAAGAGACATCCATGGAGGGAAGATTCATATATTTTTTTATCACACTTGTCCTGGGTGTAAGAGGGGAGAGCTGGTTTGTGTTTGATCAGAAGTTAACGACAAGCCGATAATCACTAGGTTACTAATGCTAAGATCCTGGGCAAGCAGGGCTTGCAGGTGTGCACATGAGAAGTAGGGAAAGATGGGATGGAACAGATTCCAAAATAGAGGAGGAGATTGGTTCTCCTTGGTTCAGACTTCTGGGATTCACTGGGCACACATCACAGAATTCTGAACACGGCTAAACCGAGAGCGTGGGTGGGTGAGTTGGAGTGGCACCAGTGTGACCACCGCGATGGTGTGGTTCCCGATGGGGATGCCTACCTGCTGAGATGGCAGCTGGCCAGCTCCACGAGCTATGCCTCTTGGGAGCTCTGCTGAGCTACTTGGGATTGTTTCTCATGTCTTATTCAGCACTGGAGTTTCTCCCCCTGGCTGTAGCAGCTGAGCCATGGGTATTGTGTATATACTTTTCTCATGACGATTTTAGTGTTTAAGCTACAATAAAGTATTGAAACAGTACGCAGAGAGGGGTACCCATGTGTGAGAGCATTCTCTGGCCCCGAAGAACTCACTGCAACACCGGGGTAAGCAGATTTTGGTGAGAACATCTGGGACAGATATGAAGATGTCAGGTCTACACTGCATTTCTAGAACTCTCAAAAACATACTGACTAACTGCTGCTTCATATGCTCAGAAATTACATGGTGGAGATGCTCTCCATGAAAGCCTACAGTCCTCTTCACATTCAAGGCTTTGAGGGGGTTAAATCATAGAATTATAGAATCATTCAGGTTGGAAGAGACCTCCAAGCTCATCCAGTCCAATCTAGCACCCAGCCCTAGTCAATCAACTAGACCATGGCACTGAGTGCCTCATCCAGTCTTTGCTTGAACACCTTCAGAGACGGAGATTCCACCACCTCCCTGGGCAGCCCATTCCAATGCCAATCACTCTCTCTGCCAACAACTTCCTCCTAACATCCAGCCTAGACCTCCCCCAGCGCAACTCAAGACTGTGTCCCCTTCTTCTGGTGTTGGTTGCCCGGGAGAAGAGCCCAACCCCACCTGGCTACAGCCTCCCTTCAGGTAGTTGCAGACAGCAATGAGGTCTGCCCTGAGCCTCCTCTTCTTCAGGCTTCACACCCCCAGCTCCCTCAGCCTCTCCTCATAGGGTTTGTGTTCCAGGCCCCTCCCCAGCCTTGATGCCCTTCTCTGGACACCTTCCAGTACCTCAACATCCCTCTTGAATTGAGGAGCCCAGAACTGGACACAGCACTCAAGGTGTGGCCTGACCGGTGCTGAGCACAGGGGCAGAAGAACCTCCCTTGTCCTGCTGGCCACAGAGGAAAGATAGAAGATGGAATGTCTTGAAGCATTATGGGCAAGACATTTCCTTTAGGAAAGCTCCTAGGCAAAGGATGTTTTTCAAAACATTCCATTAAAATACATTTTGAGGTGAGAATTTTCATTTTAATGTAGTGAAGCAAATGACTGCTTTCCAATGTTAAAATTATGTTGGCATCATTTTTTGCTTGGCTGAATTTTAAGGCTGATATGATCTCCCACACTGCCCAAGTGATTTCACTGCTCAGAACCCATTAGGAAAATCTCAATCTTCATCCCAATATTGACTGGAGAAGCCATTCTATTAAATTCTATTATAGGTTGTTATCTAACATGCTCAGTGTTGAGTGACAAGAAGGAAATGATAATGTGTTCACCTAGAGACTGTAAGACAAATGTTTGATGTGTTCTGTAGGCTTCTGTTAGATAACATTATGGTCACATTACACTAAATAGGCACGTCCTGCCTTTTACACTGAAAAAAACCTATGTGAGTTATTGGCACGTGCAGATACTTAAAAGCCAGCAGATCATGGCTTCCAGAGTGATTCTGGAGATGAATGTGCTTTCTTGACAGCTTCCTAGAAATATTGAACTGCATTGAGCTCTGATTTGACATTACATCAAGGAAATCCAACAGAAATCCTGAGTACTACTGTGTGTTGAAATGCATCTGTAAATTACAAAACGGCCTCCCTCTAATTTCCAAGTGGCTGTCCTTCATGGCATGCCAAGATTTTGTTTGAAAGGTGACTTGGAATAAAAATGTCTTCCTTTAATGCAGATATTTCTAAATCTCTTCATTATTTAGCACAACAGGGTTCTGCTGGTTCTGTTTAAACCTCCCACTTAAGCTTTAGTTGACAACCAGGCTAGTGATCCTTCAATGTGGGAGAAGAGAGTCTGTTCCCCAGCCATTGCCTGTCTGCCCCATGAGCAGAGCCCTCTACACAGAATGGTTAAATCACAGAATCACTGAACGGTGGGAGCTGGAATAGACCTCTGGAGACCATACAGTCCCACCACTCTGCTAAAGAAGGTTCACCTACAGCAGGTTGCTTGGGATTGTCTCCAGGTGGGTTTGGAATCTCTACAGAGAACTGACATGGTCAGATGACACCTCCTGGGTTACAGTTTGTATCTGGTGCCCCTTATCCTGTTACTGAACATCACTGAAAAGATACTTGACCCATCCTCTTGGCTTTTAGAGATTGATAAACATTGATAAGACCCCCTCTTGGTCTTCTCTTTCTCCAGGTTAAACAGCCCCAGGTCTCAGCCTCACCTTGAAGGAGAGGCTCCAGACCCCTCATTATCTTCAAAGCTTCTGTTTGACTCTCTGCAAGTAGTTCTTTGTTTCTCTTGAACTGTGGAGCCAGACCCAAGTGTCCTCAGCTTTGAGCATGTGGTCAGCACGACAGCAGCTTTCTTCTGGTTTGAGAAGTGCTGAAGAACATTTCTTACCTTCAGCATTTCTGGCAGGCCAGGGGAGGAAACGCTGTTTGTTTTCTTGTTTTCATAACTGACCTTTTTGGGTATCTTTAATAACAGCATGTTTCCTATACATGTGATATTGCTTTGGGGGTGACATATTGCTGCTTGCTTATCTCAACGAGGTTCAGAGGGTTTCTGCAACTGGAGCGGAGTTGTAGCAGTTCTTGTAACAGAAAAAAACAACGGATTATTCTGGAAGAGAATTATTAGGAAGGCAGATCAGGACAATCAGCAAGATCTTAAACTGTAAAAAATAGTGAAACTTGTTATGCTGGGCAGGCTTGGAATCATTCTTTTTCTATTTCTCTTGGGTGCCAGAAGAGAATAGAAATAGAGTATTATAAGCTTCACAACTGATCAAACCTCTTGAACTGTCAGATTTCTATAATAAAGTGTAACTCGAGAAGAAGATATTTTTTCAGAACTGCCATTTTCAAAACCAATCCATTCTCTGTGATTACGTTTCACAGACCTGTGTTTCATCTCTGGTAAATACAGACCATTCCCCTTGACTAACAAAGGTGACTCCAGTGAAAACATTTTAAGTGTGCTTCCACCTCCTCCCCTTAATGATATGATTCAAACTGAAAATAAAGAAGGCTTTCAAAGACTTATTTTTTAATAAATGGTCTCAAAGGAATAAAGAACCATGAACTTACTCATAAGGTACAGTAGCCTCATGGCTGAGAGCAGAAGAGCACAAAGATTCACATTCCCTTGTTGCTTCGGTAGCTCTTTTCAAGATGTTTCCTATTTGACCTTTGCCACAAAGATGAGATCTGCCCAGAATCTCTGAAAAAAAGTCACGCAGAGATGTCTTAATGTGTGCTTTGCACAAAGCTCTTTTCATATCTACCTAAAAGCAGTGGACCGTGGCAAATAAGTTGTGGACAGGACCACTCAAGCCCAGATGGCCTGAAGGGACACTATTTAGAATGACCTTTTAACATCCTTTGTCAGAAATCTGCATAGCTGAAGTCAAAAAGTTCTGTCCTTGTCTAGAAAATAAAGGACAGTGAATGTTTCGGCAGTGGTTTAATCTCATTCCTCCACAGAAATGTTTAACTTGTATTTTCCAAGATGCTGTTTCAGTGAAGCAGGTGAGTTGCAAATGCAGTTTGGAAAAAACAGAAGTTCAGCTTTAATCTATTTCATCCCAACGTAAGAAAAACTAAACCCAGCTACCGAACAGAGCTGCTCTCTCTAACGGATTTCACTCATGTATACGATTCTGGTAGAAATTGTCTTTCTCTAAAGCCAACTCAAAGAAAATAAGAACTTCACTAAGGTCCAGTATTAGAGCTGTACTTCTCTTTCAGCCAGCCTCAAAGAAAGCATAAGATTAATCCTTTGAAAGCCACTCATGTTGTCTGAACTGAAAATGAATTTGCAACAAGAACTTCAATGTTTATTTACATATTTCTTTGCCTTTTACTTTTCAATTATAGGAAAAGCTCACACCTGAAAAAAATCATAGAATCATAGATTCATAGAATGGTTAAGGTTGGAAGAGACCTCAAGGATCATCCAGCTCCAACCCCCTGCCATAGGCAGGGACACCTCCCACTAGAGCAGCTTGCTCAAGGCCTCATCCAGCCTGGCCTTAAACGCCTCCAGGGAGGAAGCATCCACAACCTCCCTGGGCAACCTGTTCCAGTGTCTTACCACCTCACTGTAAAGAACTTCCTCCTAACATCCAGTCTAAATCTCCCTTCTGCCAGTTTAAACCCATTCCAGAAGCTGTATTTCTAAATGTGTTCTTTTTTTGTTTTGGACCAAGTGCACTGCAGAGAGGTTGCAGCCCTTGCCTGCAGAGTAATTGTATTTTGACTATGTGATCAAACTGTCAGGACCAAGTGAAAGGAAGGTAAAGCAGCTGAACGGCCTGACAGAATGTCACTTTAGCTGGAATCAAGCATGCAGGGAAGAACTGAAATGGGCAAAGCTGATTAGGGATCAGCTAACGAAAGGGTATAGGAGAATATAAAAGGTAAGATCTCTAATTAGCTGTATGAGCCAGAGCTTCAGACAAACTTTAGAGGTGGACTTGTGAACTGCATAAGAAAGGTTCTCAATAGAGATTTTATTGTGGATTGTAAAAGTGGTGAGGAAACAAAGGAGAGGGAACAATGAAGAATGGCAGTTCTGGGGCACCTCCATCTTTCTCCTGTCATGCATCATGCAGTCAGGTAAGAGAAACTTTTGGATTACAGTAGTTGTCTTTATATAAACTGTGTGCAAGAAAAGCCTCAGAATCCGGTTGGCAAAGGACTGGAATAGCAAATAGGAAAGTTCTAAAGGTTGATACCAGACATAGAGAAAAAGGGAATTCATTCCAATGATTAGGATGAACTAATCCATCTTAACATAATGTTTGCCTGTGGAAGATTTACAGGAAAGGCTTTAGCATACTCTTTCAGTCAAGGATCCATGTGGCTGATTTGGCCAAAACCTAAAACAGTCTGAATTTAGACCATTTGGCCAATGCTCCAACCCCCTTTTTTTTTCCCCATATGTAATTCCCTCATCCTGCTTGTGACAATCCCATAAATACTGCTTTCTGGGTGAAGTTCTATGTTAATGATTTATTCATCATTATTACTGATTCAATGTGACTTTAGTCATGGCAAGATTTAGACTCATGGCTATCACTCCTAAGAAATTAATCTTCTATATCATACATGGAAGAGATTTCTTAGGGAGATTGCACAATCTCCTTCTCTGGAGAGATTCAGAACTCCCCTGGACACGATCATGGGCAACCTGCCCCAGCTGATGTTACTTTGGTGAGGGGGGAGGCTGAACTACATGATCTCCAGAGGTGCCTTTCAGCTCCTACTATTCTGTGATTATATAAATATCATAGAATCATAGAATGGTTTAGGTTGGAAGGGACCTCAAGAATCATCCAGCTCCAACCCCCTGCCATAGGCAGGGACACCTCCCACTACAGCAGCTTGCTCAAGGCCTCATCCAGCCTGGCCTTAAACGCCTCCAGGGAGGAAGCATCCACAACCTCCCTGGGCAACCTGTGCCAGTGTCTCACCACCCTCACTGTAAAGAACTTCCTCCTAACATCCAGTCTAAATCTCCCCTCTGCCAGTTCAAACCCATTCCCCCTCGTCCTGACATTACCAGACCTTGTCAATAGTCCCTCCTCAGCCTTCCTGTAGGCTCCCTTCAGATACTGGAAAGCCACTCTAAGGTCTCCTTGAAGCCTTCTCTTCTCCAGGCTGAAGAGCCCCAACTCTCTCAGCCTGTCCTCATAGCAGAGCTGCTGCAGCCCTCTGAGCATCTTCGTGGCTCTCCTCTGGACTGGCTCCAGCAGTTTCATGTCCTGCTTTTGCTGGGGGCTCCAGAACTGCACACAGTACTCCAGGTGGGGTCTGAGGAGAGCAGAGTAAAGGGGGAGAATCCCCTCCCTTGCCCTGCTGGCCACACTGCTCTTGCTGCAGCCCAGCACAGGGTTGCTGTCTGGGCTGCATGTGCACACTGCAGGCTCATGTTGAGCTTTTTGTCAGCCCAGACCCCCAGGTCCTTTTCCTCAGGGCTGCTCTCAGCCATTCACCACCCACCTCTGACCCAGGTGCAGGACCTTACACTTGGCCTTGTTAAATGTCATGAAGTTGGCCTGTAGTGTTGGGGTAATAGTTGGCCTTGATGATCTTAAAGGACTTCTACAGCTTAAATAATTGTATGTGTAAAGCTGCTAAAGTATGTACAGTATACCCCTTGGTAATCAGCAATCAATGAGAGCTGCACCATAGATTTGAGTGGCAGCACAGACAGGTCTTCATATTAAAATCTAAGGTGAATTGGGGAATGAGTTCAGCATTAGTCCAGGTACTCCACATCAGAGTAATGAGCAATGCATTTGCTTGTGGGGAATAACAGCAAGTTTCAACATTAGCTGTTGAACTAGCTGACTCTAGGTATGTTGTATGAAATCTAGGCTTCACAGAAAAGGTGAAATAAGCCAGCCAGGCAACCTTTGCCTAGTAGTGGTTTTCAAATAGGCTATTTAGAAGTTGTCTAGGAAAGGAGTGCAGATGAAACTCCAAAGCAAACACCTGCATTTCTTGGTTGTGTTAATACTGTGCATATGCTTTCTATTTCTACAGTAAACTGTATCAGCCCGGGATCACAACATCCCTGTATTCTGAAAAAGTCAGATCCCAATCTGATGTGTGCAGCTTGGACATTTCCCTAATTTGAAACAGAACCACTGCCACCCTAGGAAGCTTCTGAAAATAATTGAGATTTGACCAAAAACATTTGGTGGTTTATATGACTTCTTTCCTCCTCCCTTTTCCTTTTTCTATGGAAATGTTCTGGCTTCCTGGTTTATGGAAGAGAAAGTATGTTAAGAACAAGTGGTTTTCTTGGTACTGCCTGAAGATAAAAGTTTTATATCAAACTTTCCATTGAGACATAGCAAATTCACAGCTCTTAATTCTTGCCACCAGAAAAGTGGAATATCCCAGAAGTAATAACCATATTTATAGTCTTTGAACTTCCCTTTTTTCATAATGCATTCTGACTTTCACAGTACTGAAGAGAATACTACTGGAAACAAATCCTAATTATATGTTTCTTAAAGATGATAGCTGTATGCCTTGTTACTGCACTCATAAAGAACATCAAAATTGCACACTTAGGTCATACTACTGTTTTATTTTTAGTATTTTATATCAAACATTTGGAAATAGTTGCTGTTCTGTAAGACAGCCATGAGGCAGAACTCTAATCTGTAACAATGCCAACTGAATCTCTCACTAACATCAAAGAATCAACAGGTTGGAAGAGACCTCCAAGCTCATCCAGTCCAACCTAGCACCCAGCCCTAGACAATCAACCAGACCATGGCACTAAGTGCCTCATCCAGGCTTTGCTTCAACACCTTCAGGGACAGTGACTCCACCACCTCCCTGGGCAGCCAGTGTACACTAACAAAACCTCAGGCTGTTGGTAACCAACTTATTTAAAATTTTGAGGGAATAAAAATCTTGCTGTGTGCCAGAAACCTCATCTAGCAGTCTCTAAAGGTCGGAGTTCCTGTCAGTAATGTCATTTAACTGATCTGACTGTTTTCCTCTCTTCACCAGCAGAATATTGTCATCTGGCACGCTACTGATGCCTTCAAAAGGTAAGGCATTGCTGGCTTCAGTGGGCCTGCTTTTCTAGCAGACAAAACAATTATTTTTGGATACTGTGTCAGCTTTGACTGAGCAGCACTTGAGCTGTCGATTCAGAGGCCTGAGCACCTCAAATTTAGAAGGGAATGCTCCTATCTAGACAATTCAAGTGAGCTGAGCATTGGACTAACCACTTGAAAGATGATTTCTTTGTCAGCTCATCCACATGAATTTGGTCTCCTGCTGGTGTGATAGGTGTTAGGAGCAGCAAGTGACACATGTGCTTGTGTGCTCTAAATAATAGCCTCTTGTGAATGGGTTGTTACATAAATGATCATTCTGATGAGATCATATTTGAAAGATCAAGAACACTTTCACAGACTGTCCTGGAGTCCTGTATACCCCAAAAATTCCTCTCCCTCTGTAGTTTGAACGGGAGAGGAAAAGGCGCGAACAGACCTGTTCCCCCCTGCCCTTCAGGCGTGAAGGGGGGGAGCAAGGGACCCTTCCAGCATGAGGGGTGCCCCGTGCTGGGCCAGCGCTGGACTCGGCTGGGGATTGGCTGTGTGCTTCGCGCCTAGGAAGTGCTAACTCAGCTCTGTGTCTAGGAAGGGTATAAATATTGGGGGGACTTCCTGCCTTGGGGTTCCCACCTTGGGGGGTTCCTGCCTTGGAGTTCTCCCCCCGCCTGGATACCTTCTGCACACGGAGCCCCTGGCGCTCTGAAAGACAAGCTCTGACGGACTGCTTCGACCTTAAGCACCTCCTTTGTACAGCTTTATAGTTCTCAGCGACCCTCGGAGGCTTCTAAAAGACCCGAAAGATAAGCATTTGGAGTGCCCTTCCATTCAAGCCAGCCTGATCCTGCTGTGAGTAGCTTTGGCTCAGCCTTAATCTTGATAGTGGGGATGCTATATTTAATAGCTCAAGCCTTTTCCAACTTCTGACTTCTAAAATAGTCAAGTCTACCTGTGGTACCCATGTAGATCTTCTCAACCAACTAGGAACCTGCTAATTAAAATTAAATTATCTTCTGTATCTAGTTTTGGGGGTGGTTTTTGGGGGAAAGAAAATAACCCTATTTTTTATATAATTCCCTATTCGGCCACATTAATTCCCTGCCTCCATAACACAGACCACCGGCTCTCTGTGCTTGCAAGTGAGGCCAGTGCAGGACATTTATCAAGGGGAATGAGGACAGACAGTTCAAAGGTGATTCTGATGGCTTTTTTCATGGTGTTTGAATGTGAACTTCATTTTATGAAGAAATTGTTAGTTGGTTTATATATGCATCTGACAGAAACAATGACAGGAGCAATCTCTCCTTCACTGTTAAAAGCAAGCTGTGAATGTAATTCAGTCTTTCTCCTGCAAAAGGATTTGGCCCAATGTGAACCCTGAATATTGCACGAAACACCCAGTGAAAGAAGAGGAAGAAGAGGGACCCCCTCCCAGGCAGGTATTTCCCAGTAAGGGAGACTCATTTTGCAAAGTCTAATGGGGGCTGTGAAACCATGCCTCTGGGATCCATCCAGATTCCACAAACAAGCCAGAGAGGGACTGATGAAAGCTAATAACGCTCCATGGTGATAGTTTCAAATTCCTCACTCAAAGTTGTGTTCATTGCAGGCTTACAGTCATGAGGAGAGGAGCTCTGCAGCAGCATCCAGCCCCAGCCCCCAGCCACTGTTACTGTTGGCCATGGCGTGCTGTTAAAAAAGGCTGGTAGAAACGTGTCCTGTTTCATGACCATATTTTTTCTGGCTCCCTGACACTTTTTCATGAGGGCATGATTGAAAAGTTGTCATATAGAAAGCTTCACTGCTACTTATTCTGCAGGGCCTTTCTGATAGACAGGTTGCTGAATTAGACCCACCCTAGTTTATGGAAAGTGGGTTGGCAGTAGAGGAAACAACCAGATGTTGGCATTGCTTGGGAAAGTGGAGGCGAGGTGCAAATGTGGCTGAGAGCTTGTTGCTTAAAACTGAACTTCACAGTGACTGTAGCTGATACGTATCAGTGAGCTTATCAGAAAAGCCCTCTCTGAGGGCACAACTCTTACTCATGTCAGGTAAGCATCTGTTTGCAGTGTTCAGCTCTCTTTGGTGATTACACTGGATTACACAGGCTTTCTCGACATAGCGTTACACAGAAATTCAGACAAGAGGCCTGTGAGTGCTATCAAAGGCATAACAGCATGCCCCTTGCTTCAGGGATTCTGACAATCTACTTGGAAAAGCAGCTGGAAAGAGTTGGGGAGGAGGATGGAGGATAGGTCTGATCTCAGTTATTCAGACATATACCAGCGCTGGCATGGCATTGGGATGCTAATCAACAACCTGAGTTTTTCACTTCTCTCTTGGAAGATTGACAGAAGACTACAAGATCCCTCTTGGTTCATCAATTGAAGTTCTGTTTCTCACTAAGCTTGTCTTCTTGACAGATTGTGGGGACAGGAAGGTTTTATTTTTTCCATTACATATCTCCTTTCCCAACTCTTTTAATTCTTGCACTTCATCCTTTTCCATTTTCATGCTCTTATTTATAGAGTCATAGTTTCGCAGAGTGTTTTAGATTGGAAAAGACCTCTATAGGTCATCTGGTTCAACTCACCTGCAGCGACCAGGGACATCTTCAGTTAGATCAAATTGCTTAGAGCCCCTTCCAACCCAACCTGAAAGGTGTCCAGGGATGGGGCACCTACTGCGTCTCTGGAAAACCTCTTTAAGCAGCTTATTATTTTACTATTACTATTTTAATTTTCTTAATTTGTTAGAAATTATAGAAATGAAATATTGGGGAGAATGGAGCATCTTTGCCTCCTGTAACTTCCACACACTAATATTTCCCATCGATCCTGTAAGTTACTCTAGAATTCAGCATTACAGCAAGAACACAGTAGCTTCTTGTTACACTTTTCCAGAGGCTTTAAATGCACCAGGAGAAGACAGCTTCTTGCTTTTCCACCAGAAACTTTGAGTTCATGAGCACTTTTTCACTACTTTATTTTTATGTCTTTGTGTGTGAGACAGATAATGAGTTGATTGCTTTAACTCTTTCTCTGGCTGTGACTTTGGAGACAGTTCTTCTTTCTTGGTGCGTGGCCTTCTCTTGCAGTTGGTTTGCAGTTGGTTTGCAGTGCCTCTAGAGATTTCCTGAGGTTCATGTAGGAGAAATGCAGAGGGTTTGGGTGGGTATTTATTGAGTCTCTACAGGAGCTGCTGCCATAGTTTGCTGCTTTAGGGCATAGTAGGAGAGCAGAAAGAAGCTGGGAAGAGTCAACACCTGTTTCATCTGTAACTATTCGAGAATGAATGTGGGTGGCATGTGGTTTGGGTGGAGTTGAGGTCATGATATTTCCTCACCCTTCTTGCTACTCTTGTCTGTTCTGTGCTTCTCAAACCTGCCTGACAATCTTCTTTCCCACCTGTTTCCTCAAATTGGGATACACTATTTCCCAACCAACACAGTGCAATGTGTCTTCCTGCAGAGCACTTATCAGTGGAAGGGAGCATTCTGTTTTGGTAGATTGCCATTAGTCACAAAGACCTTGGTTTACAAAAATAGGTTTCGGTACCTGGTGTTGCATAGCTGAAAGGGTGTAATTGGCACAGTTCAGCTTTCAGAATCACTTGGGCAGGGCTGAGTGAAGCAATGTTTTAGCCAATGAACTTTCAGCCCGGAGAAGAAGAGGCTCAGAGGAGACCTCGTTGCTCTCTACAACTACCTGAAAGGAGGCTGTAGCCAGGCAGAGGTTGGTCTCTCTTGACAGGCACCCAGTGACAGAACAAGAGGACAGAGCCTTAAGCTGCACCAGGGCAGGTTTAGGCTGGACATTAGGAAGAAGTTCTTCACAGAAAGAGTGATTAGCATTGGAATGGGATGCCCAGGCAGGTGGTGGAATCACCATCCCTGGAGGTGTTTAAAAGGAGCCTGGATGAGTCTCTTAGTGCCATGGTTTAGTTAATTAGAAGGGTTAGGTGTTAGGTTGGACTTGATGATCCTAGAGGTCTTTTCCAACACAGTTGATTCTGTGATTCTGTGGGCCTCTCTTTATAATCCACTCTAACACGTCACAGGGAAGCCTTCTTGAGGTGAACTAGCACAACCTCCTTCTTCACAGCTTCACTATGGGTAGGTAAAATTCAAAATCAACCCCCAATTTTGCATGTTCCCTTTGCACATATATGACTTGTTGGAGGAAAAAGAGGTGTCAGTCCCAGAAAGCATGGCTCCCTTCAAAGTGGAAAAAGCAACCAACCAATCAACTAACCAAAGAAAATAGTAGGAAATGTGACAAATAAGAATGTAAAACATGCTTTGGTAATATTGATTGATTCACCGGTGCTGTTTCTCCTTCCTTATATTAATTCAGTGCTATTTAATCAAGAGTTTGATCTCATCCTTGCTTCCCTCATAACACTCAAGAATATCAAAGAGAACAGAAATCACAGGAGTGGTGGGGATTGGGAGTGACCTCTCAAGATCATGGTTAAAGTTAGCACTGCCTTACAGCAAAGCAAGTAGGAAAGAATTTGTTGCTTCTTGGCCTCTGATGAGTTGCATTTGTGTATGGCTTTATGTTTACTCTGACTCTGCATGCAGAACTACATTTGTTATTAATACAGCTACATATATTTTCTTATTAAAAAGATGAATGCTGTGTTGCACACATAGCATTTGACTTTCAAATGGGGCTTAATGGCTTTAGGAGTGGCATGTGTATGTGTGAACCACTGTGAACTTTCAAGTCCTTTCATGGTGAGTGGATAGCCTGGTGACCAAACAGCTCTGTCTTGGGATGTTCTTTCACCTGTTTTCCCCTTCTTGAGGGAAAAAAGTATTTCTACCAAACCTGCAGTTTCCTGTGTTCACATGACTGTGTTTTTGTGTGCTCAGACCCCACACTTCGGGCCATTTTCATTACTAAATCTCAGGACTGTATCAAGAGTTGATTCATGCTTGATGTTTTTGGTGTAGATATTTTTTCACTGTTCTCAGTGGAAAATTTGCTCTCATTTAAATAGATTTCCATTGGATTTACTCCCTGCCCTTTAATGATGGCATGATCACTTCCTAGACTTATTATTTCAGAAGGTTTCATTCAAGAAAGCTCTTTCTGTAGATTAATGTAGTGCAGATTTATTCTTCAGCATGTCCACATTTGATATATACAGTATTTAAGTTTGTATTCACTTAGCAAAGCATTTACTCCATTATCGTGTGATCATTTCCAGTCCAAATAGAGAATCTACAGATTAATATACTATAAATTTATTCTTGCAGCAGTTTTATTGCCATAATAGTTATTAAGCTATGTTTGTATTGAACTTCCAATGTATAAAAGATAGAGAAGAGATTTGTTTATGTTCCAAATTAAAGTGAATCTTTTACAGTCAGTTCAGACTGGAAGGCTAACAGTTATGGCACACACATTCTCGTTACAGCTGGTCAGATGTTGCCAATCACAATTGGGAAGGCCAGGAAGAGTTTTGATATGGATTTGTGATATGCTGTTATCAAAAGGGCTTTTGTTGTTGTTTTCTCAGATGGGGATTTCTTTTTTTTTCCAAAGGCCACTAAAAACATGAATTGCAAAAAGTGGAAAAATTGTTGCATCACTCTTCAACTTTTTATTTTTACTAACTTATGAAAGGAAAATATCAATAGCTCAAGCTTGCAATTCTTTTTCTGTTCAAAGGATCCTAAACTCCATCATGTCAAGCAGACTAAGTGGAAAATAATAGCTAAGGTAACCCCTCAGTCTCTAGAAAAGTTGATCACCTCTTTATGGAGCTGGTCAGTAGATCAACATGGATGCCATGTATGTATTCTGATGCATTTGTTGTACTTGAGCAAACAAAGTTGCTGAAGTCTCAGTTCCATCTGTATGGAAGACTCAAAAATTCTACAGAAGAGAAGAAATAGGCTATTTTCAGTATTATTGTATCTTGCCAATAGCCTAACTTTCTTTCCAGCTTCAGCAATATGATGTAAGACTCTCTCTCAAAAAAAAAGTGTCATATATTAATCTCCAGGATTCATATTTACATCAGCAACATTATCATAGAATCATAGCATCAACCAGGCTGGAAGAGACTTCTACCATCATCTAGGCCAACCTAGCACCCAGTCCCAGCCAATCATCCAGACCATGGCACTGAGTTTTCTCGACCACCTCCAGGGACAGCAACTCCACCACCTCCCTGGGCAGCCCATTCCAATGCCAATCACTCTCTCTGGCAACAACTTCCTCCTAACATCCAGCCTAGACCTTTCCCAGCACAACTCGAGACTGTGTCCCCTTCTTCTGTTGCTGGTTGCCTGGGAGGAGAGACCAACCCCACCTGGCTACAACCTCCCTTCAGGGAGTTGTAGACAGCAATGAAGTCTGCCCTGAGCCTCCTTTCCTCCCAGCTGCACCCCCCCAGATCTCCCAGCCGCTCCTCATAGGGTTAGTGTTCCAGGCTGTGCTAGTTTGAGCCTAGCTAGCATGTTTTGGTGAGAAGAACTAGATGATAGGCTGTAAAATGAAAACAATGGTGAGGTCTACTTCCCTCACAGTCTTGCTGGGATGTGTAAAGAAGAAAGGCAAAACAAAGATTACTTCACTTGCTTCTTCTCTTTGCTGGGGAGCTTTGCCTGCTGGGGAGAAGCTGAGGCTNCCATCACATAGGCCTTTCATCAGCTTTGTTCCCCTTCCCTGGACATCCAGCCTAGACCTCTCCTGGCACAACTTGAGACTCTGTCCCTTTGTTCTGTTGCTGCTTGCCTGACAGAAGAGCCCAACCCCACCTGGCTACAGCCTCCCTTCACTCATATTTACACTGGCGAGATTATATGACAGATACCAGAGTATCTTGTCCATTGTTGGACAAAAAACATGTTGTGCATATCAGGTTTAAGACTAAATCTGCAGTACAAAGGTTATATATTTACATCTCTGTACCCATATAAATACTGACCCTGGTAGAGTTGAAAAAGTTTTTGCTTGGTTGGTCTTTTTTCTTCTTCTTCTGTGCTCTCTAATCTTAGACAAGCTACTACTATGTACCATTGTCCCAGGTGCTCCATTAAGAAAAACAACAAGGAAAAATACCTAAGAGAAAACCTTTTTGAGCACACTGTATGTTTTTGTATAGTGGAGTGTACATAACCTCTATTAAGGTATGCCATACAAAAGATGTGCTGCTATACACACACGGAGCTAGAATGTATTTTGTGAGTGATGCAGGTAGCTTTCACAATCCAAAATAAAATTTCCCTAAAAATAGGAACTAAGCAGAAGCATGATGATTTGGTCAAGAAGAGGAGTTTTGTAGTCTCTATTTAATTTCCTGCCCTTCATCACCATCCCTTGTTTTCATCTGTTATTAGAATTCACAGAGCTGCTTCTGCCAGCCCACTTATCCCCTGCCACATTGCATCAGCATTTCCACAGAAAGTGTTTCCTCAGAGCTTGGAGCTGTCACAGATGGACTGGAAGAGCTGCATTCTGGTGATTCAGTGCAGCGGGGCACACATGCTCAAGTGACAGCAATGGCATACAATTAACATAGGCTAAAAGAGCACAAAGGAAATTGCAGAGCAGAGCGAGGAGCTGCAGAACCCTTAGCTGTAACTCACTCAGGGCTTTCCAATTCTCTTTGCAATAAGGTAAGTTATTAAGGCACTGAAAGGTTTTGTAAGTCAAACTATTGCCCTGATTAAATACAGAATTATAAAATATCAATGGACCAAACCTCAATGTCATATGAAAAATATTCTTAGGGAGAATTTGTACAACTCAAAGGAAGAATTGTCTTGGTCTTGCCACTCTTTAGTAAGGATTTTCCAACACTCTCAATCTCCATTTCCTCCATCAGTTTAGTACTGTTAAAAAGCATTTTCAAGTGCTTATTACTGATCAGCAGTATGAGTTCCCTTGCATTGCCTCACAATAGCTATCCATAGCCATGACTGACTGCTATAACTGCCACACATAGCTAACAATAGCTATGAGTGACTGCTATAACTGTGCTGTAAGGTATCGGACTGGACCAAGGAGAGTGTTTCAAAGCATTGCTCAGCTTCTCCCAGGAGGGGAGAGGCCCTTCCACACGATGGACTTATTTCAACCTTTGCTCTGGGTTGATGCTTTCAAAATTCTTTCTATCTGTGCATGAAAGCCATCATGTTGTCTAATATGTCATGCTGCCTCTCCTCCTCCAGCCTTGCAAGGCTCACTTGAATATCCAGGTGCTTGCCTATTAAAATAAACAGCACTAATGATCTCCCCAGCAGTCTCTTTGGAACTTCTCCATTTTCAAGGCCACAGCTCTGTTTGAAGTTGATAAATTCATGAATTAGTAATACTTAGCACTTCTCAGCCATGAATGGCAAAGGTGAGAAACCATTGTTATTCCCATTTTTGTCAAGGAGGCATTTGAGCTGTAGAAGTGGCATGTACAGTTATTTTGGAAACAAATGATGAAGCAAGGAGAGGCACCTGATTTTCTGCACCCAGCTGACATTGCAGCCGTTGCATCACACTTCCTCACAAAACCCTTTCTGCAATGGCAAGGTCTTAGCGCAGCAGAGATTTAAGTTCCTCAATGGTCAGGAAATTAAACTCTGCCACACAGTGTGTTCATTGCTCATTTTTATTGGAGGTGACCTACACATTACCAAATGACCATCCTTTTCCCAAAGGAGAACTTCCAAGGGATCCCAGAGCAGCCAGTCATGTGTATTTCTTATTTACTATAATTCTGACTTATTTTGTACCATAACTGGCGACAAGACAACATATTGTGATTGTGGTTTTTCCTGACTCTACTAATAAGGACCTTTCTATTGCTTTGGCTTGAAAAAAAATAAATCACTTTAGCAGTTATTATACAATATGAATAAATGTCTTCAAGGCTTTACTGGGATAGTCCAGAGATGATGCAGACAATTTAGAGCTCTCATGGAACATGAAAAAAAAGTCATGGTGAAGTACCCAGGGTAAAGACCATCCCCTCTGGCATGAGTGGTCTCACGCCATGCTTATGTTTGGCATTCATCACAAGTATCTTCTCTTAGCAAGGATGTTCTGTCCTTTCTGATTCCAGACTCATTTCCCCAAAGCATTTCTTGACTGTGTAATCAATCTTGTTTCACTCTCCAAGCACTTTCTGAAACGAATGCTTGTAATAAGGACCTCTGTTCAGGTGAGCACTACTGAACATCCTCAAGATAGTTGAGAGGTGATGCTGAGAAAACACTCACAGTCATCACAGAGTCATGGAATCATTCAGGGTTGGAAGGGACCACAAGGATCATCTAGTACCAACCTCCCTGCTGTGGACAGGGACACCCTATCCTAGAGCAGGCTGCCCACAGCCTCATCCAGCCTGGCCTTAAACACCTCCAGGCATAGGGCCTCAACCACCTCACTGGGCAACTCATTCCAGGTTCTCACAACTCTCACGCTGAAGAACTTCCTCCTCCCCTCCAGTCTAAACCTACCCACAACCACAGTAACACTTTTCTCTCCCCAAAAAATTGAGAGTTGCTCTTGAGAAACACCAAATGCTTTGCCAGGTACAGCAGCTGCTATTTAGTCATTTAACAATCATGGGGCTGCTTCTGGGAAACAGACTGTAAGGTTGTCTTTCAAAAACCAGTTCAAACTAAATATTGAGTACTTGTGAACTTGGAATGGGCTGCCCAGGGAGGTGGTGGAGTCACCATTCCTGGAGGTGTTCAAGCAAAGCCTCGATGAGGCACTTAGTGCCATGGTCTGGTTGATTGTCTAGGGCTGGGTGCTAGGTTGGACTGGATGAGCTTGGAGGTCTCTTCCAACTTGATTGATTCTACAATTCTATAATTAGTTTTTTTTGCAGTTTCTGGCAACCATGATGTAACACACCTTAAATAGCTGTGGTTAAACCTATACTGATTTCATTGACATGATTTGAGGTTTTCTTCCTATTATGGAGCTCTTCTTTTTCTAATCTCCGCAATATTCTCGCTGAACTACTGCTCTGTTACTGCCTCTGCGGCCTTGGACTGTATCATTTCTGTATTTGTTTTGAAAGAAGACTTTACAGGAGGAGAAAAGAAGTCTGAGAAATACCAAAACAACCTTGCAATTTCATTAGGGTAACACCTGCTGCCTTTCTGTTTACATGATTTAGCATTTAGAACCTCTAAATCTCAATCACATTTAACAATTAACAATTTCTCTTTTTCCTCTCACTACTTCTAAGGAGAGCTGAATCAGCTGTCCTCTTAAGCACTCCAGATAAAGTAGTCCAGGAATGTGGCAGTTTCCTATGTTAATGCAGTAAAACTGGAACTACCACTGGAGGGATTTCACAGTATCACAGTCTCACAGTATTACCAAGGTTGGAAGAGACCTCATAGACCATCAAGTCCAACCTGTTACCACAGAGCTCAAGGCTAGACCATGGCACCAAGTGCCACGTCCAATCCTGCCTTGAACAGCTCCAGGGACGGCGACTCCACCACCTCCCTGGGCAGCCCATTCCAGTGTCCAATGACTCTCTCACTGAAGAACTTTCTCCTCACCTCAAGCCTAAATTTTCCCTGGTGTAGCTTGAGGCTGTGTCCTCTTGTTCTGGTGCTGGCTGCCTGAGAGAAGAGAGCAACCTCCTCCTGGCTACAACCACCCCTCAGGTAGTTGTAGACAGCAATAAGGTCTCCCCTGAGCCTCCTCTTCTCCAGGCTAAACAATCCCAGCTCCCTCAGCCTCTCCTCGTAGGGCTGTGCTCGAGGCCTCTCACCAGCCTCGTTGCCCTTCTCTGGACACGCTCAAGCATCTCAATGTCCCTCCTAAACTGGGGGGCCCAGAACTGGACACAGTACTCAAGGTGTGGTCTAACCAGTGCAGAGTAGAGGGGCAGAATGACCTCCCTGCTCCTGCTGGCCACACCATTCCTGATGCAGGCCAGGATGCCATTGGCTCTCTTGGCCACCTGGGCACACTGCTGGCTCATGTTCAGGTGGGTATCGATCAGCACCCCCAGATCCCTTTCTGTTTGGCTGCCTTTTGTATTTTTGGGTTTGTTTTGGTTTTTTTTTGTTGTTTGGGGTTTTTTTTTATTATTATTTAGTAAAAAATAGGTTTAATAAATAATTTCTATTATTTGTTTTGTTAAAGTTGAGGTAAAAAGGAAACAGAAATTTTCATATATAGGGCTTAAAAAAAAACCAAACAACCCCCAAAATCTTCTTTTAATTGCAAAGAACAACAACTACTCTTTAAGGGCAGTTTGCAGGCTGGTCCTTTGCATGGCTGTTTAAGGACAGAAGCTCACAGTCTGGCACTCAGTACGTACCCAGAGTGCAGTGTGCTGAAGTGAACAAGGCTCTGTGTGGCTCAAGCACTAATACAAAGCAACAAAATTTCTCCAGGCTCTGATGACTAAAATTCATCTAATAATACTTAGCACTTACCACTTTGGGTACATCTTCAAAGAGCTGAACTAATAGCAGCTAATTTAATCTTCAAACAGGCTGAGTGAGGAGCACTATCATTGCTGTTTAACTGAGGGCCAAAGTGAAGGAATGGCAGTGCAGAGACGTGAAGGGATTTTTGCTAACAGGATATGAATTGATAAACATGAGCAAACCTGCGCTGTCAAGTGCCCTTGGAGTCAAGAAGCCAGGCAACGGCTGCCAGCTCCCCACATGCAGCTGCAGGAGGTAGTGTGCCAGCTGCAGGGAGCAGGGGCAGCCAGCCACAGTGGGTGGATTCCACAGGTTGTTACTGTAATGTTAACCTATCTGTATCACATACATAACCCTGGACCAATCTGTACTTTCCACATGTACCAATCTTAAACTAGGTTAGCTGTGCAGGCCTCTTCCAAGTAAGCATATAAGTCACTGTAACACGGAAATAAAATGGGAGAACGACCATCTGACCATACTGGTGGCTCAAGAGTCGTTTAATCTAGGGTGCAACACTGGCACAGAGAGACAGAAACATATGCCTCAACCCAGCTATGTGTACCTGACTTACAGGAAATGCTTCTACTGGGTAAAATCCTGATATATATTGGGGAGAGGTGGTGGTGGAGTGACTCTTCCCAGCATCTAAATAGCTAGTATTTAAAAATCTAAAGAGGAGGTCAAAATTATAACTGAGGAAAAAGAAAATAAAACAACAATAATCATTATTTTAAAGCATAGAATAAGATAAAAAGATAAGATAAGATAATCTTGGCTTATTGCCAGAGACCTGGGAAAAGATATCAGCATCAACCTTGCTCCAACATCCTTTCAGGGAGTTGTAGAGAGCAAGATGATCTCCTCTCAGTCTCCTTTTCTTCAGGCTATACAATTCCATTTCCCTCTTGCTTCTCAAGAGATTTGTGCTCTAGAGCCCTCAGCAGTTTCGTTGCTGTTCTTTGAACAAACTCCAGCACCACTAAAGTCATGGTCACATCACGGGAATGATTTTGAGTGGAAGAGCCACCAAAGAGCAAGTTCTGCACACTGGAGGCAGAGGACTATGTCTCTGCAGAAGTACAATCTGCAGTGATGACATGGAGTATTGTGGTGCCCAAATTCTCACACTACGCCAAGCCCATCTGCCATGGTTGTGTTCCTGAGCATTTGCTGCTGCCATTTCTGGTGCTGTCATTTGTTGTCTCTCCAAGCCACACGTTCCCAAAGCAGGCATGAGGTAAGATTTTCCTTTTCATTTACTTCACGTTGTTGGGGGAGAGGGAAACCTACTGAGGGGGTTTAGGGAAGTGTTAGCCAGCAATGAAAATGGGGGGAAAGGCCAGAAGAAAGAACAGCTATACAAAGGAGTAAACAGGGCCATAAGAGGACAATGTGTTTGCATCTAAACAGAAGGCAAGTCCTGTTCAGAGGCTGGTTTGATTTAGCAAAGCTGTTGGCAGGTCTTTATGCAAACAATCAGAAGTCTAGAGATACGGGCTACTAAAAAGGATATTTGATTCATTTTCTAAAGTCTGTTCTCAGCCTTCTCTGAAGCTTGCAGTAGATAGAATTTTCTGATACAAAATTAGTAGTCTCAAGCCTTTTGCTTAGGTTTAAGTTAAAAAGGACAAGATCCCTCATGCTGTTTCACCCCTCAGAATTCCTCAAAGTGTCTCCTGCTTTCTCTCTCTCTCCTGTTGGCTACAGAAGAGGTATATAAGGTCACTGGCATTCTCTAATGACCACATAGATTTAAAAATCAAATTTGGGATACCTGCTCCACAGGAGGTTCCTGATCCATGCTCTTGAGTCGTTCGTTATTCTTTGGTCATTTCTGGAACAGATCAAACCCTGTATGTGCCTTAATATGCTGCACACACCCCCTAACATTACCATCAGAAATAGAGCTAGTGAGTAACTGGGGTTTGGGGTTTTTTGCCACCATAAAGACAAGAAGAAGCATGGAAGCACAGAGACTTCAAGCAAGTATGTACATGCATATATATATATTTATATGCCTAAAATTAGCTCTTACTTTTAAGCAAACAATGTAGTTTGAAACAATTAACACCTAGTATTAAACACACAGCTCTACAATATGTGCAATTGCTGAATTTTGTTGCAGCTGCAAAAATGCTTAGGTCAGTCGAGGTGGTTAAAGTAGTTTGAGCATCTTTAAGTACTTGAATTTTTAGTAAAAGTGAAAAGCATTTGAAAGGAGAAGTATTTTGTAGGAAAAAAAAACAACCAACAACTCCTTGCTCTGTGAGTGTAAAGAAGGTTGCCATTTTTAATGCTTGTTTTTGTTACTGATTTAATACTGGTATTCACAAGGTTTTGCATAGGAATAGCTTATTGCCTGCATTTTCATTCTGAAGAGAGCAAGTATTTCATTACAATGCTGGGCAATTTGCCATGTTGTTCATACTCCTTGGCTCCAGCCAAGAGTTCTACCTGACAATTGTCCAACAGAGCAATGCCTCCTTTTGTCAGTCAAGTCAGCATTGCTTCAACATTTGTTAGTTGTCACAGAATCATACAAGAGTTTAGGTTGGAAGGGATCTTTAAGCATCATCAGGTCCCACTCCCTTGAAATGAGCAGGGACATCAATTAGATTGGATTGCTCAGGGCCACAAACAACCTGACCTGGAATGTTTCCAGAAATGAGGCATCTGCCACCTTTCTGGGCACTCTGGGACAGTGTCTCACCACTCTCAGTGCAAAACAATGCCTTTTTTCTGTCTAGTCTGAGTCTCCCCTCTTTCAGTTTAAAGCCATAGCCCCTTGTCCTGTCACAAAAGACTCTGCTAAAAAGTCTGTTCTTATAGGCACCTTGTAAGTACTGAAAAGCCTCAATAATGTCTCCCTGGAGCCTTCTCCAAACTGAACAACCCTGACTCTCTAAGTCTGTCCTGGCAGCAGAGTGGTTCCAGCCCTTTGTCAACTTTGTGGCCTCCTCGGACCCACTCCAACAGGTCCTTGTCTTTTCTGTGCTGAGGACAACAGAGTTAGACACAGCATTGCAGGTGGGGTCTTGCCAGAGCAGAGGGGAGAATCCCCACCCTCTACCTGCTGTCCATACTGCTGGGGATGCATCACAGGATATGGTTGGCATTTGGGTTGTGTGCACACATCACTGACTCACATCCACCAGCATCTCCAAATCCTGCACTGAGCTGCAGTCAACCACTTCATCCTCCAGCCTGTGTTCATAGAATCATAGAGTCAAACAGATAGGAAGAAACCTCCAAGCTCATCCAGTCCAAACTAACACCCATCCCTAGCCAATCAACCAGACCATGGCACTANCCAGCTTCATTGCCCTTCTCTGGACACCTTCCATCACCTCAACATCTCTCTTAAATAGAGGAGCCCAGAACTGGACACAGCACTCAAAGTGTGGCCTGACCAGTGCTGAGTACAGAGGCAGAATAACCTCCCTTATCCTACTGGCCACACTGTCCCTGATACAGAGGCTTCCTGATAGAGTGTCTTGCTCCAACCCAGATGCAGGACATTGCATTTGACCTTGAACTTCAGCAGGTCCACATGGCCTTACTTCTCAAGCTTGTCCAGCTCCCTCTGGATGGTATCCCACCCCCGAGGTGTGTCAATAGCATCACTCAGCTTGTGACATCAAAATTGCCTTGTAAAGGATCAGGAGATTGAAATTCCAGAGTGGTTTTGAGACTTCACAGCTTAGGGACCATGACAATGAAAAGTGCAAGTCTTATTCATCTCTGCCCCTCACACAACTATTTTGTGGTGATTGCTTTTTAGAAACACTCCCAGACACTGGACTACACAAAACGGTGCACACCTGGGTAACGACAATGTGCTTGGGCCGTAAGATCATAGGGTGTTAGGGGTTGGAAGGCACCCAAAGAGATCACTGAGTCCAACACAGCAATACAATCTAACACAGATCACAGAGGAACACATCCAGACAGGCCTTGGAAGTCTCCAGAGAAGGAGACTCCACAACCTCTCTGGGCAGCCTGTGCCAGTGCTCTGGGACCCTTACAGTAAAGACATTCCCCCTTGTGTTGAGCTGGAACCTCCTGTGGTGCAACTTACACCCATTGCTCCTTATCCTATCCCAGGGAGCAGTGAGCAGAGCCTATCCCCCTGCTCTTGGCCAGCCCTCAGATACTTATAAACATTTATCAAATCCCCTCTAAGTCTTCTCTTCTCCACACTAAAAGCCCCAGGTCCCTCAGCCTCTCCTCATAAACCATGCCCTCCTGTACCCTCATCATCCTCGTAGCAGATCCCTGTCCCTCTTCAACTGGGGAGCCCAAAACTGAACCAGTTTGGGTTCAGTTTAAGTTGGCTCATTTTCATGGCCTTGCTCTTGTCATGGATCTAATTCAGGTGAAAAAGAAAAGGAAAAAAAAAATTCAGACATTGCTTTGGAAGGTGGATGCAGGGCAGAAATTTGGGGTGCCTTAGGCTGGTAAGCAATAATAGGGCTTAAGTCAAAGAGCAGTGATAGCCCCTCCTCTGCCGACACAAAACCCTTTGAAGATGAGGTGCAATGTGATCACAGAGCACTCAGAAATGCATTCCTTGCTCTGCTTTGTCTCTGTAAATCTCGTAGCGTTCAGCAGGACAGCCAGGCTGTGGCTGGTAGCTATTAGGGCTGCACACTGCTTTTCAGATTTACAGCTGTGGGCTTGTCATTGCCAGATGCTGTTTTACTAAGACAGTCACTCAGGAAACGTTGTGAGAAGCAGCAGGTTTCCAGTAAAACATGCCCATAAACAGCACGGCTGCTGGCAAAATAAGGCTTACACCCAGATGCTTTAGGAGAAAAACAGCCTATTCTTTGTTCACTTTTACCCTGAGGGTTCGATTCAGATCCATAAATATGTACAATGAAGCAGCCCATCCAGCTTGGCCAGCCGACGGGACACGTAATTCCCCAGCTCAGGAGCTTCTGCCGTTTCTGTTGCGTGGCTCTGCACAAGGAGGCTGACCCAGGGAAGTAATGCAGAAAGCTGCATCAACCAAAACTCCAATCAGAGCCTGTTTGCTTGTCAAGTGCTAGGGCTGGGCCCAATGCTAGACAAGTGACAAACTTTCTGAATCAACCCTCCCCCTTTCCCAAGGGGAAGAGAAAAGGAATAAGGAAGAGAGACTGATGGGTTAGGAAAGAAAAATAAAGGAGGTTTAATTCAAATAATAATAAAATATATGCAGATGGCACCAAACTGTGTGGCACAGGTGACTTGCTAGAGGGCAGGGACCCAGCCAGAGGGACCTGGACAGGCTGGAGAGGTGTGCCTAGGCCAGCCTCATGACATTCAACAAGGCCAAGTGTAAGGTCCTGCACCTGGGTGGGCACAATCCCAAGCACAACTCCAGGCTGGGTGGGGAATGGCTGGGAGTAGCCCTGAGGAAAAGGACCTGGGGATCTGGGGTGATGAAAAGCTCAACAGGAGCCTGCAGTGTCAGTGCAGCCCAGACAGCAACCCTGTGCTGGGCTGCAGCAAGAGGAGAGTGGCCAGCAGGGCAAGGGAGGGGATTCTGCCCCTTGGCTCTGCTCTCCTCAGACCCCACCTGCAGTCCTATGTGCAGTTCTGGAGCCCCCAGCACAAGAAGGACATGGAACTGCTGGAGCCAGTTTGGAGGAGGCCACCATGATTCTCAGAGGGCTGCAGCAGCTCTGCTATGAGAACAGGCTGAAAGAGTTGGGGCTCTGCAGTCTGGAGAAGAGAAGGCTTTGAGGAGACCTTATAGTGGCCTTCCAGTGTCTGAAAGGGGCTACAGGAAGTCTGGGGAGGGACTATTGACAAGGTCTTGTAATGGCGGGGTTTGAACTGGCAGAGGGGAGATTCAAAGTAGATGTTAGGAAAGGGTTCTTTGCCGTGAGGGTAGTGAGACACTGGCACAGGTTGCCCAGGGAGGTTGTGGCTTCTCCCTGCCTGGAGGTGTTCAAGGCCAGGCTGGATGAGGCCTTAAGTGACCTGTTCTAGTGGGAGGTGTCCCTGCCTATGACAAGGGGAGAGCTGGAACTGGGATGAGCTTTGCGGTCCCTTCCGACCTAAACCATTCTATGATTCAAAACCTGCCTGGACGCATTCCTGTGTGACCTACTTTAAGTGATACTGCTATGGCAGGGGGTGCTGGGCTAGCTGATCTTCTGAGCTCTCTTCCAACCCTTAATTTTCTGTGATTCTGTTCTAGCTGCAGCCAGGAAGGAGGTTATTTTTGGTTTTGTGGCTGTGGCAAGTTGGGAATAGACTTTAGCAGAAAAACATAGGAATCCGCAGAGTGAAATGCACAAACCCCCTGCCATTTCCAAGCTACCCAACACTACCCAGTTCCAGCTCCTCTAGACTCTGGGAGGAGCAGAATGCCGCAATAAAATGGCAGAGGTTTAAGTGGCAGCAGAGAAAAGGTTAGCGAGGTAGGGATCCCAGGCTGCTTGGGCAATGCTTTCCTTTCCGTTGTCAGGTGGAAGCACCTACTGGAATCAGGGATTTCCAGGAACAGCAGCTCCTCCTTACAGCATCATAGCATGAGAGACTGGTTTGGGTCGGAAGGTTCCTTCAAAAACTATCTGGTCCCAAGCCCTGGCTTGATGGATTTTTCAAGTAGAAGGCCAAATTTTGGTTTGCCATTGAAATCCATAGTCCAGAACACACAAAGATAAGTTGGAAAGCATCTTACACAATCTCCATTTCTGAGCATGCTTATACTGACCATGCCAGTGAAGCTCTAGATCAGTGCTGGCCAAATTTTAGAAACGGTTTTCTTTTCTCTATTCTCTTTTTTTTCCTTATTGTCTCTCATCTGTTCATTTCTTTATATATTAGGGAAAAAAATAACAAACTCAAGAGCCACCCCCATCTGAGATTTCTTGTAATATCCTTCGTGTTTGTCTGCTGTATCTTGCAAGATTATAACTGGCAACAGCGCATCACATGATGTGTTTTGTTTGAGGTTCTTTTGCATTTATTTCTCCTTGTTTTTTCTTCTTGAGTGAAAGAACTTCCTGAATCAGTTTCTGCTTGAATGGTAAGCAGCATCACATGGAAGACTGGAAACTGTATGTACCTGTGCTAATGTTTGTCCCCCAGGTCAGAAGGGGAAGGGTATATAGTCTACTGAAAGTCAGATGGCGTAGCATAAACAGAGCACTTTATCTTTCTCTCTCATCTCTCTTATAAAGCCAGGCATTTATTTTCCTGGCAAGTGTCGTGTTTTCTTTTTAGCCTGTGTACCCCCGCTGTAGCATAGAAATCATTTCCTTACAGCTGTTTTTACAGAGCAGGGTAAAAGTTGATGGATTCATTACCAAGGCTCCCCAGGCATTTTTTTGTGCAATTTATAGAGATGTTCTGAATGAAAGATATCTCCTGCCAGCTTGTCAGCCCGCGTGCGGGACTGCGCAGTCCTGCTCAGCCAGCGCCTGCTCTCCTGGCTCCCGCCTGCTCTCCAGTGGCTCCAGCAAAAAAGCAAAGGGAACTCAGGAGCCAAAACGATAGTGACAAATTGAAATGTAGAAGTGATCCTTCAGAACATCTCCTGCCCTCGTGCACATGGTGCAGAATGATCTTTGCCTCTTGAGATGCCATCTCTGTTTGGAAAAGGGTTTACTTCAAGAAAGGAAAGGGGAAAGCGAGCATCTCTTTCCTGTGAAGTTTGTTAAAGTGTAGGTGATAGTGCCAGCAACACTCCAGTAATGATGTAACCTTGCACCTATTGCAATTCAACCAGAGCTGACACTTCTTGGAGGATGAAAAATACATTTCCCTGAGAATAAAAACCAAAAAACTCAGAAACCAAACAGACAAATAAACAAAACTCCCCAAACACACAAAAAAACCCCAACCAACAAACCCAATGTCCTGGAGTCCTGTATACCCCCAAATTCTTCTCCCTTTGTGGTTTGAATGAGAGAGGAAAAGGCACAAAAAGATCTGTTTCCTCCCCCTGTCCCGCAGGAATGACGGAGGGGAGCAAAGGGCCGTTCTGGCACGCGGGGTGCCCGTGCAGGGCCCGTGCTGGAATCAGGCTGTGATTGGCTGTGGTCTTCGTGCCTAGGCAGTGGTAACTCGTCTCTTTGTCTAAGAAGAGTGTAAATATTGGGGACTTCCTGCCTTGGGGTTCCCGCCTTAGAGTTCTCCCCCACCTGGATAGCTTCTGCAGAAGAAGCCCCTGGCACTCTGAAGGACAAGCTCCTGAGGGACAGGGCTGTCTCTGCTTTGGATGGCTTCCACCTTAAGCACCCTTTACGCATCTCGATAGGCCTTAACGACCCTTGGACCAGCCAGGGGACAAGCATCTGGACCACCCTTCCTTTCAGCCAGTCTGACTCACCTGTGAGTAAACTTAATGGCTCAGCGTGATTAATAGTGGGGGGATGCTATGTTTAATAGTGTAGCCTTTTCCAGCTTCTGACTTCCAAAATAGTCAAAATTACCTATGGTATCCATGTAGATCTTCTCAATCTGACTGAACCTGCTAACTAAAACTAAATTAATTTCTGTATCTAGTTTTGGGGGCAGGGTTTTGGGAAAATAAAATAACTCTATTTTTCTATATATTCCTGACTCGGCCACATTAATTCCCTGCCTCCACAACACCCAAACCAAAGCCAACCAACCAAAACAAAAATACCCCAAACATAAAAGGGAAAACAAGCATCTCTGTCCTGTAAAGTTTATAAACAATAGGTGATAGTGCTAACAACACGGCAATAATGATGTAACTTTGCACCTATTGCAATTGGACCAGAGCTGACACTTCTTGGAGGATGAAAGATACATTTCCCTGAGAATAAAAAAAAAAAAAAACAAACAAAATCCCAAAACAAAGCAAACAAACAAAACAAAACAAAGCAAACAAAAAAGCCAAAGCAAACAAAAAAAAACCAAACCAAAACAAACAAAAAAACGCCAAACAAACCAAACAAAACCCCCAAAACAAACCAAACAAAAACCCCAAAACAAAGCAAACAAACCCCAAAGCAAACAAAAAAAACCCAAAACAAAACAAAGAAACCCAAAACAAAGCAAACAAAAACCTCAAAACAAACAAAGAAACCCCAAAAAAAGCCAACAAAACCCCACAAAACAAAACAATAAAACCCCAACCTGCAAACAACCCCCCAAAACAAACAAAGAAAACTCAACCAACCAAAACAAGCAAAAAACACCCAAACAAAAATGGAAAGCAAGCATCTCTTTCCTGTAAAGTTTATTCAATGGTCGGTGATGGTGCTAGCAACACTCCAATGCCAATGTAGCTTTGCACCTACTGCAACTTGACCTCTGCTGGAACTTCTTGGAGGATGAAAAATGCATTTCCCTGACAAAAAAACAACCAACCAAACAAATAAAAAAAAAAAAAAACCAACAGCAAAAAACCTCCACAAAGCAACAACAAAAAACCAAACAAAACCAACAACAAAACAAAAAATCCCACCCAAACCCCAAACAAACACCCCCCCAAAAAACACCCAGAAACCCAAACCAAAGCCAACCAATCAAAACAAACATAAAGGGGAAAGCAAGCATCTCTTTCCTTTGAAGTTTATAAAGTGTAGGTGACAGTGCCAGCAACACAGCAACAATGGTGTAACTTTGCACCTATTGCACTTCCACCAGAGCTGACACTTCTAAGAGGATAATACATTTCCCTGAGAATAAAAACCAAAACGCAGAACAAAAAGCAAACCCAAAACAAACAACCCTCCTAAATAAGCAAAGACAAACCCAAACCAAAGCCAACCAACCAAAAGAAAAAACCCCAAATATAAAGGGGAAAGCAGGCATCTTTTCTCCTGCAAAGTTTATTAAAGTGTAGGTGATAGTGCCAGCAACACAGCAATAATGATGTAACTTTGCACCTATTGCAATTGGACCAGAGCTGACACTTCTTGGAGGATGAAAAATACATTTCCCTGACCAACAAACAAACAAACAAAAACAACAAGAAAACCCCACAAAACAACAAAACCAAACCAAACAAAAAACCCCCACCCAAACCCCAAACAAACAACCCCCCACCAAAAAAACAACCAAAAAACCCAAAACAAAGCCAACCAACCAAAACAAACAAAAAGGGGAAGCAAGAATCTCTTTCCTTTAAGGTTTATAAAGTATAGGTGATAGTGGTAGCAACACAGCAATAATGATGTAGCTTTGCACCTAGTGCAATTGGACCAGAGCTGACACTTCTTGAATGATGAAAAATACATTTCCCTGAGAATAAAAACCAAAACGCAGAACAAAAAGCAATGCCCAAATAAACAAACCCCCCAAACAAACAACCCCCCAAACAAAAGCCAACCAATCAACCAAAACAAAAATAAACCCAAACAAAAGGGGAAAACAAGCATCTTTTTCCTACAAAGTTTATTAAAGTGTAGGTGATAGTGCCAGCAACACAGCAATAATGATGTAACTTTGCACCTATTGCAATTGGACCAGAGCTGACACTTCTTGGAGGGTGAAAAATACATTTCCCTGAGAATAAAAGAAACAAACAAAAAACCTAAAACAAAACAAACAAAAAAACCCCCAAACCACAGTAAACAAAAAACCCAAACCAGAACAAACCCAAAACAAAACAAACCCCCAAACCCCAAATAAACCCCCCAAACAAACAAACAACCCCCCAAACAAAAGCCAACCGATCAATCAACCAAAACAAAAATAAGCCCAAACCAAAAGGGGAAAACTTTTCCCTATAAAGTTGACTCAAGTGTAGGTGACAGTGCCAGCAACACAGCAACAATGGTGTAACTTTGCACCTATTGCAATTGGACCAGAGCTGACACTTCTTGGAGGATGAAAAATACATTTCCCTGAGCATGAAAAAAAACCCAAACACCAAAAAGTAAACCTCAAACAAACCAAACCTCCTAAACAAACAAACAAAAACCCAAACCAAAGTCAACCAAGCAAAATTTAAAAAAACCAAACAGTTAAGAAAAGTTAAATTGCTAAGGATTGTGAGCTGAGAATGCTGATTTCAGCCAATGTCTGATTTTCTTCCAAGGTGATGAATTTCAGGCAAACAAAAGTCTTCATTGTTTTAGTAGCTTCCTTTGTGACCTGGCTTCTTTCACTCTTTCTGCACGGCAATATTGCCTCTGAGTATGTTTTCCCTTCTCTCACAAATTACTTTTTTCATCAAAATCAGCAAGTTGGTGCAGAAAATACCAAAGTATTTGGCAACGTCAAAATAAGTTTTTGGTGGGTTGTGTTTTGTCCTGTTTTTTACCCCTGCAATATTTAAAAGAAAAATAGTTTGTTCTGGATATATATATATATATATATAAATTGTTTTTAGTTTAGATTTTTTTCTTCTGGATTTCTTTCTGTGTCTTTTCCATTTCTGTGCTACTGGACACAATGCTGTCAGAATACACAGGCTGCATTGCCTTGCCATCTCAATTTTAGATGTTAGCTTTCACTGAAATTGGTTTGGCTTTCTTTTCTTTTTTCTTTTCTCTCCTCTTATTAGAAAAGGCAAATCTGGACCAGTGATTTTCTTTGAACAGTTATTCATAAATCAGTCAGGGTTGGAAGGGACCACAAGGATCAGCCAGTTCAAACCCCCCTGCCATGCCCAGGGACACCCTACCCTACAGCAGGCTGCCCACAGCCAGCCAGCCATGGGGCCTCAACCACCTCCCTGGGCAACCCATTCCAGCCTCTCACCACTCTCATGCTCAACAACTTCCTCCTCACGTCCAGCCTGACTCTCCCCACCTCCAGCTTTACTCCATTCCCCCCAGTCCTGTCACTCCCTGACAGCCTAAAAAGTCCCTCCCCAGCTCTTTTGTAGGCCCCTTTCAGATACTGGAAGGCCACAAGAAGGTCACCTGGCAGCCTCCTCTTCTCCAGACTGCACAGCCCCAACTCTCTCAGTCTGTTCTCACAGCAGAGGACATAGGTGAGAATTCCATAGGTAAAAATTCCACAGGTGAAAAATCAGTTCGAGATTTATTTTTAGAAATTTTAATTCCTTTATGTAACTTTAATGAATATAAAGGAAGAGATTAGAGTCTAGTCTCACACTGGGTTCTGTCATGTCTCTTCCAGGTACTGTTCCATGGTTAGAGACTGGCTGAGGCACTTAGTGCCATAGTCTAGTTGATTGGACAGGGCTGGGTGCTAGGTTGGACTGGATGAGCTTGGAGGTCTCTTCCAACCTGATTGATTCTCTGATTCTGTGATTCCCACAGCAAACAGCATTCCTTGGTATGGTGACACTCCTTAGGTTTTGTACCAGCTTCTGATCTTGCCACAAGCAATGTGATCTGGTACAGCTTTGAATATGAGCTCCTCCTTGGCTGTCCAAAGAAGTTGTGAGCTGTGTTTCAGATGTGTTAACACAGCTTCAAATCCCTTAATTTCTTCTTACTGGGAGTATATGGCTTCAGTACAAGTGAACCATGTGAGACATATACAAGAGAGAAAAATATAAAGAAGTGGAATAACTGAAAAAAAAAGATTTCTGGAAGTAAGAGGGGGGATTCTCTTCATGCATTTAGCAGGATGTTTCATTAGCATCTTAGTCCACTATTAGAGGGTGCGTCCTCAGGTATAGATCAACCAACAGCAAGAGAAGTACCTGGAGCACTGTTAGACAATACTGATAAGGTACTCTAGTAGCCAAGAAGGCCAGATATATCCTGGGGTGCATTCAGGAGAGCATGGTCAGCAGGTCAAGGAGGTCTCTGCCCTAGTGAGGCTACCTCTGGAGTATTGTGTGCAGTTCTAAGGGAAAGAGTCCAATAAGTGTTATGAAGTTGATGAGGGAACTGAAACACCTTTCTGAAAAGAAAAGACCAAGAGACCTGGGCCAGACTCCTTTAACTGGTGCCCAGTGGTGAGAGAAGGGACAATGGGCACAAACTGGGACACAGGAAGTTTCATCTGAACATGAGGAAAATCTTTCCTGTGAGGGTGCTGGAGCCCTGGTCGAGCATGCTGGAGCCCTGGCCCAAGCTGCCCAAACAGGTTGTAGAGTCTCTTTCCTTGGAAAGATTCAAACTTCACCTGGATATGATCCTGGGCAACATGCCTGGGGTGATTCTGCTTTAGAGAAGAGTTGGACTAGATGATCTCCAGAGGTCCCTTCCACCCCCCCAGCATGCTGAGATCCTGTGATGAAAGTTTGTTCTGAGTGAGTGAGAGTAACAAGTGAAATATAACAGCAGAGATCTGGAAGGATCTTTCCTTTTTCATTCAATTCCAAACTTTTACATGTATTCTAGAGCCATACCTAAACTTTGACAGATGCTATAGTGTCAACAGCTTGTCTTTTCAATCATTGATCGAAAGATAGGCTTTACATTTATTATCTAGCTAAAAAAAATAGATATTCAGAGAGAAAAAGCTCCTTAATTGTTTCCCTTTATATTCTATATTCATGAATTCCGTTGATTGCATCATGCAGGCTTGCAAGGGCGAAGTGCAGTGGTTAGGTCACCTTAATGAGGGCAAATAAAATGTGTTTCTTCCAAAGAGGTAGAGAACATTTTTAATAAGGCATTTGTGGAGTACTATAATTTTTTTACACATTATTTTTATTGTGGTTGTTTTCCCAAGAATCTGCACTTAACAGAAGGATGTTTTATGTGGTGCGTTCTGGTTTTGTGCATGGAGGCAGAAGTTTAATTGACTTCTTTTTACCTTAGGAGAAAGGAATGTATATAATGGAATGTATATGGTATTGGTGTCTGCTTTTTAGAAGATACAGCCTAAGTGTTGTCACTTAAAGGTATTAGAAATAGCAAGCTTTTTAGCATAGAAGAGTGTTTTGGGTTGGAAAGGACATTTGAGGGTCATCTAGTCCAACACTCCTGCAGTCAGCAGGGACACCTTCAACTCAATTGGCTTGCTCCCAGCCCTATCCAGCCTGACCTGACCAGCTTTCTGGGCAGACTGTGTCAATGTTTCACCACTCTCAATTTAAACTTTCCTTCTCTCTAGTTTGAATCTCCCCTCTTAGTTTAAAACCAAGTGCCCCTTGTCCCATCCACAAGAGCTGTGGGACCAGCTGCAAGATCACTAAGCCTGCAGATGCCTGGCCACCTTCAGGGAGGAAGACCTTGCAGAAAAGGCTTCCTGAGGAATGCATGTGGATATCTGAAATTAGAGGAGTAACAATCAGAAAAGCATGTGTGCAGCTGCCTCTGCTTTTCTCATGACACACTAGGAACAACCTTGTCCTTAATGTTGTCCCTCATCAGGACTTCATGTTTAGATACTCGGAGAACGGTTGGATGTGATACACAGGATTCCCATTCTAGCTTCTGGAGCTGGATTTATAAGCCTTTTATTTCAAAGGACAACTGCCACAGAGAAGTTAATGCCCTTGTTTAATATAATAACTCCATGATTAATATATCCTGTCAGTGTGTGGGAAATCTGAATTCAATTTCCTACTCTGCCTGAGGGATTTGAACTCCAGACCACACAAAGTGACCCAACTAGCAAGCTATAGCATTTCATGGGTGAAAAAGACTCTCCTTCCTACTTTCTAAGATGTCCAAGCAACCCACAGTTAAGGAGACTAATTTCTCTGTTATCTGGTGGTTAGTGTTCAGTAGGACACTGAAGTCAGCTTTTCTCGTTTCGAGTATTAATTCTGTCAGGATGCTGGATAAGAAAGGTGCCTGTGAGCATCTTCTGAGACCATGTGTCTACCTGAGCTCTACGGATCCAGCATATGGATGTGTACCCGCTCACTGAATCCCATAGGACCATAACAGCAAAGGTCAGTGTTGTTTCTCCATGCCATCTGAAAATTTCCAGAAGCACAGCTTCAGGGAGCAGGACATCTTGAACCCTAAGAAGAGAGAGGCAACCACAGATGGCAGACAAGCATATTTTTGCTAGGTTAGATATTAGGAAAAAATGTCTTCCCCCCAAAGGTTTGTCAAGCTGAAACAAGCTAGCAGGAAAGTGGCAGAGTCACAGCATCACAGTATTACCAAGGTTGGAAGAGACCTCATAGATCATCAAGTCCACCTCGTTACCACAGAGCTCAAGGCTAGACCATGGCACCAAGTGCCACGTCCAACCCTGCCTTGAACAGCTCCAGGGACGGCAACTCCACCACCTCCCTGGGCAGCCCATTCCAGTAGCCAATGACTCTCTCAGTGAAGAACTTTCTCCTCACCTCAAGTCATCATTCCTGGAGGGGTTTAAAAGATGTGTAAATGTCATGCTGAGGGACATAGTTTAGCGGTGACTTGTCAGTGCTGAGTTAACGATTGAACTCGATGATCTTAAAGGTCTTTTCCAACCAAAATGATTTTATGACTCTTTTGAAGACTGCAATTTTGAAGCAGGCACAGGAGAACATCCACAGCTTTTTGTAGGTTGAAGGCAAGAACCTTGGAAAGCTGAATGAAAGGATGACGTTTCTTAATCACTTTAGCGTGTTTGCAGGGCAATACCATGCTCGGCTGATTGCATTGGGAATGGTACCCTACCATTCCAGCTTGCTGTTACACTGTTACATTTTATTGGTCGCTCAGTTATTTTCATTCTCAGTGCCACAAGAGCTCTGAAACCAATTGTGAGCGTGTGTAGGTCAAGGGGAAGGAAAATGAAGGGTCATCCTAAGTTTATACAGTGGTGCTTTTTCATTTTCTATAAAGCTAACTACATTTCGGCTCCCTGTCGGGTAAGCTTTTTTCCCTTGTCTGTTATTTTCCAAGCAGAGAGTGCCTATGACAGTCTGAGAATAGCACCAGCCTGCACACAGATGGTAGGGATTACACCACACTGTGCCTTGACCTTCAGAAGCCTGCCGTTTCTTTTCAAGGTTGCTCTTCTCTGACAGGTAGACTGGCTTTTGTCAATTACTTTCATTAATGCCTTTTCTTCATTATGATCAATTACCTGTACTTTAGAATGTGGCTCAAAATTACAGCCAAGCTGGGTCCAAATTGAAAACCTGAAACTGTTACCCTTTCTGTTGCCCCACAGGATTATGAAGCGCTAGAAGATTTAACTCATAATAGAAGAATGTTGCCTGGTTTCTACTCATTTCTATCGGCCTCTTGGTCTGTGAGATTCTGGTCAGCACAAGATGGGGCACTTAGTGCCATGGTCCAGTTGATTGGATAGGGCTGGGTGTTAGGTTGGCCTAGATGATCTTGGAGGTCTTTTCCAACCTGGATGATTTTATGATTCTATGAAGGATAACCCATCTGGCTACAGATCAGGCTTGCAAGGGACTGTATTTAAAGGACTATTTTTGGAGGTGTTATGGAAAGCCCTGCAGAGGGACCTTGACAGGCTGGATGGGTGGGTAGAGACCAATGGGATGAGATTTAACAAGGCCAGGTGTAGAGTCCTACACATTGGCCACAACCTCCCTTCAGGTAGTTGTAAACAGCAATGAGGTCAGCCCTGAGCCTCCTCTTCTGCAGGCTGCACACCCCCAGCTCCCTCAGCCTCTCCTCACAGGGCTGTGCTCCAGGCCCCTCACCAGCTTCATCGCCCTTCTCTGGACATGTTCTGGTACTTCAACATCTCCCTTGAATTGAGGACCCCAGAACTGGACACAGGGGCAGAAAGGCTGGGGCTGATTTGACCCCTGTCTGCAGAGTGTCTGCAGAGAGAGTTCACGTGCTCTGGCCTGTGCCTTCTTTCCCAAACAACTGGCAGCAGATGGTTTCTGAAGAGCAATGGAGATAAAGGGAAAAAATTGTAAAGCACTGAAATGTTTTTCTGGCTTGGTTCCTGTTTTTACACAGTGCTGAAACCAGAGGGACAATCTAGCCCCAGATCAGACCTTAAAAGGTGCTAAAATACAGGACAGCCAGAGGGATAAAATCTCCTCATGGTACACAGGGGAGATAAGCAATTAGTGCTTATTAATGGTAATAAGAGTTACTGCATAACTTCTTGGTTTCCTGGGCCGAGAAGAAGAAAGTCTAAAACCATAATAAATCTGTCTCAAATTTAGTAATATTTATCCCAACTACAGTATAATCACAAGAATAACATTGTGGTGCCGTAAAACATGTTGAAATCCACTATTACATCATCACTGCTGGTTCTTACTGTGAGTTTAGTACAATAAATTATAGGACAACCCATGGCGTGGGATTCAAACTGCATTTTTAATATGGCATTTTAAGTCTGCATAATATCCATGATCCAGGACAGTGAGAGTTCTGATCATTTAAAAAACAGGTGACAAAAAAAGCCTCATGAGATCTGCTTTTGTTTTACAAATATGCTAAAAAGGAGTTTATCACCAGCGCTGGATAAGAGGGGAAAACGCCAAACTCTGAAATGCATCATGAATTGACTCCATTTTTACCATACCTGGTGTAGTTATCATTTCAAAGTAGCTTAAACAGACTTTATTCTGCTCTCATCAGACCCCATCTGGAGTCCTGTGTGCAGTTCTGGAGCCCCCAACACAAGAAGGAGATGGAAGTGTAGGAGCCAGTCCAGAGGAAGCCAAAAGATGCTCAGAGGGCTGCAGCAGCTCTGCTATGAGGACAGGCTGAGAGAGTTGGGGCTCTGCAGCCTGGAAAAGAGAAGGCTTCGAGGAGACCTTATAAGTGGCCTTCAAGTATCTTAATGGGGCCTACAGAAAGGCTGGGGAGGGACTATAGACAAGGTCTTGTAATGCCAGGACAAGGGGGAATGGGTTTAAACTGGCAGAGGGGAGATTCAAAGTAGATGTTAGGAAAGGGTTCTTTGCAGTGAGGGTGGTGAGACACTGGCACAGGTTGCCCAGGGAGGTTGTGGCTTCTCCCTGCCTGGAGGTGTTCAAGGCCAGGCTGGATGAGGCCTTGAGCGACCTGTTCTAGTGGGAGGTGTCCCTGCCTATGGCAAGGGGAGAGCTGGAACTGGATGAGCTTTGAGGTCCCTTCCAACTTAAACTATTCTATGATTTACAAAAATGAGCTCTTTACTTTGAAAGTCAGAAGCCACCCAAAAATAAATAATAGAGTTTTTTGTTTTGATATTGAAATGAAAATTATTTCCAAACCCTTCACTGTGAGTTTTGCCTCAGATTCCAGTAAAAGTAGGTTAGGTCTCTCATGCGTACTACGGCAGTGAATAACTTGGAGGAGCTAAGCCAAATATATGCAGGAGTCTGATTATTATTTTTCTTCTTTTTGACAGTTAATAAGTGAGTAGGAACATTTTAGAAATTCAGATATCTACAAAAAGCTTTCTAGGGTGAAATCTTCCTAAAATTTAAGACTGTGCCTTATTTGCAGGCCCAAGAGGTGCTTTTACAGTCACAGGAAGCATAGATTCAACATAAAGGGCTTAGGAAAAGGATGATTACATTAATTTCTTCCTTACATACCACCCCTTTGAAAAGGTGCTGTCACCTTTTACAGCTTAAAACCTTGGGAATAATTTCATCACATCTTGGGCTGCACGAAAGCTACTTCACATCTTTCCAAATTCCCAAGAATTCACATGCTTAGGGACATGGTTTAGTAGTTACTTAACAGTGCTGGATTAATGGTTGGACTTCACGACCGTAGAGCCAAGACTCAAGGGAAGGCCACAATAATGTCATAGAATCACAGAATGATTTGGGTTAGAGGGACTTAAAGATCATCTAGTTTCAATCCCCCCCACCATGGGCAGGGACACCTACTACCTGGCTTTTGAACACTTTGAACACCTGGCTTTGAACACTTCCAGTCTTGGAGCCTCCACAACTTGTCTGGGCAATCACTTCCAGTGCCTCAGCACCACCAAGAAGGACGATTTCTTTCTAGTGATCTTGAAGGTACCTTCCAACAATAACAATTCCCTAGAGCTGTTCAAGCAAAGCCTGGATGGGGCACTTAGTGCCATGGTCTAGTTGATTGGACAGGGCTGGGTGATAGGTTGGACTGGATGAGCTTGGAGGTATCTTCCAACATGGTTGATTCAATGATTCTGTGATTCTATTCTATCATTCTTTTATAAAACAATAGCTAAGAAAGAATCGTGCTCCATGTGTACAAAATGCTTGCAAACTCTCAGCACCTGACTACCATCTGGTCAGATTATAGCATGGAGCATAATGTTCTTGTCCACAGGGTTGTCTGGGAATGAAAATAAATCCAACTTGGCTTCCTCCAGTGCCTGTAGTGGCAAGTGTCCTACTGAGTGCCTGTTGTGGAGGCAGGGAATTAATGTGGCCGAGTCAGGAACTTGTATAAAAATAGAGTTATTTTATTTTCCCAAAGCCGCCCCCAAAACTAGATACAGGAATTAGTTTAGTTTTAATTAGCAGGTTCGGTTGGTTGAGAAGATCTACACGGATACCATAGGTAGGCTTGACTACTTTGGAAGTCAGAAGTTGGAAAAGGCTTAAGCTTTTAAATATATACAGTGTCCCCACTATCAATATAGGCTGAGCCAAAGCTACTCACAGGTGAGTCAGGCTGGCTGAATGATGCTTGTCCCTTCGGGTCTTTCAGAAGCCTCTGAGGGTCGTTAAGAACCATAAAGGGTGATTAAGGTGGATGCAGTCCTTCAGAGCTTGTCTTTAGGAGCGCCAGGGGCTCCTTCTGCAGAAGCTATCCAGGCGGGGGAGAACTCCAAGGCGGGAATGAACTCTAAGGTGGGAATGAAATCCAAGGCGGGAACCCCAAGGTGGGAAAGTCCCCCTAGTATTTATGCCCTTCCTAGACAAAGAGCTGAGTTACCACTGCCTAGGGGCGAAGACCACAGCCAATCCCCAGCCTGATTCCAGCATGGGCCCTGCACGGAGCACCCCACAAGCCAGAAGGGTCCCTTGCTCCAACCCCTTCAAGCCTGCAGGGCAGGGCGGGGAACAGGTCTTTTCGCACCTATTTCTCTCCCATTCAAACCACAGAGGGAGAGGAATTTTGCAATACACAGGACTCCAGGACAGTGCCTACCTTTGTGTGAGCCACCTCCAGGTACACCTTCACTAATTCCTCCTGCATGTGGCCTTTTGTCTTCTCAGCAGGACACCTGTAATAGAGTGATACAAATAATGGCTATCATCTCCTTAAAAACATATCTAAAACAAAATTAAAATACCTTATTTATTTCCCAGTTCTCACGAGTCAATTCTCATAGAAGTAGTGCTAATACTGATGGTAAACTACTGCCTGTTGTGGTTGCATTTTGTGCTTATGAAATTGCATGATGAATGATAATGTTCTGCAGAATAAAACCCCACAGTGCACACAAAATGAACAAACAAACAAAACAAAGCCAAAGAGACCAAAAGTTTAGTCTCTAAGCAATATCTAAGCACCATAATTCACTGCTGAAAATGTAGCTAATTTGAAGATGTGTTCCCTATATTGCCCACCCTGCAAGAAAAGCTAACAGAAAGTTTTCAGCAAAATACAGTTTCTTAGGTGTTTTACTTGAACATAGCTACATTTTTTTTGTTGTTTCAGAGAGAAACTTTCTGTGTCACTAGTTAATATTTTATGATTATGCTCTGACATTACCTTTATGTCCTTGCTAATTTGTATTTAAGTTTGGAAATCTCCTTGGGCGTTTATTTGCTGCCAATCCTATGCTTAGATCTCATAAAAAATGAGAGGAAATAAAAAAGAAGGCTGAACAAATACACTTCAGTGGGATGCCTCAACTGCTTGCTTATTGGGCTATCAGGTAGTGACAGGACTAGGGGGAATGGAGTGAAGCTGGAGCTGGGGAGATTCAGCCTGGATGTAAGGAAGACGTTTCTCACCATGAGAGTGGTGAGAGGCTGGAATGGGTTGCCCAGGGAGGTGGTTGAGGCCCCATCCCTGGAGGTGTTTAAGGCCAGGCTGGATGAGGCTGTGGTCAGCCTGATCCAGGGAAGGGTGTCCCTGCCCATGGCAGGGGGGTTGGAACTGGCTGATCCTTGTGGTCCCTTCTAGCCCTGACTGATTCTATGATTCTATGATTGCTAAACCTGTACTTAAATTGTGCTGAATTTGGCCAGATAGAGATTTACTCTAGCAGAAAAGTAGCAAAGAGCCAACTAGAAATGTGAAATAAATTACTTCATTCATTGAATCGCTGCTGCTTACATGAACATGGAGTTCTTCAAACAATACACTGCCCAAGAGTTTGAATAGAATTTGCATGAGATGTCAGAACTGAGAGCAAGAACTGAGCTCAGAAACGGAAATTGATTGAAAGGTTGCAAATCCCATTGACATTTCTAAGAAGTACTTAACAAGGAGGTGCAGATTTTAAGATTTGTCTTTGCACGCTATAGGTGTGAGAAGATATCCCAAAACTTTGTGCATGCTTTGTTCTTTAATTCCACTCCTTCCTCTTTAATTGGCAAGCTCTTAAACATATAATGTGTCAAATTAAAGTAAAAAAATCTGTTGTGGTTTTTTTTTTTTTTATTAATGACATAATTATATTGCACCACTATAAAATTGCTTTCAGTCTAATTATGTCTAGGCAGAGATTACTGGTAATTAATATAACAAATAATTTTGACTACAACCAGCAATAATTGCCTCGCTGAAGAACTTTCCAAAACCCTTAAGTGATTTTATTACTTCTTCACACAGTATTGCAGTAAGTCTTTAGCAGTTGGTAATTAATTACTCAAAGAAAAAAGTAATTAATTGCTGCGTTGAATTATATGTTTGAATGGAAACAAGAACCAAGCCTTCAGAACTGTTGGTGAACAGCTACTCTGGTCACTGGGTCTGAAGCCCTGGAGGCTCACAGCCTACTTCTGAGCAAGAACTGAACTCAGCTGCCAAACTACCACTAACCACCCGAGCTGCTGATCTGTCCCATCCCAGGAGCCACAGGAACCATCAAGTGATTATGGAAATCCTAGAATCATCATAGAATCAACCAGGTTGGAAGAGATCTCCAAGATCATCCAGTCCAACCTGTCACCCAGCCCTATCCAGTCATCTAGACCATGGCACTAAATGCCTCATCCAATCTTTTCTTGAACACCCCCAGGGACGGTGACTCCACCACCTCCCTGGGCAGCCCATTCCAATGCCAATCACTCTGCCAACAACTTCCTCCTAACATCCAGCCTAGACTTCCCCCGGCACAACTTGAGACTGTGTCCCCTTGTTCTATTGCTGGTTGCCTGGGAGAAGAGACCAACCCCACCTGGCTACAACCTCCCTTCAGGTTGAGCACCTAAGTCCCTAAAGGTGTAGTGCTCTCACAAAAAGCTGCTGCAAAGCTGCTCAGAGGTACCAAGCTGCCCAAAGCCCCGCTGCAGGCAAAGTTCTGGGAATCTGAAGTGAGGATGACAAGATGAAAGAAAGTCTCTGTATGTGCAGAGGGAAAGGAGTAGACTGCTTTTATTAGTGTCCTGGTTTGAGCTAGCACAGAACAAACTTTCAGGGATTTGACTTTCAGTCTCTCCTCAGTGACAGCAGAGACAGAGGCTGATTCTAGCAGTGATAACACTGATGATTAAAGTTGCCATCTAGAGTTGGGGTGCAGTAAGATTCTTCTTATTGTTGTTCTTGTGCAAGCCAAGGCCACTGCTAAATCTTGAGCCCCAATTTGGGGTGAAATAAGAGGTGCATCTTCAGCAGGGAGCAGACAGGACAGGTGACCCTAGACTGACCAGCAAGTGATTCCATTCCATGGACATTATATCCAAGATAAAGCTGAGGGGTCATGGGGTTCAAGCCTCTTCTTCAATGACCAGTGTTTGAGGAAGACTCTGTCTGCCCTACCTTCTATCCTAATTTGTGTGGTTTTGAATCCAGTCTCAGAATTCAGCTTTTGAATCTGGTTCCCATCTGCTACTGATTCCATTCTGGGACTTCCCCAGTGCCTGCCTGCAACATTAGTGATGACAGTGATGTAACTGCCATCAGGGGCTTGGATTTGCTATTGTATTTTATCTATTTATATCTATTTTGCTTTATTATTTCCATTACAGTTGGTTTAATTTATTTCCCAAAACATCCTTCTATCTCCTTTATTCCATTTCTCTTACCCTTGGGAAGAGAAAGGGGTCCAGAGACAGCATCTGTCACTCCAGTGGCCAGCCCTAACCCTTGACAATGACCATTATTTTGTCTGGGGGTGTGTGTGAGGTGTCTGTGTACATGTTTGTACACACATAAACTCATTGCCTGATTGTTTAAGGGTGACTGGACAACTGTGAATAGGACCATCACTGAAGGGGAACATGGTCCAAAGAACATGCTGTTTCACTTACAGGATGATCTGCACTGTGCAATAATTTGGGAGTCTCTGATATACTGTGTTATCCCAGGACATGGCACATTAAAATATGGGCCTAAGAAAGCCTGTCATTCAAGAGGCTATCCAGTACCATGTTTTATAGGTGTTAATACCCATCTTCTCAATGCATCTCTTCTTTAAAAGATACATGATCTAAAATTTAAAAGTAAAATTTAATTTCCTCTCCTTACCAACTACTGTGCCTCAGTCCCAGGCTCATGCTTCAAGATCCGTTTCACTAAGGAGCAATTTTCATCTTCTGTGCTCTGCATTGCCTCTTTACGTCAGGCATTTATACGTGTTTTATGTTTTCACCTGACCTTATCTTCCCACTAACACTGACATACCAATTGCTGCTGCTGCTACCACCACCCCTACTCATTCTCTGAAGACTTTGTGATCTAGTAATCGAGGTGGGGAAAAAAATCACAACCTCTTAAAGTCTGATTTAAACTTTAGTTATAATAAGGGGGAAAAAAGACCTTGAGAAAGTGTTATGTGAAATGTGAAAGTCTGAGAATCAAATGACAGATAGCCAACACTCCTTTGCAAAACAAAAACAAAAAGAAGAGGCAGCTCAGTGGCCCTGGTCAGTGATTTTCCAGAGGACTGGTTTTCATCAAAAAGCCAGCCATTTGTCCAAGATTTACAGCAGCTTTACAAGATGTGACCTCCGAGTAGAGTTGTTTTGATCAAACATCCTACTGATGTTACAAGTTTGGATTTGAAAAGGGAAAACTAATTTATTTTATATTCTGTTTCAAGACGGTTTTGTACCACCACTGATTTTAATGGATGTGGAGTGGTTCCACAAAAGGCACAGCTTATTTGGGATCTTTAACATGATTTTGGGCTCCTAAACTTAATCCACTACTTTGATTGTTGGTGTTAATATTGTTATTAATCTAAATAAATTGATTGACAGGGGATTGAGTCCAGCATCAGTACGTTTGCAGATGACACCAAGCTAGGAGTAGGTGTGGAGCTGTTGGAGGGTAGGAGAGCCATGCAAAGGGACCTGGCCAGGCTGGATGGGTGGGCAGAGGCCAATGAGATGAGATTGACAAAGGCCAGGTGCAGGGTTTCACATTTTGGCCACAACAACCCCAAGCAGAGTTACAGGCTGGGGACAGAGTGGCTGAGAGCAGCCAGGCAGAGAGGGACCTTGGGGTTATTCTGCCCCTGTAGTCAACACTGGTCAGGCCTCATCTTGACTGCTGTGTCCAGTTCTGGGCTCCTCAATTCAAGAGGGATGTTGAGATACTGGAAGGTGTCCAGAGAAGGGCAGCGAGGATGGGGAGGGGCCTGGAGCACAGCCCTGTGAGGAGAGGCTGAGGGAGCTGGGGGTGTGCAGCCTGCAGAAGAGGAGGCTCAGGGCAGACCTCATTGCTGTCTACAACTGCCTGAAGGGAGGCTGTAGCCAGGTGGGGTTGGTCTCTTCTGCCAGGCAAGCAGCAACAGAANCCTAAATGGACCTCCTGCTTCTCCACAAGCCGTAGATGAGGAAATCACAATGCTCTTTTCAAAACATCTTATAAATTTCTAGTAACATTCCCAGGATTTGTCAGAGTAAAATTCATAATCCTCTTTCGCTATGTTCTTATATTAAAGCACAAAGCTAAAATTATTCTATACATACTAAAAAGAGTAAATATATTCTGAATCCTAGCCTAAAGGTTTAATGCGGAGATATTATTCCAAATCTTTTTCCTCTGAAAATTAGGTCCAAGTCATGATAGCTTAGATTCCAGAAAGTGCTCCTCTAGCTGTTATTTGTAGGCTAAATTTGGCTTAAGAAAAGCCTTATTTGGCTATTTATTGTAGCATTGCTCATACACCAACATCCCACAGTTTTATGTCACCAGCTTGTGACACGTTCATGGAAATCAGAAAAGGATTAGCTGGCTGTAATACCAAACATGCTAGAACAATCCCTTTGGATCTGACAGCAAATTGCAAACAGCAGCTTCCATCCTAGAAGCTGTGGAGTTCACGTTTCAGAAATGCTGAACTCTTCAATGGCTTACTACTAGGCAATACTTTTTTTTTTCTGATAGAAGACAACAGTCCTCCAAATATTTGACTTTACAGCAAAGGATGTGTGTAGTTGTGTGGTGGTTTGGGTGTCCCCCCCCCAGTTTTAGAAATCACCCAAACTAGACTCAGACAGCTCTGGAAATATGAATGAAGCTTGTATTTGCAGCTGGCACAATGTACAAGCAGATATTTACAGTATATACAGATATAGACAGAAATGTACAAGGTAAAAGGTAATACAGAAACACAACAGCCCTCCCAGAAACCTGAGTCCCCAGGGGGGGCTCTCAACCACCCCTTCACCTTCCCCCTACCCCTCTCACCCTTACCCCAGTCCCAAGGAAGAATGGAGGTTTGTCCAGGGGGGTTAAGAAGAAAAGGTGGATCAACCAAAAAGAGAAATGGAGGGTGAGGTTAGAGAGTAAGATGCAGTTCACCAGCAGCCCAGGGCTCCCCAGCAGGCAAAGGGCAAAGTGTAAAGTGACTTTATCTATGTTTTGCTTTCCTTTTTTACACATCTCAGCAAGCCAATGAGTGAAGTAGACATCACCATTGTTTTCATTTCACAGCCTATGATATAGTCCCTCTCACCAAAACATTCTAGCTAGGCTCAAACTAGCACAGGTTGAGAACAGAAATATTGGGAATTTCTCTTAGGTCGTTAAATTATCATTGTTTATTTTATTGACGATTAATTAATTAATTAATTGAATTAATAAGCGCTGACTTCACAGGGGTGCCTACGTCCACCGTCTTCGTGGGATCTGTCTTCTGATACTCCGAGCTGTACAGGAGTACATCTTGTTTTGTACACAGCAATATTGGCGAGAGCATTTGAAACGCATTCTAGCTTGAATTCGCTTTTCAAGGAGAAATGATGTGCACTGCGTCTTCGGTCAGAGACTGAGCTGCAAATCTGGTCACTAATATATCAGAAATTGTCCTGGAGTCCTGCATCCCCCAAAATTCCTCTCCCTCTGTGGTTTGAATGGGAGAGAAAAAGGCGCAAACAGACCTGTTCCCACCCCTGACCTGCAGGCATGGAGCGGGGGGAGCAAGGGACTCTTCTGGCATAAGGGGTGCCCTGTGCAGGGCCCGCGCTGAAATCAGCTGGGGATTGGCTGTGTTCTTTGTGCCTAGGAAGTGGTAACTCAGCTCTTTGTCTAGGAAGGGTATAAATATTGGGGCGATTTCCCACCTTGGGGTTCTCACCTTGGAGTTTGTTCCTGTCTTGGAGTTCTCCCCCACCTGGATAGCTTCTGCAGAAGGAGCCCCTGGCGCTCCAAAGCTTCCTTTATGCAGCTTTATAGTTCTTAACGACTCTTGGAGGCTTCTGAAAG